>CM071863.1:24039181-24069579 GCA_036759665.1 Gynandropsis gynandra | reverse complement strand
AGACCGCTTCAAAGGTGCTACAATCAGGTTTTATTGGCTGACCCTCTTCAAAGATACACATCGGTACGTTTCCTTTTGTGATACATGTCAACGGACAGGAAATATAAGAGGAATGAGATGCCACAAACTACATCCCCGAGGTAGAGTTGTTTGTTTGGGGTGTGGATTTCATGGGATCTTTTCCCTCGTCATGTGGCAACCGATATATCTTGGTAGGTGTGGATTACGTGTCCAAATGGGTAGAAGCCATTGCTGCACCGACTAATGACTCTAGGGTGGTAATGAAATTTTTCAAGAAGATCGTATTTCCACGTTTTGGTATCCCTAGAGTGGTCACTAGTGATGGAGGCTCACACTTTATTTCTAGACAGTTTGAAGCCCTTCTTAGGAAGTATGGCGTGACGCATAGGGTAGTTAAGCCGTACCATCAACAAACTAGCATACAACTGGAGGTTTCGAATAGGGAGATCAAGAGCATATTAGAGAAAACCGTGTCTAGGTACCGTAGAGATTGGTCGATGAGATTAGACGATACATTATGGGCCTGTAGGACTGCTTTTAAAACTCTCATTGGCATGACTCCGTTTCGGCTTGTTTATGGCAAGTTTAGCCACCTCCCGGTCGAGCTAAAGCACAACGCCTATTGGGTGACAAAGCTCTTTAACTTTGATCTTTAGAGTGCAGGTGAGAAACGACTTTTGCAGGTGAATGAGCTAGACAAACTTTGCCTCGATGCATAAGAGAACTCTAAGATCTACAATGATCGTGCTAAGAGATGGCATGATAAGAAGATCATACCTCATGACTTTTGGCCAGGTGATTTAGTTCTACTTTTTAACTCTCGAGTTAAGCTTTTCCTGGGCAAACTACGTTCCCGTTGGTCTGGTCCTTTTCAGGTACGAGAGGTGTTCACACATGGTGCAGTAGAACTATAGAGCGAGTTAAGCGGAACGTCCAAAGCAAAGACAGTGCCTAAAGCTATATCAAGCCACTCAAATGATCGAAAGCGGAAACTCCATCTCCCTATTCGATCCACCTGTCACAAGTTAATGAAGCATGGAGACATCAAGCTTAACCACGTTAAACAAGCGCTTTCTAGGAGGCAACCTGATGGTAGAAATAAGAGGTTTGAAATTTCCTAGACAACTCTAACACAAGTTTATGGTACGTGTAGTACCAGGGTCGAACTCTGGGAACTCAGTGCAGTGATTAGAACTACGATATCACGAGAAGAAGATCGATCAATAGGTGGATATTGATCTGGAAAATAAAGAATGTAAAGGATGCCAACATTAGACTCTACAAGATAGAGTACCACGCGTGTCGGGAATGTCGGGCATGCAATGGATGTTTCATAGCACATGAAATTGGTTATATCAATCGATGGGGAACTAAAATCTTAAGTCCACTACCTAGGGAATCAACGACAGTCATCTCTCGATGCAGCACGGAACGTCTAGATGCATGAAGAGTTAGTGGGGAGTTCTACCTAAACTATCGAAAATGACTCTCTTGATGCCTAAATCCTCTATCTAGAGAATCAACATCACTCATCTCTCGATGCAGCGCGGAACATCTAGATGCATGATAAACTATAGGGAACTCTAACCTCTACTGTCAGAAACTATAGGAGCTCGACCATCTATTAACGGAGGTGACTCTCTCGATGCCTAAATCCACTATTTAGGATATAAACGTACTCACCTCTCGATGCAGTAAACCTATATCCTAAACGCATGACGAACAATGGGAGCTCTACCGTTGCTAAATAGATTAACCGATTGCCAGATTCTCATTAATCTAATTCATTCGAAGGCTAATTCCGAGACTCATGTCTGACTCTCTCGATGCCTAGATGAATCTCTAACCTCATTCAAACGTGTCTAATCTCACGGAATGGATCTAGTCTCATTCAAACATGAAATAAATAACGTAAGAACGCATTATGCACACTACAATCTATCGAACCATACGATTGAACAAAACCGAAATCAAGCATTAACGAACCAAACAATCCATTACAATGGCATCCCTGACCCATGGCAAACACAACTATTCATAATACATAGAGAAACAAACATAAATAACGTAAATGTTCATCTTCCCTATCATCCCGAGCGTGGCTTCGGACGAATGATTTCAGTTCCACGAAATCTCCTTCTTCAACAGTGCTATCTCCTGTGTCTCATGGTTCGGTCTCCCTTTTTCTTCGTCCTTCCTAGTTTTTAATTTTAAAACTCAACTCATTCAAATGATATTCGTGTATGTCGCTTGGGTTGTTGGCATGCAAGCCCGATCGTGCTAACCAAAACGCCCGACCGTGCTATGTCATCTCATTGAGTGCCCAACTGAGCTTGGAGCAAGCCCTGGCCGTGCATAATCTACGGGGTGAATCTGGTCTCAAGATCCCGACCGTGCAAGTGCACAAGCTCGGTCGTGCATGTGGTATTCTTTAGCCCTATCGTGAACAAGATGATGCCCGACCATGCTTTTTCCATTGCTTCATTCTCCACCGGACCGTGCACAAGTCTAAGCCCGACCGTGCATGTGATGATTCTTCAGTTCGATCATGCACAAGGTGATGCCCGGCCGTGGAGTTTGGTTGCCTCTCATCTATTCATCTTGGTCGCACTCATATCCACATCTTCATCACTTGTCACTTCTTCGGGTGGATTCGTTGTAATTATTCATGGTTGCGTTACATGTCTTCATTTCCTGCACAATAGACAAAATAATAGAAGAAGTACTCAAATATACTCAATAAGTCGGTAAAGTCCAAGAAACGGAATCAAAACTAAATCTAGGAATGATGAGAATACTATGATGGATTACGTGTTATCACTCCCCAACATTTTGTTTTCTTTTGTTCTGTATTTCAGACTTGGTTAATTTGAAAATTATAAGAAAACATAAAAAGCAGAAGACCTACAACTGTGACTTCACCTTCCTTATCCTCCATTGGAGCTTCAAATCGAGAACGTCATTCAATTCAAGTCTGGGGGGAGTAGCTCACGTTTGTCAGGTGACTTCGTTTCATGTTCTTTTGTTTTTGTAGTTCTTAGGTTAGTTTTAGTTTGTTTTTGCTTTCATGAGTCAGAGTCATCCCAGGCACTTGTTCGGTGCTGCGTTTTGAGATGAAACTTGATTCTAGAATGCTTAAGAAGTTGGTCTTTTCCATGATATCTTGCATGTTAGAGCTTATTAGTCGTCTAGGAACGAGAAGGTCGTAAGTCTTTTGGAATCCTAGTGTTACTTATGTGAAATTTAGACGAGTTTGCTAAGTTAGTTTCTTGTTCATTCTCTCTATCCAAATGATTATACTTCATGTAGACGATGCTTTACTTCTTTTTCACGAGGATAATTTGATCGTATTTATTGAGCTTGTTTTTCAAAATAAGAGCGCACACTAACACTCCGCTATCGATAGAAATAAGGCCTAAAAGCATGATCTAAAATCTATATGAATGCATTGACCTTGATACTTTTCGATGGTTCAGGTCTAAGTGGTGGGTTGGCAATCAACTTTCTACGTCCTAAGAGCAAGGCGCATAAAAACATCATCTACTCCAATGCCCTCTTTAAAGAGGATCAAGGGTATTATGACAAGAAAGGAAGAGAAGGGCTAGAGGATCTAGCCTTATGCCATCTAATATTGCATCAACTTTACGATTTTTGCTTGAACATTTGGGTAATGGAAAGCCTAAAGATTCAAGACCAGTTGAGACTCCAACAAATGAAGATGATAATGGAGAACAACAAGAGACAACAACTCATGAACCATCTCAAGCTCAAGAGGAAGAGTCACTTCAAGAAACTAGTCAAGAAGACTTGGTAAATCAAGAAGGGCATATCCCACTAGAGGAAAAGGAAATGGTTGAAGAGATACAAGCTGAACCTATTCAACCCTTGAGAAGAAGTACAAGACTTAGATTTGGATTGGAAAATTGGAAGAATACTAGAGTCTACTACAATGGTCAAGCGGTTGCACATCCTATTCAAAGTGTGTATTCCATTGACCTTTTGCCGGAAGCTCATCAAGCTTTTCTTGTGAAGATTGAGGAAAATCAGATTCCTACAACTTATGAAGAAGCTAAAGACAAGAGAGTATGGGTAGATGCGATTGGTGATGAAAGAGGAGCAATGGAAAAGAATCATACTTGGTATGTTGAGGATCTCCCTAAAGGAAAGAAAGCAGTCACATCTAAATGGGTGTTCACCATCAAGTACAAGAGTAATGGGGACATTGAAAGATATAAGGCTCGCTTGGTTGCTCGGGGATTCTCTCAAACATATGGAGAAGACTATAAGGAGACAGTTGCTCCTGTGGCGAAGCTCAACACCGTAAGAGTTGTGCTATCTTTGGCCACTAATCTATCATGGGACTTGTGGCAAATGGATGTGAAAAATGCCTTTCTTCAAGGAGAACTTACAGAAGAAGTGTATATGGTTCCACCCCCTGGACTTGAAGATTTGTGTAAACCCCGGACAAGCTCTTAGAATAAGGAAAGCTATTTATGGACTGAAGCAATCTCCAAGAGCTTGGTATCATAAGTTGAGCTCTACTTTGATGGATAATGAATTCAAGAGATCTCATTCATATAACACCCTCTTTACTCTAAATACTTCCCACGGCCTTGTTGTGATCTTGGTTATATGGATGACTTAATCGTAAGTGGAGATGATAAGCAGGGTATCGAAGCAGCAAAAAGACTCTTGAAAGAAGCTTTTGACATTAAAGATCTTGGTGCATTGAAGTACTTTCTTGGTCTTGAAGTGTATAGGTCTGACGATGGCCTCTTTCTCTCATAACAGAAGTATGCTCTTGATCTCTTGAATGAAACGGGTAAAGTTGGTTCTAAACCAGCAAAGACACATCTTGAAGATGGCTACAAGGTCAATGGAAAGGGGGAGAAAGGAAAGGAAGCGAAGTTTGAGGATGTTGGACGGTATAGAAGAGTTGTTGGCAAACTCATTTACCTTACACTCACTCGGCCAGACTTGTGTTTTGCGGTTAATCAAGTGAGTCAACATATGAAAGAGCCTACTATTTATCATTGGTAGATGGTTCAAACGATTTTGAAGTACATCAAAGGATCCCGGGTCATGGCATATGGATGGAAAAGAATGGAAACACAGAGATTGTGGGTTATTGTGATGCAGATTGGGTAAGAGATAAGAATGATAGGAAGTCAACTACAGGGTTCTGTACATTCATTGGTGGGAATTTGGTCACTTGGAAGACAAAGAAGTAGAAGGTTGTGTCTTGTTCAAGTGCAGAAGCTGAGTATAGAGCTATGAGGAAGCTCACTAATGAATTGACATGGTTGAAGACTCTTCTCAGAGATTTTGGGATTGAGCAAGATCACGCTATTACCTTCTATTGTGACAATTAGGCTGCCATACACATCGCTACCAATTCCGTGTTTCATGAGAGAACTAAACACATAGAAATCGACTGCCACAAGGTCCGAGAGAAGATTGAAGAAGGAGTGATTCTTCCATGTTATACAAAGAGTGAGGATCAGCTCGCTGACATCTTTACTAAGGCTGCAAGTCTAAAAGTTTCTACATACATTGGACAGAAACTTGAACTTGTAGACCTAACACTTTCTGGTTAAATTTTCCTTAACTGTTAGTATCATACTCTTTTCCTCAATTTGGCAGGATTGAGGTTTTTAATGAGGTGCTGCTAACGGGTTTCAAGCTTAAAATTTTTGGGTGATTCCAAATTCTAAGCTTAATGGGGAGTATTAATCAAAGAAGACTTATCATTTATATATTTCTGATAAGATTTGATTCTGATGAAAAAGACAATAAAGGAGGAAAAATGATTAAAAGCTAGGGTTATACAGTACCATGAGTTGTCATGTATCTTTTGGCTCCTATCCTTAACTTTCTATTTTTTTCTCCTATATATGATGTTGTAGCTCATTTTCAGAATCAATACAAGAAAATATATTCAGCATGAAATCTCTGTTAAATTCTTTAATGGTATTAGAGTCTGATTCGTCCCGATTTGAATATACCGATGTTCGGCCCTCGATTGCGATGTCTATGCTCCAGGATCGAGTCTGGGCATACGGAGAGTGTTATGATAAATTGTCCCACATCGGCTAGGACATGAACTTTGGGAATTGTATATATAGTGTTGGACAATCCTAAACTCTTGAGCTAGCTTTTGGGATTAGTTAGGCCCATCCCATATTTTATCATTAGTATCATACTCTTTTCCTCAATTTGGTTGGATTGAGGTTTTTAATGAGGTGATACTTATAGAATTCTGAGATTGGTTGAGATTAGAATCAAGAAAAAGACTAGAATGAGAATAGGATTGAGATTAAGCTTAGAACAAGGAGAATAGACAGAATGAGCAGAATAAGAGAGAATGAGAGAGAATAGCACTCAAAACGTGCTCAATTCACTTGTATACTAATATTTACATGGTTTACATATTTATAGAATAAAATATAGCTGTTGGGGCTCATCTAGCCGTTGGGGATTCAAATCAAAGAGAGCAAAGTGAGTTACACATGTTCTGCACAATGAGGGCTAAGTGTGTGACAGCTATTGTGCACTAATTGAAGGTTCTGGATCTATGGGCTCAATTCAAGATTTAATCAGCCTAGAGTAAGGTAATTGACCTTATTATGATGAAGAATGTGAATTCTTCTAACATTCCCCCTCAAGCTTTGTCTGGTCAACAAAACTCTAAGTGATGCCTCGTTAAAACCTTTTCCAATAAAACCCAGTAGGACAAAAATTGGAAGAGGAAAAAGAGTGCAAACACTTAGGATTTGTCAACGTGACCAGCAAAGCTTGACTCGTGCAATGGCTGATGAATGTCAAACAAACCGATTTGTTGTTGAAGCTTCTTGCGGACTCTTTCATTTGTTGCCTTGGTGAGAATGTCCGCAGCTGTTCTGAGCTTTGAGTGTAGCTAGTGCAGATGATTCCTTTCTTGATCTTTTCACGAATGAAGTGGCAATCAACTTCAATGTGCTTTGTCCTTTCGTGAAAGACTGAGTTTGAAGCAATGTGAATGGCTGCTTGATTATCACAATGGAGTGGAATGGCATAGTTTGTTGTGATGCCAAGATCTTGGAGAAGAGCTTTAATCCACATCAGTTCGCAAGTTGTGCTTGCCATTGCTCTATACTCTGCTTCAGCGCTTGATCGAGCAACAACCGATTGTTTCTTGCTTCTCCATGTGACTAGATTACCTCCTACAAAGGTGCAAAACCCTGTTGTAGACTTTCTATCACTTCGATCTCCTGCCCAATCAGCATCACAATATCCGACGATACTTGTATGGTTGTTACATTCCATCCAAATGCCTTTGCCCGGAGATCCCTTCAAATACTTGAGTATTCTCTCTACCATGCTCCAATCTTGTTGTGATGGTGCATGCATATGTTGACTAATCTGATTTACAGCAAAACATAAATCAGGTCGGGTAATTGTAAGATAAATTAGCTTACCTACAACTCGTTGGTAGCGTCCAATGTCCTCGAATGGTTCCCCCTGTTGTCGATCTTTGAATTTTTCTTCTATTGGTGTCTTTGCAGGTTTTGCTCTAAGCTTTCCTGTTTCTTTCAAAAGATTAAGTGTATACTTTCTTTGGGATAGAAATAAGCCATTAGACATCCGACTTACTTCAATTCCAAGAAAATACTCTAATTCTCCAAAATCTTTTATATCAAAGGTAGTTTTTAAGAACAATTTCGCGTTTTCAATTCTTACGGTATCATCTTCTGTTATTATAATATCATCAACATATACGATTAGAACGATAGTACCTGATTCCCCCTGAATTGAAAACAAGGAATGATCAGCTTCGCTTCGTGTAAAGCCATATCGGAGAACAACATCATGAAGCTTTTGGTACCATGCCCTTGGAGATTGTTTGAGACCATATATAGCTTTCTTGAGTAGGCACGCTCGTCCATGATCAGTATGTAGCCCCGGTGGTGGAACATGTAGATTTCTTCTTCAAGTTCGCCTTGGAGAAAAGCGTTCTTCACATCCATCTGCCATAGACTCCATTTCCGGTTAGTTGCAATGGAAAATACAATACGTACAGTGTGGAGCTTGGCAACAGGAGCAAAGGTTTCTGTGTAGTCTTCTCCATATGTTTGTGTAAAGCCTTTGGCTACAAGGCGAGCTTTGTATCTCTCGATAGTTCCATCGCTGTTGTATTTGATTTTGTAGACCCACTTACATCCGACAGCCTTTTTCGCTTTGGGAAGCTCTACAATGTCCCAAGTGTGGTTCTTTTCGAGCGCTTGAATCTCCTCTTGCATAGCATCTTGCCATTCCTTTTGGTTCTTAGCTTCTTCGAAGGTGTTAGGTTCCAGGTCCTGATCAATCTTGCTGAAAAATGCTTGAAACTCATTCGGAAGGTGAGATATAGCACAAAAACTTTGAATCGGGTGAGCTACAGCAAGACCATTTTTAAAAACCCTTGTATTTATCCAATTTGCAGCAGGAAATTTAAGACGTTCACTTCTACGAAGTGTAATAACCTGTGTATCTTGCTGCTTTGTGCCTTTATTATGAGAGCTGGTTGGATCTTTAGCATTTTGCTCGTTCCTCGGCTCTGAACCAACTTCTCCGCGAGTATCTTGATCACTCAAGGCGTTTTCATTGGTAGGTTCATCATTTGTGTTGCTTTCTTCATAGTTTTCAGGTTCCTCTTGTTCTAACTTATCAGCTTCTTCAGACTCGTCTTCTAAGGGAATTTCATGCATTTCCTGCTCTAAAGAATCTGAGACATTGTTGTTAGTGACATTAAGATCATTTACAAGAGTTTGTAGAGTCAAACCAATGTTTGAGGGTACTGCAAGGCTCTTCAACTCCTCCCAATTGGGTTCTTCAAAATATCCTCTGTTCTCATCAAATTTAACCTCTCTTGAAACCAAGACTCTCCTTGTTTGAGGGTGATAGCACTTGTACCCCTTTTGAGTAGTAGAGTATCCAATGAACACGCATTTGATACTTTTAGGTTCTAGTTTGTTTCTTTGTCCTTCATCTACAAACACGTAACAAACACTTCCAAACACTTTTAGATAACCAATATCAGGTTTAGAGTTATTGAGTACCTCGTATGGTGACTTATCATTCAAGCATTTTGTGGGAATGCGATTGATCAAATGGCATGAAGTAATGACAGCATCTCCCCAAAACTGCTTTGGAACGCTCTTGTAGAACATCATTGTTCTTGAGACCTCCATAAGATGACGATTTTTGCGCTCAGCTACTCCATTTTGTTGTGGAGTGTACGCACATGATGTTTGGTGAACAATGCCGTGTTGATCAAGATATTGTTTGAATTGGTTGCTGGTGTATTCTCCACCATTGTCTGTGCGTAGAATCTTGAGTTTGGCGTCATATTGGGTTTGGATAAATCTGTGAAACTTGACAAATGTGTCAAATACAGCACTCTTCGAAGAGAGTAGATAAATCCAAGTATATTTAGATTTTTCATCAATGAATGATACGAAATATTTCTTATTGTCTCTAGTAAAGCATGGGGAGGTCCAAACATCAGAATGAATAAGATCAAAACAAGTGTTATAATTCGTGTTGGATTCAGGAAATACCGTTCTACAATGTTTACCCAAAATACACGCTTCACACTTTTCGTGATCGAACTTGATGTTTGGAACCAAAAGACTAAGTGCTTTATAATGCGGATGGCCTAATCTAGCATGCCAAATAGAACATAAAGTTCTATTAATATTAGAATTCGAAAAAAGGGCTGAAGAAGAGTCGTTGTGGAGATCTTCCAAGATGTATAAACCATTCTTGAGAGTCCCTCCTCCAATGATATGCTTAGTTTTAATATCCTGCAGCCAAAACTTGTTAGAATCAAAGCTAACAATGCAATTAAGGTCTTTAGCCAATCTGTTGACAGAAAGTAAGTCATTAGAAAAGTTTGGCACATATAAAGCAGTTGTATCTCGTTTAAAGATTTCTAGTCTGCCAATTCCTTGAATAGGAACATTATGACCGTTAGCAATAGACACAAAACCATCAGAATGTTGTAGTTTGTTTATTAATTCCTTACTTTTAATCATGTGGTTTGTTGCACCTGAATCCACAATTATGTGATGTACTAGTTTAGAGTTCGAGGAAACGTTACCAGACTCGGGTGGAGATCCCGATTTTTGACCAGCATTGATCATCATCTTGATGAAATTCTCAAGGTCTACTTTGGTGGAAAAATCTGCTTTGGTAACGTGGGCAGCACCTTTAATTTGAGTGTTCTCTCTTGGTTTGCTGGTTTTGAGGTGAGGGTGAAGGATCCAACACCGTTCTTTTGTATGTCCCTTCTTCTTGCAGAAATCACACCATGGACTCCTTCTTTCAATCCGTGGTTGTCTAGCATTGCTATAATGAGCAATGTCACTTGATTCTCCTTGGAAAAGACGATTTGAACCTTCTTCTTTTTGGATCATCATGCAGACTTCGTTGAACTCCGGGAATGGGTTTTGTCTGAGAATATGGCTGACGAGATCAGAGTAGGACTTGTCCAATGATTGGAGAAGTTCAAAAACTTGATCTTGATTCTCTCTCTGCATGATTTCTTTTGGATCTGTGGTCGTGGGACGTAGCTCACTTAACTCAGCACGTAGATCCTTAAAATCACCGAGATGTTGGTTGAATGGCTTGTTCTCTTGCTGAAGGTGATTCAACGCCTTCTTGATTTCGTATACTCTAGATAGATTGAAAGCATTCCCATAGACCTGTTTCAGCTCATCCCACAACTTCTTGGCGTTCTCCATATGACCATAAGCTCGGAGAATGTGAGGAGCAAGAGAGTTTTGGATTAGGACCAATGCATTGGCTTCTTGCTGTGATTCCTCAGTAGAATCATCAGCTATGGCCTTTCCGTTGTCATTTGATGACACAAATTTCCACAGGCCTCTGCTGCAGAGATTAGCTTTCGCTAATCTTGACCAAATGAGGTAGTTTTCTCCATTGAATGCAATGGGAATGCCTCCTTGATTGTTGGTTGCCATTGAAAAAGCTTAAAGGAACAGAAAAGAAGTTTAAAAAAAACAGAGTTTTCGAGTTTTCTGGAAACAGAAAAGAAGTAAAGGAGAGAATTTGGTGTTTTTAAGATTGATGCGGAAGAAATGAAAAGAATCCTTGTTCAATCGAACCGGGCTCTGATACCATATAGAATTCTAAGATTGGTTTAGACTAGAACCAAGATAAAGACTAGAATGAGAATAGAATTGAGATTAAGGTCAGAACGAGCAGAATAGACAGAATGAGCAGATAAGAGAGAATGAGAGAGAATAGCACTCAAAACGTGCTCAATTCACTTGTATTCTAATATTTACATGGTTTACATATTTATAGAACAAAATATAGCTGTTGGGGCTCATCTAGCCGTTGGGGATTCAAATTAAAGAGAGCAAAGTGAGTTACAGCTGTTCTGCACAATGAGAGCTAAGTGTGTGACAGCTATTGTGCACTAATTGAAGGTTCTAGATCTATGGGCTTAATTCAAGATTTAATCAGCCTAGAGTAAGGTAATTAACCTTATTATGATGAAGAAAGTGAATTCTTCTAACATTCCCCCTCAAGCTTTGTCTGGTCAACAAAACTCTAAGTGATGCCTCGTTAAAACCTTTTCCAATAAAACCCAGTGGGACAAAAATTGGAAGAGGAAAAAGAGTGCAACACTTAGGATTTGTCAACGTGACCAGCAAAGCTTGACTCGTGCAATGGCTGATGAATGTCAAGCAAACCGATTTGTTGTTGAAGCTTCTTGCAGACTCTTTCATTTGTTGCCTTGGTGAGAATGTCCGCAAGCTGTTCTGAGCTTCGAGTGTAGCTAGTGCAGATGAAGTGGCAATCAACTTCAATGTGCTTTGTCCTTTCGTGAAAGACTGAGTTTGCGGCAATGTGGATGGCTGCTTGATTATCACAATGGAGTGGAATGGCATAGTTTGTTGTGATGCCAAGATCTTGGAGAAGAGCTTTAATCCACATCAGTTCGCAAGTTGTGCTTGCCATTGCTCTATACTCTGCTTCAGCGCTTGATCGAGCAACAACCGATTGTTTCTTGCTTCTCCATGTGACTAGATTACCTCCTACAAAGGTGCAAAACCCTGTTGTAGACTTTCTATCACTTCGATCTCCTGCCCAATCAGCATCACAATATCCGACGATACTTGTATGGTTGTTACATTCCATCCAAATGCCTTTGCCCGGAGATCCCTTCAAATACTTGAGTATTCTCTCTACCATGCTCCAATCTTGTTGTGATGGTGCATGCATATGTTGACTAACCTGATTTACAGCAAAACATAAATCAGGTCGGGTAATTGTAAGATAAATTAGCTTACCTACAACTCGTTGGTAGCGTCCAATGTCCTCGAATGGTTCCCCCTGTTGTCGATCTTTGAATTTTTCTTCAATTGGTGTCTTTGCAGGTTTTGCTCCAAGCTTTCCTGTTTCTTTCAAAAGATCAAGTGTATACTTTCTTTGGGATAGAAATAAGCCATTAGACATCCGACTTACTTCAATTCCAAGAAAATACTTTAATTCTCCTAAATCTTTTATATCAAAGGTAGTTTTTAAGAACAATTTCGTGTTTTCAATTCCTTCGGTATCATCTCCTGTTATTATAATATCATCAACATATACTATTAGAACGATAGTACCTAAAGCTTTCGGTACCATGCCCTTGGAGATTGTTTGAGACCATATATAGCTTTCTTGAGTAGGCACACTCGTCCATGATCAGTATGTAGCCCCGGTGGTGGAAGCATGTAGATTTCTTCTTCAAGTTCGCCTTGGAGAAAAGCGTTCTTCACATCCATCTGCCATAGACTCCATTTCCGGTTAGTTGCAATGGAAAATACAATACGTACAGTGTGGAGCTTGGCAACAGGAGCAAAGGTTTCTGTGTAGTCTTCTCCATATGTTTGTGTAAAGCCTTTGGCTACAAGGCGAGCTTTGTATCTCTCGATAGTTCCATCGCTGTTGTATTTGATTTTGTAGCCCCAACAGCTATATTTTGTTCTATAAATATGTAAACCATGTAAATATTATAATATAAGTGAATTGAGCACGTTTTGAGTGCTATTCTCTCTCATTCTCTCTTATCTGCTCATTCTGCCTATTCTGCTCGTTTTGACCTTAATCTCAATTCTATTCTCATTCTAGTCTTTATCTTGGTTCTAGTCTAAACCAATCTTAGAATTCTATAGTTTCCTCCATTGAATGCAATGGGAATGCCTCCTTGATTGTTGGTTGCCATTGAAAAAGCTTAAAGGAACAGAAAATAAGTTTAAAAAAAAAGAGTTTTCGAGTATTCTGGAAACAGAAAATAAGTAAAGGAGAGAATTTGGTGTTTTTAAGATTGATGCGGAAGAAATGAAAAGAATCCTTGTTCAATCGAACCAGGCTCTGATACCATATAGAATTCTGAGATTGGTTGAGATTAGAACCAAGATAAAGACTAGAATGAGAATAAAATTGAGATTAAGCTCAGAACGAGCAGAATAGACAGAATGAGCAGAATAAGAGAGAATGAGAGAGAATAGCACTCAAAACGTGCTTAATTCACTTGTATACTAATATTTACATGATTTACATATTTATAGAACAAAATATAGCTGTTTGGGCTAGCCGTTGGGGATTCAAATCAAAGAGAGCAAAATGAGTTATAGCTGTTTTGCACAATGAGAGCTAAGTGTGTGACAGCTATTGTGCACTAATTGAAGGTTCTGGATCTATGGGCTTAATTCAAGATTTAATCAGCCTAGAGTAAGGTAATTAACCTTATTATGATGAAGAATGTGAATTCTTCTAACAATACTATCGAGTTTCAAGCTTAGAATTTCTGGGTAATTCCAAATTCTAAGCTTAATGAGGAGTATTAATCAGAGAAGACTTATCAGTTATATATTTCTGATAAGGATTGATTCTGATGAAAAAGACACAAAAGGAGGAAAATGAATAAAAGCAAAGGGTTGTTTTTTTCTTTGTTTTTGTAGCTCATTCTCCTCTATAAAAATTGTAGCTCATTCATTCATAATCAATACATAAAAATATATTCAGCTCTCTCTAATCTGTTCAACAAATCTTCTCTACTAAAATCTTTTAGATGGAGTTGTTGTTCGATGCCATAACTACTCCGAATTGAAGCAAATGAAGCTACCCATGAACAAATTTAATAACTGTGCACTTATATGGTGGGATCAGTTCGTTTATTCAAGGAGTCTTAATGGAGAAGAGGTCGTTGTGACGTGGCGCACATTGAAGGCTAAGTATTTTTATGAAGAGTAGATCAATGGAGGACTATTTTAAGGAGATGGAGACACTTATGATCAGAGCTCAAACTCGAGAAAACCTACGAATCACCATGGACCGGTTTCGAGGAGGCCTCATTTAAGACATTCGGGAACATGTGGAGGCTCATCGCTGCATGGATTTCGAGGAATTGCTTAACCTAGCCATCATGTTTGAGTGACAAATCCAACGAAGGAGCAAGCAAAATCGTTTTGGGACTGGGTCTCAAGCCAACCGACCAAACTACAACAGAGATGAAAGCACAAAACCACGCACTGGTCGACCCTATGTGCGAGACGAGCGTTCTAAGCACCGCGATGAATGTTCTAGTGCACAAATAGTTTCACGGATTGAGCCTGATCAAACCAAGAGAGGCAACACTGAGACGTCTAACACAAGAAATCGTGATATCAAGTGTTTTAAGTGCTCCGGTGTAGGTCATTATGCTCGAGACTGCCCAAACGAGTGGGGAAGAATCTGATTATGATGCTCTAAATTCTGATGAAGAAGGATATGGTCAAGCACCCATGAGACGAGAGCTTTTGGTGTCACAAAGAGCTCTTAACTTGAAAGCCAAAGAAGATGCAGTAGAACAACGGGAGAACATCTTCCACACACGAGGGATGATCCACAACAAAATATGCAACATTATTATTGATGGTGGGAGCTGTACCAATGTAGCTAGTTCATCGATGGTGGAGAAATTGGGGATTACTACAACTAAGCATCCAAAACCATACAAGCTACAATGGCTTAATGATAACGGAGAGAGCAAATTGCATAGCCAAGTGAAAATACCATTCAAGATTGGTAAATATGAAGATGAAATGGTGTGTGACGTGGTTCCTATGCAAGCTGGTCACATATTGCTTGGAAGACCTTGGCAATTCGACGTGAAAACTCAACATGAGGTGTACAACACAAGTATTCTTTCAACTTCAGGAGCAAGGCCATTCGATTAATATCTCAAAGCCCCTAAGAAGTCTATGAGGATCAGATCCAAATGCTTATGCGAGCAAGCGAGGTTAAGAAAGCCTCGATTTCTGCTTGTTCGTTGGTACTTCTCACGTACCGTGAGGTATACCTGACCCATGAATCACTCTCTTTTTTGCCTACTGTTATTTCTAACCTTTTGCAGGCTCACAAAGACTTATTCCTAGAGGATATTACCAATGGATTGCCACCACTAAGAGGAATTGAACATCAGATCGATTTTGTTCCCAGCGTTACGATTCCGAACTAGGTAGCCTATAGAACCAATCCTGAGGAGACTAAAGAACTACAAAGGCAAGTAGGCGAGCTTATGGAGAAGGGATATGTGAGAGAAAGTATGTTTCCATACGATGTATCAGTTATCTTGGTACCCAAGAAAGATGATTCTTGGCGTATGTGTGTTGTCTGAAGGGCCGTGAACAACATTACGGTAAAGTATCGTCACCCTATTAAAAGATTTTAATAGAATAGAGATGAGATTTCTTGAACAGATTAGAGAGAGGTAAATATATTTTTATGTATTGATTCTGAATGAGCTACAATATTTTATATAGGAGAACGAGCTACAAAAACAAAGACAAAAAAACAGCCTTTAGCTTTTATTCTTTTTCCTCCTTTTGCGTCTTTATTCATCAGAATCAATCATTATCAGAAATATATAACTGATAAGTCTTCTCTGATTAATACTCCCCCTCAAGCTTAGAATTTGGAATCACCCGAAAATTCTAAGCTTGAAACCCGTTAGCATCACCTCATTAAAAACCTCAATCCAGCCAATTCGAGGAAAA
Organism: Gynandropsis gynandra; assembly: GCA_036759665.1. Lineage (NCBI taxonomy): Eukaryota > Viridiplantae > Streptophyta > Magnoliopsida > Brassicales > Cleomaceae > Gynandropsis > Gynandropsis gynandra. The sequence continues at coordinate 24,053,488 of CM071863.1, read as the reverse complement.
GAGTATGATACTAGCAGTTAAGGGACATTTAACCAGGAAGTGTTAGGTCTACAAGTCCAAGTTTTTGTCCAATGCATGTAGAAATTTTAACACTTGCAGTCTTAGTAAAGATATCAGCGAGTTGATCCTCACTCTTGGTATAACATGGAAGAATCATTCCTTCTTCTATCTTCTCTCGGACCTTGTGGCAGTCGATTTCTATGTGTTTGGTTCTCTCATGGAACATGAAGTTGGTAGCAATGTGTATGGCAGCTTGATTGTCACAACAGAAGGTAATAGGGTGATCTTGCTCAATCCCAAAATTTTTGAGAAGAGCCTTCAACCATGCCAATTCATTAGTGAGCTTCCTCATAGCTCTATACTCAACTTCTGCACTTGAACAAGACACAACCTTCTGCTTCTTTGTCCTCGAAGTGACTAAATTCCCACCAATGAATGTACAAAACTTTGTAGTTGACTTCCTATCAATCCTATATCCTGCCCAATCTACATCACAATAACCCACAATCTCCGTGTTTCCATTTTTTCCATCCATATGCCTTGACCCGGGGATCCTTTGATATACCGCAAAATCCTCTCAACCATCTCCCAATGATAAACAGTAGGCCCTTTCATATGTTGACTCACTTGATGTAATAATCCTCATCAAAAGAAGTAAAGCATCGTCTATACGAAGTATGACCATGTGGATAGACAGAATAACGATAAACTAGCCTAGCAACTTCGTCTAAACCTCCCATAAACAACACTAGGATTCCCAAAGAATTACGACCAATTGTTTTTCAGCCGACTAATAAGCTCTAACGCTTAGGAAAAACCTAGCTCAAACATGCAAAATATCACGGAAATGGCCAACTTCTTAAGTATCCTAGGTTAAGGGTTCATCTCAAAACGTGACACCGGACAAGTGCCTAGGACGACTCTGACTCACGAAAGCAAAAGCAAACTAAAAAGCTACAAAATCAAAGAGAAAATAAAAGAAAATGAAACGAAGTCAAGTTAAGTCAAGTTTGTGGTGGTATTTTTTGTGTGTTTTTTTAAATTAACTGGGTCTTAAAATAAACAATTAAGAAAAATAGAAAACAAACATTTGGGTTGCCTCCCTGAAAACGTTTATTTAACGTATTTAAGCTTTGACGTCTCTATTCCTCATGTGTGTGCGACGGGTCGATCGCAAAGGGAAATGGAGTTTCCACTTTCGATCGGTTGAGCGGTTTGGTAGAGCTTTAGTCGCTGCCCATTAGCTTTGAATGATCCACTCGAATTGCTCCATAGTTCCACTTCTCCATGTGTGAAGACTTCTCGTACCTGAAAAGGACTAGACCAACGAGACCGTAGGTTGCTCGGGAAAAGCTTAGGACGAGAATCGAAGAGTAGAACTAAGTCACCTAGTTGGAAGTCATGAGGTAAGATCTTTTTATCATGCCATCCCTTAGTCACTACTTCTTTCTTTGGCACGTCATGCACGGAATTCACTCGTTCGCTGCCCGAGGTTGGATAAATGATATCTGCATCAAAAAGTTTTATGGTTTCTTTTTCCATTACCTCTTGCAAGTGCGGGTGCAGCCTCCTTTGAGTTTCGGGGGAAGGTTCGTGGCTGTCTTCCGTAGAATTTCCGTCCGTACATATTGAAGAGCTGACTCTCCTTTGCTTCTTTACTCGCGTGGGTTATTTTCTCATCTCATCTGCACTCAAGTTAGCATTCATAACAACATGATATGTTTTATCGTATTTAACGTACCCATACCAAAACGAATACGGAGGAGGTTCGAGCTCAAGTTCGGGCGCCTTCTCCACTGCGAAATCAACGTGCATTTCATGTGGTATCTCCTCACGTTGAGGTGTCTCCTACTGCTTCAATAGCACTCAGGAATTTCGTGTAAAGCTTGGCTCCTTCGTCGGTGAATCCTGCATCTTTGCAAACACGTGTTAAGAATCACACAAGAGGATCAGAAACACGTACTTGATCAAGCGTGTCTTTTACTAACTCATCCAGCGAATCGACTCGAAGGCATGACTCATTGAATAAGGTTCCGTTAATGGAGCTGGACAAGTTGAACTCTATCGTCTTATCTCCGACATGTAAAGAAAGTTTTCCTTGTTGTACGTCTATCATGGCACTTGCAGTAGCTAAGAAAGGTCTACCAAGAATAATGGGTACCCTAGCATCTTCCTTTATGTCAAGTACAACAAAATCAGTGGGAATGCAAAGATTACCTACCTTGGTGGGAACGTTTTCAACAATTCCCACCGCATATCTTACCGAGCGATCAGCGAGGCGTAGAGACATCTTTATAGGTTTGAGCTCTCCGAAGTTCATCCTCTTGAAGACAGAGTGTGGCATGATGCTCACGCTTGCTCCTAAATATCACAAAGCATTGTCAATATCAATATTACCTAGGGTGCATAGAATGGAGAAGCTTCCAGGGTCCTTCAACTTTGGTGGCAGCTTGTTTTGAAGGATGGCGCTGCATTCCTCGTTGAGTGCTACCGTCTCATTCTCTTCGATACGCCTATCCTTGGAAAGAACCTCCTTGAGTAGTTGGGCGTGATTAGGAACTCTTTGGAGGGCTTCCACGAATGGGAGTTAATGTCAAGCTTCTTGAGGCCCTCTATAAATATGCTCACTTGCTCTTCATTCTTGCTGCTCCACCAACCATCGTGGAAACGGTATTGGAGGTTGGTACGCCGGTGGAGCAATGTATGGTTTGTCAAAATCTAGTTCGACTCCTTCCGTAATCACGATGGTACCTTTGCCTTTTTTCATGGATGTTCCAGCAACTTGTCTTGCTCTTTGGAGGGCGAATGCTCGATCATATCAGTGCTGCACACGATAATAGCATTCACGTACAGTCTCGGATTTAGATCGGGTTTACCAGGAAGCTGCCCGGGATTCTGAGAAGATGAGGCAGTCTGCTGTGCTATGGAGTTCTTTAAGATCTTCACATGCTTGCTCAAGGGTTCCATATGAGTTTTGAGCTTGCTAAGCGTTGTCCCCACATCCGCATTGGATTTGGTTTGAGTCGATTGTGGGTGCCTTTGCTCCTTAATAAATTGGAGCATTACCGCCTCAAGGTTTGACGAAGGGGCTTGCGGAACTTGCTGAGCATGCTGAAATTTCTGGTTATCTTGCTGGTATGTTTGTTGTTTTTGCTGAAATCCTGAATTCTTCGTTGGTTGAGTCGTTCAGTATGAAAAATTCTGGTGGTTCCTCCAATTCGGGTTGTAGGTATTCCCGCATTGCATGTTTCCTTGATGCTGGGCATAATTCATGTATACCATGTTCTTTTGCACCGTACATTGATAAGCCACGTGTTCTATATCTCCGCAATTCACGCGGTACATGGTGTTCACTACATTGCCTATTGCTCTGCTCTGATTCGGCTCATATAGGTGTCAAGTGCTGTAAGGCATACCTCTCGATGTGGACCACACGGTGTGGTTCATGGCGAGGTTATCTATCAGTTCGTATGCCTCCTCAACGCTTAGATCCATAAACGATCCTCTAGCAACGTTATCCAACGTCGTTCAATGTTCTTCTGCGATTCCATTATAGAAAGTTTTGATAAAATACCATTGCTCGAGACCATGGTGTGGACACATCTATAGAAGATCCTTACATCTGCCCTACGCTTTGAACAACGTTTCTCCATCTCTGCATCTAAAAGTTGTGATTTCCCCCTCATCTGAATCGTCTCGCTCGAAGGAAAGAACCATGATAAGAACAGTGTGCAGAGTTAGTTCCAAGTAGTGATTGAACCAGCGGGAAGCGATTGCAGCCATGCTTTCGCTCGTCCCCCAATTGAGAAGGGGAAGAGGCGTAATAGAATTGCGTCTTCCGAGACTCCGTGTATCTTGGATGTATCGGAAAGCTCTAGGAAGTCTCTAAGGTGCTTATGGAAATCCTCGTGATTTTCACCCATGAATTGATTCTGAAAAAGCATGTTGATCATTGCCAGCTTAATTTCAAACTGTTCTCTAGCAATAGCAGGCATCCATATGGCGGTTTGAACGTTGGTCATATTCGGCACCACGTAATCTTTGAGGCGATGTGGTGGAGGAGTTTGTGGTTCTCGCGATGCGAATTGCTGTTTCTGCATATGTCCATGGTCGTTCAACATATCGTTATGATTATCCATCTCTTTTTTGATCTGATGGCTCTGCGAAGGACAAATAAAAAGAACTTAGGTAGAAAGAACGAAAACAAAGAAAAAAAACAGAAAAAAAAGAATGACTCTAGACTCGAATCTAAGACGGTTGACAATAGTCCCCGGCAACGGCACCAAAAACTTGATGCGATTCAAAGTCAAACAAATATTAACCTAAACTACCCGCAAGTGCACGACACATGAGTAGTACTCTAGGTGTTGATCCCTCAGGGACTATGCAAAACAACATAAACTCAAACTACGAATCAAACTTGTAAACGAACAAAATATTGATTTTAAGATTGAAATACTAAAACCAAATAAACTAACGAGTTCTTAACAATGAGACACACATTCTAGGTATCTGGTTTCACCACAAGACCACCGAAACTAACAATCAATCTATCTAATCATGCAATCCCGATCAAGTTATCTAAGGCAAACGATCCTAATATGATATCTACTCTCTCTCGAGGCATAGACACGTGATCTAGTCAAGTTATCCCCTACTTTCGTGGTTGACACCTTAAGCTAGACCCATAAGTTCTATGATTCATCCGTTTTACCCTAAACCGCTGCTACCCTACTTTCGTGGCCTAACCTCGGTTGTTCTAAACCCGATTATCTGGAATTAGAATTCTCCTTTCGATCCTTCTCCTAAGTTCCTTTTCTATTCTCTTTCATTTTCTTCTTCATTCCCCTTTGTCCATGCTTTTCCAATCTTTCCCGTGGTCTTTCCTTTTGTTTTCAGTCGGTTTAAATGTTTCTTTTTTGTCGTGTTGCATGTTTGTCTTCACGCCCGGTCGTGCGTCAAGGTGTGCCCGATCGTGCTGCAAGATTCTGAAGGTGGTGCCCGGCCATGCAGGAGGATGAGCCCTATTGTGCATGTCCCTCTTTGTGTTGTCCGATCATGCAACATAGGAGCCTGGGCCATGCTGGAAATTCAAGGAAGATTGCTGCGTCAAGAGCCTCGTCGGGCAGGAATGGGTGCACGGTCGTGCTGGGGCTGTGGGTGATGAGCTCGATCGTGCTAAACGCTGGTGCACGGTCGGGCATGTATGTCCATTGATGAGCCCGGTCGGGATGAAGGTGCTGCACGGTCGGGCACTCCATTCCTTCATGTGCCCGGTCGTGCTATGCATTATGTTGGCCGTTTGCTCTGTTACAATCCTTGATGCTAGCACTTTGTCGCGTGTACGTTCCTTCGCTTCGAAATGAACCAAATTTGCATTAAATCCTGTTAGAACATGAAAACACGAAAACACGAAAACGAGTAAAACGAATACAAAATCATACGTAAACATCGCAAGAATATCATAAACATCTCTAAAATGAAACGAGAAATATGTATTGAAACGAGACGATCATCCTCCTTAGGCATCCACCACATACATATTGAAGGGCTCACTCTCCTATGCTTCTTGAGATGAATGGGTGGCTTTCGTGTCTCATGTCGAAGAGAAGAAAGAAGAGGTTCAAGCTGAAGCTTAGATGCCTTTTTCTACCGCAAACTCAGTGAGTGTTTATGCGGCGTCTTCACTCGTGAATTTTGTGTAGACCTTGGCTCTTTCATTGGTAAGTCCTGCAGCATTGCAAACTTTTGTTCGCCCTATTTCAAAAGGACCGGAAATACTTACTCGACCAAACGTGTCATTCGCCAATTCGTCCTGCACATCAACTCTATAGCAAGACTCCTTGGGGCTGGACAAATAAAATTCAATCTTTTCGTCATAGACACATAGAGAGAGCTTCCATTGTTGTACATCTATCTTGGCACCTACAGTAGCTAGAAAAGGTCTACCAAGAATAATAAGTACCCTAGCATATTCTTCTATATCAAGTACAACAAAATCAGCGGGTATACAAAGATTACCTACCTTGGTGGGAATATTTTCGACAATTCCCACCGGATATCTTGCCCAACAATCCGCGAGTTATAAAGACATCTTTGTAAGTTTTAGATCTTCGATGTTCATCCGCTTGAAGACCATGTGTGGCGTAAGGCTCACTCTTGCTCCCAAATCGCACAAGGCTTTGTCTATGTAGATATTCCTTATGGTGCATGGTATGGAGAAGCTTCTGGGGTTTTTTTAACTTCGGTGGCAGCTTATTTTGAAGAATGGCGCTGCATTCCTCGGTGAGTGCTGTCGTCTCACTCTAATCAATACGCCTCTTATTGGATAGGATCTCTTTGAGGAATTTGGTGTATACGGACATTTGTTGGAGGGCCTCTACGAACGCTATGTTGATGTGAAGCTTCTTGAGGATCTCTATGAACCATTCATATCTCACTTCGTTCTTGTTGCTCACATCCGTCGAGGAAGTACAGGAGGTACTTACGCTGGTGGAGCAATGTATGGCTTCTCTAAATCTGGTGCGGCTCCCTCCATGATTGCAATGCCCTTTCCTTTGTCCTCTGACTTTCCAGCAACCTTTTCTCGCTTTTTCAGGGGTGGACTCTCAATCACATTACCGTTGCGTAAGGTGATAGCATTAACGTGCTCTCTCGGGTAAAGATCGGGCTTTCTGGGTAGCATCCCGGGATTCCGAGAGGATGATGCAGCCTACTACACAATAGAGTTTTCTAGAACCTTCACATGCGTGCTCAAGGAGTCCATTCGAGTTTTCAGCTCATTGATCGCAATCCCCACTCGAGTTTTGAGTTCATTCATCGCTGCTCCCATTTCCTCGTTGAATTTAGCTTGAGTCGATTGATGCTGCCTTTATTTCTTGATAAATTCAAGCATCATTGCCTCAAGGCTTGGCGAATGAGCTTGAGTGGTGATGTGGTTAACCTCAATTAATAATTTACCTAGACTAACGCTTCCGCAAGAATACGGATCGTATAGTACCAGGGTCGAACACGAGGAATCGATGCAACTCTAAAGCTAGTAAACTAATGAAGAAGACGTGTGAAATTGATAAGGGATGGGAATGCGAATGCAACAAAACAAAACTAATTAACGGGATAAACTCAATGACTAAACACCACAGGTTTCGAGAGATGCACGATGATGCAACGAAGTTCTAACAAGATCATGGTTAAAGATATCGTTACGTATTCGGGGAATTCAAGCTCTTTTCTAGGGAATGACTCTCCCGATGCCTAAACCCACTATCTAGCATGCGTACTACCAATCTCCCGATTGTCTAATCTCACCTACTAGATGCATTAAGAGTGCTATCCTAATTCCTAAGTTCAATCAACCGATCGGCCAAGGTTCTATAGCAATTGAGACTTCATATCATGGTTACGTTCCAAAATCCAATTCATCTTCCAATGCAATTAGATTTTTATAATCATTCATTCAAGCTACCAACAAGAATAAAAGCATTACGAACAACCAATCAATCCGAAACGAACAAATATTATAACCAAGCATTAAGAACAAAACTTCATTACATAACGGCAAAGCTCTCTAACCCATGGTTGTGGACCTACTCGGACATGAACTTAGCAAAAGAAACAGTGAAGATAACTGTATTAAACATGGATAAAGAATGAGATCCCTCCCTATTCTATTACCGACGTCTTAAATAGCTCCTCCACGCTCCGGCTTCCTCGCTCGTCCTCCGCCCTTGTGTGTGCGTTCTGCTCTCTTTCTCTCCCTCTACGTGTTCTCTCTTTTTTTCTCCTTCGTTCTGTGTGAAATCGTCCCTCAAGCTCTCCCCCTTTCGTTCCTTGCAGCAGCCACCCTTCTCTTCCCTTTTCTTGAGTTTTCCATTCTTGAATAAGTTGTATGACGTTTCCATTACTTTCTCCAGCGAAATATCACTTATTCTTCTTCTCCAAAGTCGTTTTCCTTATTGTATAAGTCCCCAACAAACTCCCATTTGTTTTAAGACAAATTAACTTATTTGGAGCTGCAGGTGATGGACGCGACCCGCGCGGGCTGGGTAAGTGACCCGCTCGGGTGCGGCGAAAGATCGCGCAAGAACGCGATGGAAGAAGAGGCATCTCGCTCGGGCTGTGATGTTGCCCGCTCGGGCTGAGGCCCCGGGCATGGTATTTTCCGACTTGTGCTCAATCTGCTGGACAAAATCACCGTAACAAATACCCGCTCAGGCTAGGGAGTTACTCGCGCGGGTAGTGGCTATTCCTTGCTGATTCTCGTCCCGTTTGTCCCGTGCAATCCTACACATATCCTGAGTTCATTTCACTAACCCCTATACAACATCCAAGCAATCTCCATACCTATTCTAATGCACAGTTCGATACCATTCTTAAGACAATTATTTTTCTTCTTTTTTGGTTCTCTTTTTATTCTTCTTTTTTTCTTTTTTTTCGGTTTCCACACACTTTTTTATTTAAAAATTTCGCACTCGGTTTCTAGGACGTCGGAGTTGAAGAGGACAACCTTCTACTTAGCCCCAGGTTGCCAATTGGCACACTCGTAAGGTCTCGTAACCTTAGCCGAGTGAAGAGGTTGCGATTTTGCTGATTTTTTTTCTTTTCATTAACTAGTGTGAATACGCATCGACTCTAACCCTTAGGACGTAGAAAAACCGCCTCGACCCACCACTTAGACCCGAACCATCAATATTGAGGCACTCATGTCAATGTAGGGCTGAAAAAGTTAAAGAACTTAATCTATTGACAGCGGAGTGTAAGTGCGTGGAGATATAATGATCGAAACAAAACAAGGAATGAAAGGTACGCTCGGAGATATAAGTGTTTGGGATTGAAGCCTAAGGGCAGGAATACAACTATAGACTATGGATTCATGCACGACCACTAACTAGGCGATATCTAAAGGTATGTTTCGTACTAGATATCTGTCCGTCTAATCCTAAAAAAACAAAACGAAGAACTCAACATCTAAATGCTAATCACAATCATGACATTCGAAGAATACCCCCCCAGACTTGAACGGAACACCATCCCGGTGTTGAATACCTAAGAGAAGGACTAACACGCAAAAACTCAGGAAAAAAATACTATAAATAGGAACGTGTGCACCTGATGCGTGCTTGCTGTCCCGAGTTGATGTAGTTGGGCGTACGCGTCTTTACTTATATTGTGGATGATTTCAAAGTTGAAAACCTGTAACAAAAGTCACACAATCCAAAGGAGACAGTACGATACATCAGGGTTGTTAGTAAGGAGCTTGCTTGTGAAAAGAATAAGAGTCGAATTCTAAAAAAAAATTGAAACGAAATAACGAAAAGGATATAGGGCTCGGGTTGCCTCCCGAGAAGCACTTGTTTAAGGTCGTGAGTCTGACCAAAACGTGTTACTCATTAGGTGGACGTTCTCGACGTCGTCGTGTGCGTAGCGTCTCGCGTGCATAGTGTGCTCGATTGGGTGTAGTACGCGGATAAGTTGGATTGCTTGCACAATCAGTCATATCCTCACTAAGCTCAATCGTGTTGTTACCTATGTTGGGGGCTAGATCGTGCTGTCCAAAGAATTTGGTTGAGCTATCCATAAGTCCGGTTATGAACTCCATGAAACCGGTTAGGCGTTCGTCTTTTGTTCCCTTCAACGTTTCCGGAATTTGTTGGTGTGTGAGCCCTTGTGGTGAAGGTTTCATCTTCACTTTGGGTGCCTTATCAATGTCCCAATCAGGTGCTGGACGTTTGGCGTGGCTCGGGAGTGGTTGAACTCGCGCTACTTGCTGTTTGACGTGCGCTGGAATCTGCCTTGGATGCGTGGAGGTTTGCGCACTGATTTAGGACGTTTTCTTGATTCAAATTGATATCCAATCGATTTGTGCTTATGTGTTTGTGGATTGAGCACTTGTCTTGATAAGGATTGTCTGAAATTTCACCTTTTGCTTTGCTTACGAACTGCTGTGCTCGGATCGCACAGAAATCTGCTCGGAGTGCGTCTAGCTTGGTGTTTGGAATCTCCTTTGTCTTTTCTTCGTGCATCAGCTTAGTATAGTATGTTGCCTCGTTCGGGTCTTTATAAACTTCTTTTTCAGCTGCTAAAAGAGCTAACTCAACGGAATCCATATTCCCGAACTCGTCAAAGACTTCTTTGGCTAGTCTCTCTAGGACGTCGATGTGGAACACCGAATCCAACATACAAGGCTGCTTGAGTGTGTGTCGTTCAGATTGAGTTCCACTTCTTCATCTCCAAATTTAAGTGTGAGTCTACCTTCAGCACAATGTATGATCGTCTTTGCCGTATTGAGAAACGGCCTACCGAGAATAATTGGGATTTTCTTGTCCTCTTCCATATCCAAGACGATGAAATCGACCAGGACGAAGAACTTCCCAACTTGTAATGGCACGTCTTCCAGCATGCCCTCGGGTATCCTTACACTTCGATCAGCCAAGGTGAGCGCCATTCGTGTAGGTTTAAGATCCAACCTGCCCCTAAGTTCCAGTTTTTCGTATAACGGCAATGGTAGCACGCTCACGCTTGCTCCGACATCAATTAGTGCATGGCTAATTTCATAAGCACCTATTTTTACAAGGGATCACGAATATACCTGGATCGGGCATCTTCTTGGGTAGGTTTGGCTGCAGCATCGAGTTAGTCACCATGACGGTTTCCATCTCTAGGTCTCGTTTGTTCGCAAGCACCTCCTTCAAGAACTTAGCGTATGAAGGCATCTTCTTCAACGCCTCGTGGAATGGAATGGTAATATGCATCTTCTTTAACATCTCAGCAAACTTAGCAAATCGAGCATCCTCGTTCTTTTTTCTTTGACGTTGGAGAAACGGCAAAGGAGGCGGTCTTGGATCGGGTTTTACGTATTTTGGCTCTTCCTCCTCCTCGGGTTTCTTTTTGTGCTCTTCGACGCTACTGCCTTTTTCCATTATTGTACTGGACAGTTCACCTTTGTCAAATGTCGAGGGATTGGCCTGATCCATTAATCTCTTACGTTGACGTTGTGGGAATGGCATAGGAGGCGATCTTGGTTCGGGTTTCACGTATTTTGGCTCTTCTTCCTCCTCGGTTTTCTTTTTTTGCTTTTCATCGTTGCTGCCATTTTCCACTGTTGTACTAGTTGCTTCGCCCCTTTCAAACATCAAAGGAGCGGACTGATCAACCACCTTACCACTCCGTAGATATATGGCGTTGACGTGCTCACGAGGATTTGCTTCCAGTCTCCCCGGTAGAACTTGTGGTCATGCTGCCCCTTGTGCATGTTGTGCAACTTGCATCTCCAATTGTCTAAGATGAGTTTGAAAGCCCTCTATCTGCTTCTTGGTGCTCTATTGTTCCCTCACCAAATTACTCTGACTTTGTTGCATTTCCAACATCAAGTTACCTTGATTTTCTTGGAATTGGAGGAGACGAGTGAACATGGCATTGATGTCGGGGGCTGCTTCGGATTGGTTTGGCTGTGACTGAGACGCACGTGGCTGATAGTTCTGAGTTTGGGGTTGTGTCCTTGTGATGCGTATCAGAGTTAAATATAACCTAATCTACCCGCAAGTGCACGGCACGTGTGTAGTATTTTAGGTGTCGATCCCACAGAGACTACGCAACACTACCTAAACCCGAACTACGAATCAAACTTGCTAACGAAAGAAGGTGGATAAGGAATGAAATACTGAAAGTAACTAAACTACTCGGGATCTAACGACGAGACAAACGTCCTAGGAATCCGGTTTCACCACAAGACTACCAAAACCAATGATCAACCTATCTATCATGCAATCCCAATTAAAGCTATCTAAGGCGGACGATCCTAACATGATACCTACCCTCTCTCAAGGCATAGACACGTAATCTAGACAAGCTGCCCCCTACTTTCGTGGCTGACACCATGAACTAAACCCATAAACTCTGTGATTCGCCCGTTCACCCTCAACCGTTGCTACCCTACTTTCGTGGCCTAACCTCGGTTGTTCTAAACCTGACCTTCCAAGACTAGAATTCTCCTTTCGGTCCTTCTCCTAACCCCTAACACATGCATCTACGTGATCAGCGCAAACACAAGTAGATTTAAGCACTCAGACAGAGAATAGATAAACTAAAACGGGAAGATGCATTCAAAATAGATCAAAAGTGGTCTCGGGATAGCCAAGGGCTAATCCCTTCTCCTAGAACAAACAAACTACTCGCTCATGCGTCTGTAAAGAAACATAAACATAGTAGAAAGTCTAAGGAACATAAAAACCAAACAAAACCGAAGTGGTGCTGCTTGATCTCCAATGCTCCTCACTTATCTCTTCGCAAGAATCTGCGCTGTCTTCGCTGAATTGTTCTCCTCTCTAAGCTTCCTGTAATGACGTCTTTTTGCCTCCTTTTAAGCCTCCTAAGTCAGTCCAATTGTTGCCTAAATTGCCCCACGAGTTCCCTTATGTTTTAAGTTAAGTTTACTTAAGTTTTGAGCAGTTTCGGGCCGCTACCCGCTCGGGTAGCGAGTGTACCCGCTCGGGTGCGGCTAGGGCAGTTCGTGCGCGTCCTGTGGTGCTGGAATGGTGCCCGATCGGGCATGGCATGTGTGCCCGCTCGGGCACAAGGCAAAATGCTCGGGAATGCTTGCCCGAGTCGTGCTAAATGGTCCACACAATTGGCCGTAGGTTTTGCCCGATCGTGCAAAGGTTGTGCCCGACCGGGTGAGGCTTTTCCATGCTCAATCTCGTCCCGTTTGTCCCGTGATGATCCCCAAAGTTGCTCCTTAGCTCCGTGCATGTTCCTTTAGCTCCAAAATAGTCCAAATACGCGTAAAAACCTGTAAGAACATGAAAAGCACGAAAGCAAGTAAAACGGATACGGAATCATACGTAAAACATCACATATGTATCAAAAACGTCTCCTAAATCGTGCAAGAAATACGTATGAAAACGAGATGATCAAAATCCCCCAGACTTGAATGTTTGCTTGTCCCTAAGCAAACGTAAACGTGGAATACATGGGGTATGAAAATACGAGAATCCCCCTTCTCCTAGAGATACCGCTAAAGCGAGCCTAACCGATCAACTAGCATATTGTGAGCAAATTCGGCCTACTCGAGTTTTCAGCCTTAATCCTAGGTCCACCACGGTTACCCATAAGAAAGTAAATCAAAGGAGACTAGACACGCTACCGTAACTCCCTCCACCAGACAAGACTTCAGACTATGCTAAACCTAGGTCAACCGAGGATACTTGTTTCTTTCTTTCCGAGCTTCTTCTTTTTTTCTTTTTCTTTTTCTTCTTTTTGTTTTTCTTTTTATGAATTTTTTCCCTTTTTTTTTCTTTTGTTTTCTTTTATTTTTCCATTTTTCTTTTCTTCTTTTTCTTTGCATACACACTAGGCTTCTAGGACGTCGGATTTGAAGGGTTAGGCACTATTTCTATCGACAGTGGAGTGTTAGTGTGTGCTTTTTCAAAACAAAAACAAGCTCGATTTTATATGATCCAATGATCCTCAATGTAACCAAAGTAAAGTGTCGTCTACACGAAGTATAATCATCGAAAGAATAAAAATAAACGACAGACCAGCCTAGCAACCTCGTCTAAACATCCCCACAAGTAACACTAGGATTCCCAAGAACTACGACCTATTGTTTTTCAGCCGACTAATAAGCTCTAACGCATAAGGAAACCTAGCTCAATCATGCAAAGTCTAACGGAAAAGGTCAACCTCTTAAGCATTCCTAAGTTCAGGGTTCATCGCAAAACGGGGCACCGGACAAGTGCCTTGGGACGACTCTGACTCAATGAAAACAAAAAACAAACTAAAAATCGCAAAAATAACCTAAAAACTAAAAAGTAAAAAATCAAAGGAAAATGAAACGAAATCACCTGACAAACATGAGCTGCTCCCCCAGACTTGAATTGAAGCTTCTCCATGCTCAATCTCGTCCCGTTTGTCCCGTGATGATCCCCAAAGTTGCTCCTTAGCTCCGTGCATGTTCCTTTAGCTCCAAAATGGTCCAAATACGCGTAAAAACCTGTAAGAACATGAAAAGCACGAAAGCAAGTAAAACGGATACGGAATCATACGTAAAACATCACATATGTATCAAAAACGTCTCCTAAATCGTGCAAGAAATACGTATGAAAACGAGATGATCACCTTGGCAGAAAGTTTTGATTTCGTTGCATAATCCGCGGTTGGAAATTCCCCAATAAACGTTGTGCATTAAATTTACCATCGGAGTTCTTATACGAAAGGTTAGGGTGATTTCTCCATTCAGGGTTATAAGCGTTACCTAGAGGCTGATTGTTGCTCACATAATTCACCTCCTCGTACCCTTGAATTCCTTGC
>CM071863.1:23990901-24039129 GCA_036759665.1 Gynandropsis gynandra | reverse complement strand
CTTCCGACTACTCAAAGCATTTCGATCGTTGCACTTCGGACATCATATTGTAGATTCCACTAATTTGATCTTTTACTTCATCTATCTCGGCATATAAAGCATGTGTGTTGTTCAAGTTAGCTACCCTTGCTGGAGCGTTGCGATTGTATTCTCCAGCGGTGTTGCTGCCCTCATCGGCCATACGATCAATTAAGTTTTCGATTTGTGGAAAGGTGAGGTTGCTCAAAGAACCTCCAGCTGCGGCTATGATCAGAATTCTCGTGTTATCCATGAGTCCTTGCAGAAAGTTGTGTATAAGATAGCTCTGATCCATGCAGTGGTGTGGGAAAAGGCGTTGGTAGCCTTTGAAACGTTCCCACGCTTCGTATAAACTCTCAGCTGCCCCTTGGACGAATGTGTTGATTTGATTCTTGGCGAGCTGAGCTTTACTCTGAGGGAAGAATCGCATCATGAACTTTTCCTCTAGCTGCCCCATGATCCTATAGAGTTTGCCGGTTGGGAATACAACCAGTCTTGTGCTTTATCCTTCACTGAGAATGGGAAGGCAGCAAACATGACGTCCTCATCCAAGATTCCTTCTCCAGTTCTGATGGTTTGGCAAAACATCTTTAAATCAGTAAGATGCTGATTTGGATCCTCGGTTGGTCGCCCTCTGAATGCTGCGTTATCGAGCATCTGAATGAATGATGGTTGTAACTCGATGCGGGCATCCCTTCTAACGATGCAAGACAAGAGTTGCGTATGCCTAGGGGCCATATATGTTCCATAGGTTAACGCGGCTGGAATTTGTGGCGCGTTTAGAATGCGACGCTCTGCCATTTGTTCTTCTTCAATCTCGCACGATAATGTTCCTCACAAAATAGAAACACAAGAATCGGTTAGGCTCCGAGAGGTAAAAAGATTTGACTCGAGAAAAGAAAAAAACTTAAAGCAAAAACACGAAAAAAAAATAAGACTCCGGAAAGGACTGTGTCCTAATCTAAAAGTATTCTAACTCTAAAGCCGTAATCAATTCCCCGGCAATGGCGCCAAAAAACTTGATGTGGTTAATCTCAAAGTATAATATACCTAGACTAACGCTTCCACAAGAATACAGATCGTATAGTATCAGGGTCGAACACGAGGAATTGATGCAACTCTAAAGCTAGTAAACTAATTAATAAGATGTGTGAAATTGATAAGTGATGGGAAAGCGAATGAAACTAAACTAAACTAATTAACGGAATAAATTCGATGACTAAACACCATAGGTTTCGAGAGATGCACGATGATGCAACGAAGTTCTAACAAGATCATGGTTATAGATACCATTACATATTCAGGGAATTCAAGCTCTTTTCTAGGGAATGACTCCCGATGCCTAAACCCACTATCTAGCATGCGTACTACAAATCTCTCAGTTGTGTAATCTCACCTACTAGATGCATTAAGATCGCAATCCTAATTTCTAACTTCAATTAACCGATCGGCCAAGGTTCTAAATCAATTGAGACTTCATATCATGGCTACGTTGCAAAATCAAATTCATCTCCCAATGCAATTAGATTTTTCTAATCATTCATTCAAGCTACCAACAAGAATAAAGCATTACGAACAACCAATCAATCCGAAACGAACAAATATTATAACCAAGCATTAAGAACAAAACTTCATTACAAGCAAGCATTAAGAACAAAACTCGGGTGCGGCGCAAAAGATCGCGCAAGAACGCGATGGAAGAAGAGGCAGCCGCTCGGGCTGTGATGCTGCTCGCTTGGGCTGAGTTGCTGCCCGCTCGGGCTGAGGCCCCGGGCGTGGTATTTCTTGCCCGACTCGTGCTCAATTTGCTGGACAAAATCACCGTAACAAATGCCCACTCGGGCTAGGGAGTTACCCGCACGGGTAGTGGCTATTCCTTGCCGATTCTCGTCCCGTTTGTCCCGTGATGATCCTCGATGTTGGTACTTTCTCTCGTGCACGTCCTTTAGGTCCAAAATAACTGAAAACGAGATGATCATGATGCTTAATATAAGTGAAAGGGACATAAATGTAATTTTGTGTTTATTAGGGTTTCCGTTAGGGTTTCATATCTCTTGTATATTGATATATATCTGATGTAATTCATTTTCAAATCAATACACGAAAACCTTTCCACGTGGTATCAGAGCTATAGATCCAAAACCCTAATTACCGTCGGCCTATCTCTCTCTCAAACCCTAATCACCGCCGGCCACCTTCTCCCTCTTTTGTCCTCATCGCCGGCCTCCAAACCCTACCCTCCACTCACCGTCGGCCAAGCTCCTTCATCACCGTTGGTCTTTTCAATTCAAAAACCCCTCACCGTCGGCCAACTTCTCTCAAAACCCTAACCCTAATTCTCGTTCAGCCATTGTCGTTCACGCACAACCATGGCCAACTCCTCAGCTGCTGATGTAACTCCGGCTTTCAACGTCAATGAGCCCCACGACACTCTTCTCACGGTCAACATGACAAACGTGACCAAGCTTACCTCCTCCAACTATCTGATCTGGAGTATTCAGATTCGTGCACTCCTTGAAGGCCATCGGTTGGAATGCTTTCTTCAAACCGATTCACTTGTTCCTGATGCCACTCTCATTGTTAATGGCATCACAACCCCGAATCCAGCATTTGCGCCCTTCAAATAGCAAGATCGTCTCCTATTCTCGGCCATTCTAGGAGCAATTTCGCCCCCACTACAACCGATGATTGCTAGGGTTTCATCCGTGCGAGAGGCGTGGCTTCTCCTTGCTCGCACATATGGTAAGGCATCGAGGGGCCACATCCATCAATTGAAGGAACAACTCAAACGAAGCTCCAAAGGATCTCAACCCATAGATGATTATATGCGCACCATCATCAACAAGGCGGATGAATTAGCGCTCCTCGGAAAACCCCTTGATGCGGAAGACTTGCTGCAATACATCCTCGATGGATTGCCGGAGGACTACAAACCGATTGTCGATGCTTTGAATGCCCGAGACAGCATCATTCCGATTGAGGAACTTCATGAGAAACTCCTCAATCACGAAGCAAAACTGCTTCAAGCCGCACCATTGCTGTTCATGCTGCCCGTCAATGCTCTCGCTGCCAACACTCGTCCGAATCAATACAATCGCAACCGACAGAATGGTCCAAACCAATGGCATAGAAATGACAACTGATCGTCATCGGGATACCAAGGTCGCTGTCAATTGTGTGGCATCTATGGACATAGCGCTCGTAAGTGTCCACAGCCGTATTCACATGCTGCTCCAATCGGAACTCAAAACCCTGCTCCTGCACCGTCACTGACGTGGGCTTCTTCACCACGACCATGGCAGCCGCGTGCCCACAACACCACCCTCACCAACTATGAACCCGAGTCATGGCTACTTGACAGCGGCGCCTCCCACCACATCACATCGGATCTCCAAAATTTGTCGCTGCATTCTCCGTACAAGGGAGGTGAAGAAGTGGTAATTGGTGATGGTTCCTCCTTGCCCATCACCCACATTGGTTCTCTCTCGATCCCTAGCTCGATAAATCATGGCTACTTGACAGCGGCGCCTCCCACCACATCACGTCGGATCTCCAAAATTTGTCGTTGCATTCTCTGTATAAGGGAGGTGAAGAAGTGGTAATTGGTGATGGTTCCTCCTTGCCCATCACTCACATTGGTTCTCTCTCGATCCCTAGCTCGATAAATGATTCTTGTTTGCATCTTGATCAAGTTCTATGTGTACCTACGATGAACAAGAATCTGATTTCCATTCACCAATTGTGTCGGACTAATGACATTTCCGTGGAATTTTTTGATGATCATTTTCAGGTGAAGGATCTAAAAACGGGGGATCCTCTGCTTCACGGAAAGGCTAGAGATGGTGTCTATGAGTGGCCGAATCCCAAGTCCACCCAACCTCCAATTGTGGCTCTTCATAGTGTAAGACCACTTTGTCCGAGTGGCGTTCCCGTTTAGGTCATCCTTCGCTTTCTATTTTAAAGCGTATTGTTTCTAAGAACTCTTTACCATTGTCTAAGTCATGTTTGTCGTTGTTATGCAACTCTTGTTCCAGCAATAAAAGCCACAAATTGCCTTTTCATGAATCTTCTATTTCTACGTCGTTTCCACTTGAAATCATCTTCTCCGATGTTTGGACATCACCAATCATCTCGGTTGATGGTTTCAAATACTATGTCATCTTTGTTGATCATTTCACTCGCTATACATGGCTGTACCCTCTCAAACAAAAATCCCAAGTTCGAGAAACCTTTATCACGTTCAAAGCTCTAGTTGAAAAACAATTCCAAACCGTCATCCATACTCTTTACACCGATAATGGTGGTGAGTACATTGCCCTAGCCTCATTCCTGTCCACAAACGGCATATCCCATTGTACCACCCCACCTCACACGCCTGAACACAACGGTATATCTGAACGTCGTCACCGTCATATTGTTGAAACCGGTCTTTCTCTCTTGTCTCATGCGTCATTACCTCCTTCGTTCTGGTCCTACGCATTCCCAACCGCGGTTTATCTCATTAACCGCTTACCCACCCCCGTTCTTTCGTATGACAGTCCATACACTAGACTTCTAGGCACTGATCCGAACTATCTTAAGCTTCGGACTTTCGTCTGCCTATGTTATCCGTGGCTTTGTCCATACTCCGCAAACAAACTTTCGCCCCGTTCTAAACCGTATGTCTTCCTCGGATACTCCACCACCCAAAGTGCCTACTTGTGTCTTGATCCCACACATTCACGGATCTACACATCCCGTCATGTTGAGTTTCATTAAACCATCTTTCCATACTCCAACTACTCCCAATATTTCACAACCAACGCCTCCAACCCTAATCCGCCTAACTCCCCATGGTCGTCACCCGTTAGTGTTGTTCCCTCTTGTCCAATGCCACTCGTGACACCGTCTTCTTCCGTCACTCCTGTTATGGATCCTTCACCGGATGTGCTGACTCAGACTGCTCCACTGAATGCTGCCTCAATGTCCGATCAACCACTTTCCGAAGTCGTCGCTCCTGTAGTGAATGCACCGCTAGCTCGAGGTAACACTCATCCGATGCAAACACGAGCCAAGACCAAACTATTGAGAGGAAATCAGACTTGCTCTTACGCAACAGCACTCTTGGACACTGAACCAACAACCGTCTCTCAAGTCCTAAAAGACTCCTCAAGCCCTAAAAGATCCGCGTTGGAGGAAGGCAATGAGCGAGGAATTTGATGCACTCGTTCGTAATGGAACATGGGATCTTGTACCGGCTCAACACGCATCAAATGTTGTTGGATGCAAGTGGATTTATCGCATCAAACGCTTACCTGATGGTTCGGTGGATCGCTACAAGGCGAGACTTGTGGCGAAAGGTTTTACACAACGACCTGGAGTGGACTTCTTTGAGACATTCAGTCCGGTAGTTAAACCCGCTACCATTCGATTGATTTTGAGTATTGCAATTGCAAACGGCTGGAGTCTTCGTCAACTAGATGTCAACAATGCATTTCTTCAAGGGCAACTAACGGAAGAGGTATACATGACACAACCTCCAGGTTTTGTTGATCATGATCGTCCTCACCACATTTGCAAACTCAGCAAGGCAATATATGGTCTCAAACAAGCTCCTCGGGCTTGGTATTCGGAACTTCGGGATTTTCTACTCGGCCAAGGCGTTGTTAACTCCCTTGCCGATACATCCTTGTTCATTCTTCACAATTCCGAGGTAACCATATATGTTCTCCTCTATGTGGATGATCTTGTGGTAACAGGAAGCAACTCTGTGGCAGTCCAACGATTCACCATAGCTCTTGGAAATCGCTTCTCCATCAAAGACTTGGGCGATCTATCTTACTTCCTTGGCATTGAAGTAACACGGAGAACCTCTGGATTACTTCTCACTCAACGCAAATATGTCACTGATATCCTCAACAAAGCTCAATTTTCGGAAGCCAAATCAATGACCACTCCTATGGCTCCTAACGCGCGTCTCTCCTTGTCCTCGGGTGAAAGGTTAGAAGACCCAACCATCTATCGGACTCTTGTTGGAAGTCTACAGTATCTCACACTTGCGAGACCCGACATCAGCTTCGTTGTCAATAAATTATCTCAGTACCTGCATGCCCCGACAACGGAACATCTACAAGCCCTAAAACGGGTTTTATGGTATTTGGTTGGAACGCGAGATCGTGGTATCTTCTTCTCCGCTGGTAATACTCTCTCTCTACACGCCTTTAGTGATGCAGATTGGGCGGGGGATCGTGATTAGTATATTTCTACGGGGGCATATACTGTCTACCTTGGCAGCCATCCCATTTCTCGGTCTTCAAAGAAACAGAAATTCACCGCTAGGTCATCCACCGAAGCGGAATATCGTGCTATTGCGGATACAGCAGCAGAACTTCGATGGATCACGTCTCTCTTAACGGAACTTGGTATTTCTACATCACAACCTCCCGTCATTTACTGTGACAACATTGGCGCAACATACTTGAGTGCAAATCCCGTCTTCCACTCTCGCATGAAGCATCTAGCCTTGGACTACTTCTTTGTTCGTCAACAAGTGCAAGGCGGCGTCCTCCGAGTTTCTCACGTCAACTTCAAGCATCAACTAGCGGATTTACTCACTAAACCGCTTGCTCGTCAGCCATTTATTACACTTTGTCACAAGATCGGCATCACCGAAGGTGCTCCGTCTTGAGGGGGCATATAAGTGAAAGGGACATAAATGTAATTTTGTGTTTATTAGGGTTTCCGTTAGGGTTTCATATCTCTTGTATATTGATATATATCTGATGTAATTCATTTTCAAATCAATACACGAAAACCTTTCCACTGCTTAATGCTTGGTAAAATCCAAATGAATGATGAAACTAACTATGAAAATATATGAAAATACTAGAACAAAATAGACATTATCAAGTGGGTTGAGGAGCTTGCTGGACTTGCTGGAATGGCTGATTGCTGATATGGCTGCTGCCTTTGTTGAAAACCCAAAAAATTCACGGTTGTGTTGTGCGATACGAGAGATTCGGGTGGTTCCTTCAATTCGGGTTGTAGGTATTCCCGAATTGTGTGTTGCTTGCTGCTGGGCGTAGCTCACTTGCTCCATACTTTCTTGCATTGTGCATTGGTAAGCCATATGATCCATATCTCCACAATTTTCACAATAGATGGCATTCACCGCATTTTCCATCGCGCTTCTTTGATCTACTTCGTAAAGACCTCGTGTCTTGTTTGGCATACTTTTTGGTGTAGACCACATGGTGTGGTTCATGGCAAGATTGCCAATAAGCTCGTATGCCTCTTCAACGCTTAAGTCCATGAATGATCCTCGAGCAGCATTGTCTAACATCGTTCTATGCTCATACATGATCCCATTGTAGAATGTTTGGATCACGTACCACTGCTCAAGACCGTGATGAGGATACATTTGCAAAAAGGTCCTTGAATTTTCCCCATGCTTCAAATAACGTATCTCCCACTCAGCTTCTAATCATTGTGATTTCTCCTCGCATTTGGATCGTCTTGCTCGGAAGGAAGAATCGTGATAGGAATGTTGTTCAAAGCTAGTCCCATGTAGTGATCGAACCAGTGGAAAGAGATTGTAGCCACGCCTTCGCTCGTCCCCCAATTGAGAAAGGGAAGAGATGTAGCAAAATAGTATCCTCCGAGACTCCATGAATTTTGAATGTGCTTGATAGCTCTAGGAAGTCTCATGGATGTTGATAAGGGGTCTTCATGATTTCCGCCCATGAATTATTTTTGGTATAACATGTTGATCATCGCGGGCTTGATCTCGAATTGCTCCCTCGCAACAGTGGGTGTCCTTATTGCAGTTTGGACATTGCTCATGTTTTGCACCACGTAATCATGAAGACAACATGGTGGAGGATCTTGCGTTTGCTGTAATTGCGCCACATTACCAACGGGTAATTGCGGTTGTCCATGATCATCCCATACATCCTTTTGATTGTTCATTACTCGTGGATTAGTCGTGTCTACTCTTTCTTCTCCCTTGCCCTTCTTTCGCTTATTAATCGTTCTCTCAATCTCGGGGTCAATTCGATGCAAATTCGAATTACCTTGAGATCGGGTCATGCACCTACAAGGGACAAGTAAAAAGAATTAGTAGAAAAAAATGAAAAAGAAAACAAAAAAACAAACCAAAAACAGGTATGATTCTAAATCTGAATCCTAAACGTGTTGACAATTAGTCCCCGGCAACGACGCCAAAAACTTGATGCGTGTCAAGTTAAACAAGTTAACATAAATCTACTCGCAAGTGCATGGCACGTGTGTAGTAATTAAGGTTTCGATCCAACGAGGACTAATGTAACACGGTCTAAGAATCAAAACTTGAATCAATGCCTGCTGCGATAAATAAAGATGATGAGATGCAATGATGAAGTGGATGAATATGCAGTGGATAAATGAGTTCTAAACAAATAGACAAACGTTCTAGAATCTGGTTTCACCGCATAGACTCCGAGACCTATCTCCGATCTATCTAATCGTGTACTCCCTATCAAGATATCTAATGCGGAGGATCCTAATGTAGATCCTACCCTCTCTCAAGGCATAGGAACGTGGTTGGATTGAGTCATCCCATACTTTCATGATTGACACCCTAACTAAACCCCACTACCATTCATGATTCGCCCGATTCAACCCTCAACCGTTACTATCCTACTTTCATGACCCAGTCTCGGTTGTTCTAAGCCTGATCTTCTAGGACTAGAATTCACGTTTCAGTCCTTCTCCTAATCCATAACACATGCATATATGTGGCCATTCGTAAACACAAGTCATTAAGCGCTCAGACAAAGAATAGATAAACAAAATGGAGAAATGCATTCATAAACAAATCAAAGATGGTTTCGGGATAGCCATGGGCTAATCCCTTCTCCTAGAACAAATCTACTACTCGATTAGAGTCTAAACAACATAAATGAAATAGTAGAGTAAGGAGCATAGAAATATCAAACGAGTGCGATCCCGAATCAATTCTCGACTCCTTGTTGTGTCTCCCGTCAAAGAGGGCTCTTGAATGGATGGATGGATGGATGTTGTGTACCCTCCTAGGGTTTTCCTCTGTGTTTGCTTGCCTCTGAACTCAATTGGGAGTCTGTTTTTATACAAAGTCCCCGTTGGAGAACTTCTAGGGAAGTTGTTACAGCCATGCCCCACATGGGCTAGAGAGACAATCCGCGCGGGCTCTTCACTTTCTCCATGCCCCACGCGTGCTAAGGGTCAGCACGACTCGGGCATTGTGTGTTGGATAACCAACCCACGCGGGCTAAAAAAGACACCCCGTGGGGGCTCTTCATGAACCTCAATCTGTCTGTGCTGAAGGTGAGCACAACTAGGACAAGTGCTGATGGATGTTCAACTCGCGGGGGGCCTTGTCTCCTCATGTCGTATTGCATTCCTTGCCCGTTTCTCGTTCTGTTTGTTCCGTTGTGATCTCCAATGCTCGCACTTTATCCTGTGTGTAAGATTTTAGAGAATAGATTAAAAAATAAGAGAATGAGGTCTGAATGTGAAATAGATTCAAGACGGATTGAACTCCATCTTTGTTGTAGAATGAAGAAAAATTATAGAGGATATGAGAGAAAGTTGTTTCTTAATTGATGTTTGTGTTACAGGAGATGTCACTATATCTAGAGAAAACAATGTGAATGATCTCCTAGGTGTAAAAATGGTCTCCTAGATGTGAAAACGGTCTCCTAGGTGTGAAAGTGACCTCTATTGTTCTTGGCACCTTTGACTTCCTTTTATAGATTTGATTGTTGAATTAATTCTAATAAGTATGATTAAGAATAATTTCGTACTTATTGAATTATTTCTCAAATGTTCTTAAATAATTCTTTTGCTCAATACTCCCCCTCAAGTTTACACTTTGGAATCACCCGAAAAGTCTAAGCTTGGAAGAAAGAGCTCATTAGTTCACTTCATTAAAAACCTCAAGGTGGAAAACCACGTGGGACAAAACCACATTGAGTCTTAGATCATTTCCAGTCTTAGATCTAGAACAACCACAAAGATAGAATCATTTCCAGTCTTAGATCTAGGCAAGCCAACAACAAAATCCATAGATTTGTCATTCCAAGGATGAGTCGGGATAGGTAGAGGAGTATACGAACTGTGAGGTTGAACTTTAGACTTAGCTTGTTTGCACGTGACACACCTTCCACAAATTCGTTCAACGTCCCTCTTCGTATGCGGCCAATATAAGTTATCCTAAAATACTTTACGCGTCTTTGCAATTCCAAAATGACCCATAAGACCACACCCCCCAATGAGCTTCTCTAACAAACAGATCGCGCACAGAGCAATTAGGCACGCACAAACGATTATCATAAAACAGAAATCCATCTTGCCAAAAGTAATGACCCGATGCAAACTTCTCACATGCTTTGTATACTTTCCCGAAATCCAAATCAGTTGCATATACCTCCTTAAGTTGTACAAATCCTAGCAAATTAGCATCTAAAGTAGTTAGTAGAGCATACCTTTGGGATAGAGCGTCCGCAACAACGTTTTCCTTAGCTTGCTTGTACTCGATGACGTAAGAGAACGTCTCAATGCATTCGACCCACCTCGCATGTCTCTTGCTGAGTTTATTTTGCCCTTTTAAATACTTGAGTGATTCAGGGTCGGTATGTATAACAAATTCCTTCGGCCATAGGTAATGTTTCCACGTTTGCAAAGCTCTAACAACGGTGTAAAGCTCCTATCGTAAGTGGCATAATTTAGGGTTGCGCCTCCAAGCTTCTAGCTAAAATAAGCAATTGGTTTCTTTCATGCATCAAAACTGCACCGATTCCCACACCAGACGCATCACATTCGATTTCAAATGTCTTAAGAAAATCCGGTAAAATTAAAAGTGGTGCATGAGTAAGCTTCTCTTTTAGCGCGTGGAACGCTTCTTCTTCTGCTTCGCCCATTTGAATCCAACGTTTTTCATAATAACTTCGGTGAGTGGGGCTGCCAAGGTGCTAAAGTCCTTTCAGAAACGACGATAGAACCCCGCGAGTCGCATGGAAGCTTCGGACTTCCCCGATAGTCTTCGGACTCGGCCATTCCCAAAGGGCTTTAACCTTCTTTTTGTCCCTTTTAACATCCATCTACACTTACCAAAAAGCCTAGAAACACAATGTTATTCGTACAAAAGGTACACTTCTTAAGATTAGCATAGAGCTCTTCCTTTCTTTAAAATGGATTCTAAGTGCCCAATGTGTTCTTCTAAGTCTTTACTATGGACTAGTATGTCATCAAAGTAGACAACAACAAATCGGCCTATAAATGCTCTAAGAACGTGTTTCATTAGGCGCATGAAGTTACTAGGTGCATTTGTCAACCTGAAAGGCATCACCTATTTGGTGTTCGATGCTGCGTATAGGAGGTAATCCCGTAGGATTTGCTTCAGGAAAAACATCTTCATAATTCTGCAACAAAGATGTGATCTCACTCTGCAACACCGGTACAAGGTTAGTTAAGCTCCAAAGAGCTTCCTTAAACACAAATAACAGAACCGAATGACTAGTGTGAAGAGATTTCTTGATATCATCCATTTAGCGTAGAAGTTCGATGACTTTGGTATGCATTCTTCTTTTTGTTTGTGATGCATTTGATCTTGTTGTACTTCTCTTGGCGTCAAAGGTATAAGGACCATTTTCTTACCATTAAACTGAAACGAATGTTTATTAGTAAAATCGTCATGTAAAACCTTACGATCCGATTTCCACGGTCTACCGAGAAGGATATGGCTCGCTTCCATGGGAAAAACATCTCCAAGACCTCATCTTCATATTTGCCAATGGTTATAGGCACAGTCACTTGATTGGTCACGTTCATTTCGCCATTGAGCCACAATGGTTATAGGCACAGTCACTTGATTGGTCACGTTCATTTCGCCGTTCTCATTGAGCCACTGTAGTTTATAAGGCTTCGGGTGCTTCATAACGTTTAAATTGAGTTTTCAGACAATGGTAGCACTTGCTACATTAGTGCAACTCCCTCTGTCTATAATCAGGCTATACACCTTCCCTTGAGCGAGGCAACGGGAGTGGAACAAGTTCTCTTATTGTTCTTGCTCATCGGATTTAGTTTGCGCACTCAAAGATCTTCTTGTTACCAACAAATCCCCTTTAATAGGTTCTTCTTCATACTCCTAGGTCAAAAGTTCAGATTCTTCGTCCTCGGATTCAATATCGCCATCCTCAGGAATAATCATAACCCTCTTGTTTGTGCATTCATTCGCATAATGGCCCCTTCCTTGACACTTAAAGCATTTCACATCTCGAGCTCTAGATGTAGTTACCTCGGCTTTTCCTTTGTCTTTTGAACCCTTGGAAACTGGATTTTCCAGCCGCAAAGTTAGAACGGGCGTTTCTTTTCCTTTTAAGTTGTTGTTCGATTAGAATCGCTTTGTGTAGAATCTCCAAACTATCCTGAATTGTCAGATGTAATCCCCCAAAGAACCAAGACATGAGAGCTTCCCTATCCTCCGAAATGTCAGTCCTCAACATAAGCAACTCGATTTCTTGATAGTACTCTTCTACGCTCCGATTCTCTTGAGTGAGTTTTCTTAAATTCCTATGCAGCTCTCGATGATAATGATTCGGAACAAAACGTTTACGCATTATAGCTTTCATTTTCAGCCACGTTTCTATAGGTTCTTTTGCATTACGTCGCCTAGAAGTTACTAACTAATCCCACCAACTCAATGCATAATCATAGAACTCTATTGCAACTACTCTAACCTTCTTGATCTCAGCGTAATGCTGGCAATTAAACACAAGCTCGATTTTCTTTCCCATTCCAAGTACGCATCCGGATAAGCCTTGCCATGGAACATAGGGATCTTGAGCTTAAGACTCGCAAGATCGTTTCTCGGATAGCCCCTGTTTTCCCACACTCCTCGGATAGCCCCTATTTTCGGCCTTGAACTTCTGGATGATTGTCCTGTCTAAACTCCTCCATTTTAGCGTTGATAGTTCGCTCCAAACGAGCCGTAAGAGCTTCGATTAACAACTTGTTCACTTGGCTGGATTCTTCTCCGTTTTCTCCCATTGCAGATGACGAACAAGACACGCAGCACAAACAAGCAGCCAACACACGCAGCACAAACGAGCAGCCAACGAACAACACATGCAACACAAATGAGCAGCCAATGAACAACACACGCAGCACGGTTTTCTCTAATATGCTCTCGATCTCCCTATTCGAAATCTCAACATGTCTGCTAGTTTGTGGGTGGTACGGTGTAGCTACCCTTTGTGTGAACCTCCATCACTAATGACTACTCTAGGGACACCAAAACGAGGGAAGATGATTTTCTTGAAGAATTTCGTTAGACCCTAGAGTCATTAGTCGGTGCAGCTATGGCTTTTACCAATTTAGATACATAATCTATGCTTACCAAAATATATTGCTTACCACATGACATGGGAAAAGGTCCCATGAAATCTATACCCCAAACATCAAACAATTCTACTATGGATAATATTGACAAGGCAACAAATAAGAGAGAAAGGGCTGAGATTGAGAGAATTTCTTGTAATGAGGAGAGATGTTCTCTCTTCTTGTTTAGTATAAGCTCATTACAACCTTTAAATAGAGATAAGAAACTAACTAGCTATTACAAGGATGTTGTTATCCTTAAACTAAGGAAAAAGTGACTAAAAGGTGATATAAAACATGACATAAAGCAAGCTTAAGACTAGTACTATTATTAATCAGTTTTCTATGCTTCCAACAGCTCTAATTTTCTATTTTCGTACTCCATGAGTTGTTCAGCAACATGGGAAGCTTCTAGGCCTTCTGTAAATCAATTACTTGTTTTATTTTCCAAACGCTTGCTTGTGGTGCAAGAAGATGCCATTTATCCATGATCTTCACCAGATCCCCTCAAGCTTGACTTATCTACATTCTTAGAGCTCAATGTCTCATTTAAACCTTTCCAAGTAAAACCCGTAAGAAAAAACTTTGAGTAGGAAAGAGTACATTGTTTTTGTGTGCTCGGATGTTGATCAGTCAAGCTTGCTTTGTAATTCAGACTATGGGCGTCTCTTAAGCATATTCTCTGCTTAAGTTTCTTGCGAACCTTTTCGTTTGTAGCCTTTGTAAGGATATCTGCGAGTTGATCTGAGCTCCTCGTGTATGTTGTTGCGATGACCCCCTTGACTATCTTTTTCCGGATGAAGTGGCAGTCCACTTCTATATGTTTTGTCCTCTCATGGAAGACTTGGTTTGCGGCATTGTGAATTGCAGCTTGATTATCACAATGGAGATTGATAGGCTGCGAATGAGGGATACCAAGTTCTTCAAGCATTGCTTTTATCCATATACCAACTAACATGTCATGTTAGCCATCGCTCGATTCTCTGCTTCGGTGCTTGATCTTGCCACCACAATCTGTTTTTTGCTCTTCCAAGTAACAAGGTTTCCGCCAACGAACGGGCAGAACCCCGTGGTTGATTTTCTATTTATCCGATCTCCTGCCCAATCGGCATCACAAAAGCCTACGATGTTTGTGTCCCCATCATTTCTTCTCATCATAACTCCGAGTCCCGGCGTTCCTTTTAAATACCGAAGTATTCTTTCCACCATAGTCCAATGTTGAACTCTCACAGCATGCATGAATTGCGAAACCTGATTTATAGCAAATGAGAGGTCAGACCGGGTAATGGTTACGTAGATTAACTTACCAATGGTTCGTTAATATTCCTCTTTGTTCGAAATGAGCTCGCCCTCGTCGATATCCTTGAACTTCTCTTCGATTGGCGTCTTCGGTGGTTTTGAGGCTAGTATTCCTGATTCTTTCAAAAGATCAAGAGTATATTATCTTTGTGATAAGAGTAACTCTTCTTTTGTTCGAGTTACTTCTATTCCAAGAAAATATGTTAGTTCCCCAAGGTCTTTAATGTCAAAAGTGCTGCTTAGAAACCTCTTGTTATTGTTAATTTCAATTTAATTGTCTCCGGTTACGATAATATCATCTACGTAAACCACGGTAACTATAATGCCAAAGGTACCTCTTTTGATGAACATAGAGTGGTCGGTCTCGCTTCTTACAAAGCCAAAATTGTGTAGAGCTTCGTATAACTTTTAATACCATGCTCTAGGAGATTGTTTGAGTGCATATAGGGCTTTGTTCAGCTTACACACTTTCCCTTCTTCGATATCTAATCCTGGGGGTGCTTTACTTCCTCTAAGTCTCCTTGTAAGAACGCATTCTTTACGTCCATCTGCCTAAGAGACCAATCAAGGTTTACGACAATCGAAATGATAATCCTTACCGATTTGAGTTTGGCTACGAGTGCAAAGGTCTCGATGTAGTCCACTCCGTAAGTCTGCGTGAATCCTTTTACTATGGTATTTTATTTTGTAACCCCACTTGCTCCCGATGGCCTTTTTTTCTTGAGGTAAGCTTGTTATCTCCCATGTTTTGTTTTTCTTTAAGGCTTCTAACTCCTCATTCATATCTTCTTCCCTTGCACTTCTTCTTATGTCCTTGGCTCGATTTCCTTTTCTATTTTACTATAGAACGCTTGATGGCACGGTGAGAGACTCAAAACGTCTATATATTTATGAATGGGATATGCAAGAACAAGATTGTTGAAGAATACTCTTTTATTTACCCAATCGGAGGCATACAGTCTTATCCTAGTACTTCTCCGAAGAGCCATTACTTGGTCTTGTTGTTGTTCTGCATCAGACTCACGAGAATTACTTGTGTATCTTCTTGAGATATCAACTCTTGGTTCTCATGGTTCTCGAAGTCTCGTACTTCTTGTGTACTTCTCGAATCTTCTTCATCAACGTTTTCTTGGTCTCTTTTCTCTTCATGTCTATCAAGGTCTTGACTTTCTATATGTGATATGTTAGTTTCCTGAAGATTTATGAGAAGAGTGCGCAAGGAGATACCGATGTCGGAAGGTTGGGCTATAGACTCGAGGTTTTCCCATTTCTCGCCTTCATAGTACCCCTTTTCTTCAATAAATTTCATGTCCCTCGATACTATGACCTTGTTTTCCCTTGGATTGAAGCAATTGTACAGTTTTTGTGTTGTAGAGTATCCGATGAACATGCACCTTTCGCTTTTAGGTTCTAGTTTGCTTCTTTGAGGTCGTGTTTTGTAAACATAGCAAAGACACCCAAAAATACGCAAATCTTCAAGGTTAGGCTTTGATTTGTTTAGTACCTGGTATGGAGAGAGGTCTTTTAGCCGTTTTGTTGGTAGCCAATTGATTAGGTGACAAGAAACGAGGACCGCATCTGCCCAAAACCTCTTGGGTACGCTTCTATGGAACATTATAGTTCGTGCCATTTCCATAAGGTGTCAATTTTTCCTCTCAGCCACTCCGTTTTGCTTAGGCGTATATGCACACGTGGTTTGATTGAGGATCCCGTGGTGATCGAGATATTGCTTGAATTGGTGGCTTGTGTATTCCCCTCCGTTCTCTAATCTTAAACATTTGATTCTCGCGTTGTATTGGTTAAGAATATTTTTGTGAAACTTTGTAAATGCATCAAACACCACACTTTTACAATCAAACAGATATAGCCAAGTGTATTTAGAGCGCTCGTCGATAAATGTTACGAAGTATTTTTTGTGGTTTCTCGTGAGACAAGGTGCGGCCCAAACGTCGGAATGCACAAGATCAAAGCAATTTTCATATAAAGTACTAGAAGCATGAAATCGTCTCCTAGAGTGTTTTCCTAGGACACAAGCCTCACAATGACTATTTTCTTTAGCGACAAAGAAAAACAACACATTCAAGACATTGTGATGAGGATGTTCTAATCTAGCATGCCAAAAAACGTTAGAATAAACAGAAACATTAGATGAATGAGCTAATTTTTCTTGCAAATTTGAACTCTCTAGATGTTAGAGTCCATTTCTTTGCAATCCACCTCCAAGGATTTCTTGTGTCTCATTTTCCTGCACCCACCACTTATTAGCATCGAAAGAGATAGCTTTAAGGTCTTTAGCTATTCTAAAGGCAGATAAGAGATTATTTGAGAATGATGGCACAAATAATGCTTTGGTGGTTTTGTTAAATGATTTTAGGGAACCTATACACTTAATAGATATTTTCTCACCATTAGCTATGAAAACTTTCCAAGATACTAGAGTCTCTTATCATGTGATTTGTGGCTCCTGAATCTACAATCATGCTTATCTCGTTTGTTTTACTCAAATTTAGAATGATTTTGTCGAGATTAAGCATAGAAATGTTGTCGCTTCGTTTTGCCTCCTTCAAGGCTTCGTTGGTTTGGTTCGAGTTGTATGAGACTCTGTAAATCTGTTGTGTTACCTAGTTGAACTTCATTTGCTTGGTGAGCAGAGTTTTTGTAAGAGAAACTCTCCCGGTTTCTGTTGTTGCGAAGGTGGGGATGTAATTCTAGCATTTATCGTTCGTATGCCCCCTCTTCTTGCAAAACTCACACACCGGTGGCTTCTTAGGCAGAAAACCTCTGCTGATGTGAGCGGAGTCATCTATTTTCGCCTTCTTCTCTTCTTGGAGACAGCCCAAGCTTTGTGTGACGTGATCAGCCTCGACATTCCCTTAAAAATTCTGTTTGTGCCTTCTTCTTTTGAATCATCATGCATACTTCGTTGTAGCTTGGGAACGTCGTTTGGCGGAGAATAATGCTGCACCAAGTCGTTAAACGAGCTGTCAAGCGCAGAGAGAAGCCCAAACACTTGGTCTTGGTTGTTTCGTGCCAAGATTTCTTGCGGGTCGATGGAGTCGGGTCTGAGCTCTTTGAGTTCAGCTATGAGACAATTATATTCGCCCATAAGTTGACAAAATGGTCTGCTATCTTGTCTTATATTCGCAAGTGCCTTCTTGACCTTGAATATACGATTAGTATTGTTTACGTTTCCATTAACTTCCATGATTCCATCCCATAAAGCTTTTGGGTCCTCAAGATGAGCATGGGCCTCAAGATGGCTGGATCTAAGGAGCTTTGGATGAGAACGAGAGCTTGCAGCCTCTCTGGGTCGTGTTTTGCCTTTGGTACGCCATCATCACCACTTGGTGCTTTATTGGTGGAGAGATGGTGCCATAAGGCCCTGCTGCCAAGGTGAACCTTTACTATTTTAGCCCACCATTGATAATTTCTTCCATTTTGGAGAATAGGAACGTTTTTTGAAAAATGTTCCATGAGAGAGTGAAAAACGAGCTTTAACTTTGGTTTGAACGAAAGATTGAGTGGAAAAGAAGAGAGCTAACTTTGGTTCGAACGAAAGATTGAGTGGAAAAGATGTTCTCTCTTCTTGTTTATTATAAGCTCATTACAACCTTTAAATAGAGATAAGAAACTAACTAGTTGTTACAAGGATGTGGTTGTCCTTAAAGTAAGGAATAAGTGACTAAAAGGTGATATAACATATGACATAAAACAAGATTAAGACTAGTACTATTATCCATCAGTTTTATATGCTTCCAACAGCTCTAATTTCTCTATTTTCGTACTCCATGAGTTGTTCAACAACAAGGGAAGCTTTTAGGCCTTCTATGGATCAATTACTTGTTTTATTTGCCAAAGGTTTGCTTGTGGTGCAAGAAGATGCCATATATCCTTGATCTTCAACATCTACCTCAAGGATGTAGTTCTGTGGCATCTCGTTCCTCTTACCTATATTTCCCGTTCTTTGACATCTATCACAAGAGGAAACGTACCTGTGGGCATCTTTGAAGAGGTTTAGCCAATAAAAACCGGCTTGTAGCACCTTTGAAGCGGTCTTAGACTTGCTGAAGTGGCCTCGATAATCCGATCCATGATAATGGAAAAGGATGATCTACTCCTCCGCGGGAATGCATCTCCTAATGACCCCGCATCTCTTGTAGAGGATCGGATCATCCCAATAGTAATGTTTGACATCCGCAAAGAATTTCCTACGCGAATGAAAAGAAAGCTCGGGGCGTAGTATACCGCTCACTAGAAAACAAACGAAATCAGCCTACCAAGGAGCGGGCTTACCTCTAGTAAGTGTGCATATGTGGTCGTTTCTCAAGGAATCGTTCATAGGTCTTTTGTCTTCCACAATGATGCTAGAGATGTGATATGCAACGACGTTCTCCGACCCTTTTCTATCTCGAATCTCGAGATCAAACTCTTGCAAGAGAAGGATCCATTCGGATAAGACGTGGTTTCGCTTCCTTCTTTCCTAGGAGGTATTTGAGTGCCGCATGGTCTGTGTAGACAATCACCTATGAACAAACTAGATATTATTTGAACTTGTCAAAGGCGAAGACGACGACATGGAGCTCTTTCTCGATTGTGGCATAGTTGATTTGAGAATCGTCTAGGGTCTTGCTAGCATAGGAGATAACATGAAAAACTTGTCTCTCTGCTGTTCCAAAACAGCTCCAACTGCGTAGTCTCTAGCGTTGCACATGATCTCGAATGGTAGGCTCCAATCTGGTGGCTGAATAATAGTTGCTGAAACCAATGCTCTCTTGTTCGTTTAAAGGCATCGTGGCATTCTTTGGATAATTCGAATATAACATCCTTTACCAGCAACTTCGTCAACAGTTTTGTGATCTTGGAGAAGTCTTTGATAAACCTTCGATAGAAGCCTGCATGCCCTAGAAAACTACGAATTTCTTTAACTGAAACCGGTGGAGGGAGTTTTTCCATTACCTCAATTTTGGCCTTCTCTACTTCTATGCCTCTCGATGAGATCATATATCCTAGAACAATCCCTTCTCTCACCATGAAATGGCACTTCTCCCAATTAAGAACGAGATTTACCTCCTCACATTGCTGCAACGCTCTAGAAAGGTTAACAAGGCAATCATCAAATGTAGAGCCGTAAACGGAAAAATCATCCATTAAAACTTCTACAATGTGCTCAATCAAATCGGAAAAGATTGCCATCATGCAACGCTGGAAAGTAGCTAGAGCGTTGCAAAGTTCAAAAGGCATACGATGGTAAGCGAATATCCCATAAGGACATGTGAAGGTCGTCTTCTCTTGATCTTGAGGATGGATGGAATCTGAAAGAAACCCGAGTCTAGTCCAAGTAACAGAAGTAGTCATTGATTTGCTAACCGTTCGAGCATTTGGTCAATGAATGGGAGAAGGAAATGATCTTTCATAGTGGCTTTGTTGAGCTTGTGATAATCGATATCCATCCTCCAGCCCGTGACCGTTCTTGTTGAAATCAGCTTGTTGTTCTCGTTGCGTACTACCATCATTCCACCTTTCTTTGGAACTACATGCACGTGGTTCACCCATTCGATGTCCGAGATAGGTTATATGATACCTGCATCCAAAAGTTTTAGTATCTCCTTTTCACTACCTCTTTTAAATTAGGGTTCTGCCACCTTTGAGCTTCAATGGATGGTTTGTGGCCGCCCTCCATGAGTATTCGGTGCATGCATAATGAAGGGCTTAGTCCCTTGATATTGTTGATGGTGTATCCGATCACTCTATACTTCCTTAAGCAATCGAGCAGTTTTGTCGTCTCATCTGAACTCAAGTTAGCATTCACAATGACGGGGTATGTATCGTTATATCCAAGGTACTCATCTCGAAGAGAAGAAGGGAGAGGTTTAAGCTTGAGTTTAGGTGCCTTCTCCACTGTGAAATCAGCATGTGTTTCGCGTACACTCTCCTCATGTGGGGCGTCTCTTAGTGCTTTAATAGCACTCATGAATTCAGCGTAGACCTCGGCTTCTTCGTCGGCGAGTCCTGCATCTTTGCAAACTTGTGTTAAGCATCTCTCAAGAGGATCAGTAATACTAACTTGATCACGCATGTCATTCGCTAACTCATTCAATAAATCGACTCTAAAGCATGACTCCTTGAAGGAAAGGCCTTTCATGGAGCTAGACAAGTTGAAATCAATCTTCTCATCTCCGACACGTAGAGAGAGCTTTCCTTGTTGTACATCTATTATGGCACCTACAGTAGCTAGAAAAGGTCTACCAAGAATAATAGACACCTTAGCATCTTCTTCAATATCAAGTACATCAAAGTCAGTGGGTATACAAAGATTACCTACCTTGGTGGGAATATTTTCAACAATTCCTACCGGATATCAGACCAAACGATCTGCAAGTTATAGAGACATCTTGGTAGGTTTGAGATCTCCGAAGTTCATTCGCTTGAAGATCGAGTGTGGCATAAGGCTCACGCTTGCTCCCAAATTGCACAAGGCTATGTCTATGTCGATGTTCTTTATTGTGCATAGAATGGAGAAGCTTCCGGGGTCCTTTAACTTTGAGGGCAGCTTGTTTTGAAGAATGAGGCTGCATTCCTCGGTGAGTGCTACGGTCTCACTCTCTTCGATACGCCTCTTGTTGGATAGAATCCCTTTGAGAAATTTGGCGTATGTAGGCATTTGTTGGAGGGCTTCCACGAATTGTATGTTGATGGAAAGCTTCTTAAGGATCTCTACAAATCGTCCGTACCTTACTTCGTTCTTGCTGCTCACCAACCGTTGAGGAAACAGTATAGGACGTTTGTACGCCAGTGGAGCAACAAATGGCTTCTCTAAATCTGGTTCCGTCCCTTCCATGATCGCAATGCCATTTCCTTTATCCACAGATTTTCAAGCAACTTTCTCTTGCTCTTTTGGGGATGGATTCTCGATCACATTACTACTGCGCAAGGTGATAGCGTTCATGTGCTCTCTTAGGTTAAGGTCAGACTTTCTGGGTAGCATTCTGGGATTTCGAAAGGATGTAGCAGTTTGTTGCACTATGGAGTTCTCTAGCATCTTCACATGTGTTTTGAGCTCACTGATCGCAGTCCCCATTTCTGCATTGAGTTTAGCTTGAAGTTATTGTTGCTGCCTTTGCTCCTTGATGAATTCAAGCATTACCGGCTCAAGGCTTGATGAAGGAGCTTGAGGAGGTTGAGGAGCTTGATGGAATTGTTGGGGTTGTTGGTACGGTTGCTGTGGTTTTTGTTGAGATCCCGAATACTTAACCGGTTGAATCGTTTGATACGGAAAATTTGGATGGTTCATCCAATTCGGGTTGTAGATGTTCCCGAATTACGCGTTTCTTTGCTGCTGGGCGTAATTCATTTGTTCCATGTCTTCTTGGACCATGCATCAATAAGCTAAATGCTCCGTATCTCTGCAATTCCCATTGTACATGGCATTTGTTGCAATGTCCATCGCTCTACTCTAATTGACCTCGTATAGACTTCGTGTCTTGTTCGGCATACTCCTCGGTGTGGACCACATGGTGTGGTTCATGGCAAGATTATCGATCAGCTCGTATGTCTCCTCAACACTTAGATTTATGAATGATCCTCTAGCAGCATTATCCAATGTCGTTCTGTGCTCATCCGTGATCCCATTGAGTTTGGATCACGTACCACTGCTCTAGACCATGATGTGGGCACATCTGCAAAAGATCCTTAAATCTTCCCCACGTTTCAAACAATGTTTCCCCCTCTCTATATCTAAACATCGTGATTTCTCCCCTCATCTGAATCGTCTTGCTAGGAGGAAAGAACCGTGATAGGAATAATGTGCACAGCTGGTCCCAAGTAGTGATTGAACCAACGGGAAGAGATTGCAGCCATGTTTTTGCACGTCCCCCAATTGAAAAAGGGAAAAGACGCAGTAAAATCGTATCCTCCTAGACTCCATGTATCTTGAACGTGCTAGAAAGATCTAGAAAGTCTCTAAGGTGCTGATGGGGCTCTTCATGATTTCCACCCATGAGTTGCTTCTGATAAAGCATGTTGATCATCGCATCCTTGTTCTCAAATTGCTCTCTAGCAACAGCAGGTGTCCTTATGGCAGATTGGACATTGCTCATGTTCGGTACTACGTAATCTCGAAGGCGACGTGGTGGAGGAGCCTGTGGTTCTCGCAATTGAGGCGCGGTGGCTGTTGCTCTATTTGTCCCATTTTACCAACGGGTAATTGAGGCTGTTCTTGACCATCCAACAAATTGTTTTGGTTGTCCATCTCTCGTGGATCGGTTGGGTCTGCTTTCCTTTCTTCCTTGCCCTTTTACAAATGTTTATAAGTAGTTCTCTCGATCTCGGGGTCGATTCGAAGTAGGCTCGAAGTACCTTGAGATCTGGTCATACACCAACAAAGGACAAGCAAAAGGAATTAGGTAAAAAGAATAAAAGAAAAGACAACAAAACAAGAATGACTCTAAGTCCAAATCTAAGGCGTGTTGACAAATAGACCTCGGCAACGGCGCCAAACACTTGATGCATTCTACGTTAAACTAAATTAACCTAAACTGCCCACAAGTGCATGACATGTGTGTAGTACTCTAGGTGTCGATCCCACGGGGACTATGCAACACAAACAAAGCTCAAACTGTTGAAATGAGCTCAGTATGCTCATAATATGGTCTTGACGAAATTAATATGAAAAGAAGACCACATTGATGAGTTTGATGAGCTCTAGAGTCAAACAACATTTATTTCTTATCTCTTGTAACTCTACACTTCATTTACTCTAATTCTCCATGCAAGCACTCTATGTATTGCTTTTAATCTCCTATAAATATGTAACCTCTTGTGAATAAGAAAGAAACATATAGAGTTCAAATATTCTTAGCCTTACTCTCTTATTCTCATTCTATTCTCTCCTATTCTCATACTATTCTCTAGCATTATTCTCGTTTTCTGCATGGTATCAGAGCATCTTTGATCTTTTGTGCACGATTCTTAACTATTCTTTTTTTAACTTTCTGGCTCTAGTTAATCGAACGTTTTCTACGTCGATTGAATCCAAAATTTGTTCAAACCTTCTGTTTCTGTCTTCTCCTCTATTTCACAAATAAACAAATTTGTTCTCTTTCTCTTGTTTATCATGTCAACCGTGTATCCTGGACCAATTCCCATAGTTTTCAATGGAAAAAACTATTTGAGTAGGTCTCGGATGGCAAAAATGAATCTTGGAGGCAAAGGCTTGTGGAAATATGTCCTGGAGTCTCCTCAACCCAATGGAAAAGCTGTGGCAAGTGATTCTACTGAAAAGATAGAACAAGATGTCATGAATCCCATGAGAATACTTCAAAGTTCTCTTACTCCTCATATCCTCGTAGCATATACAATCACAAAGAGACTCCAAAAGCGCTTTGGGATGAGCTGAAACAAGTATATGACAATTCATCAAACCCTACAAGAGTTTATGAAATCAAATATGCTCTCAATCATCCCCAACAAGCTGACAAGGAGTACAATCAACATATCGCAGATTTTAACAGTCTCAAGGCTGAATAAGAGAGCTGCACCCGTTCACAACGGATCCTGTGGAGATTGCTGCACAAGATGAACAAGATGAGTATTGATCAAAGGAATTATTCAAGGACATTTGAGCAATAATTCAATAAGTATGAAATTATTCTTAATCATATTTATTAGAATTAATTCAACAATCAAATCTATAAAAGGAAGTAAAAGTCAAAGATGCCAAGAACAAGGGAGGTCACTTTCTGATATGAGCCTTGGATCACGTTTCTTAAGTTTAGAATAAGATAGATGGTGGTTTTGAGTCTAAAAACCCCTTTGCAACCTGTAAACCGAACCTGAAGCTTGTCTCGTGATGAGAACACTTCAGACCCGAGTTTAAACCTGACAAAAGAACTTCTAGAGCGAGGATAGACGCCACAATCACGATGGAAGAGTGATTGATAAGTCTGAGCAATAACACTAAGCCTCAAATTCGCAGAATTGAAGATTAGTACTCAAGAACATGAAAAGGAGAACTCTCAATGCATAAACTGTGTTGTCTCCTCCAAAACAATAGTTCTGAACGTAAATAAGCCAAAGAAACCCTAAGGAAACCAAAACACAGCGTTTTGGACATCCCCAAGTCGAAATAGAAGTCTAAACTAAAAAGGAAACATCAAATTCGTGTTCACACATAACCCTCCAGATCATCCAGAGTTTCTTGAAGCCTCTAGACTATCTAGAGTTTCTTGAACCCTCCAGAGTATCTAGCGTGTCTTGAACCCTCTAAACCAACTGGAATCATCAAGGTAGGACGTCTTGAGCTTGAATTAAGCTCAGAAACTTCAGACCTTCACTTGTCCTCTCGTCCACAGCTCCATTCGCACCATACGCACCAAATAGCATCTTTGTGAATCCATTCTTGAGTTTCTTTGCCTAAGATCTTGTCATTGGTCCTTGAACTTCAATATCTTGTTCAGCACGTCCTAGATCACCATGCATGTCCTCATCATTCCCCTCCTAATCAAAAGGATTTGTCCTCAAATCTTGTTCATCATCTGCATCGAAACGAGACAAATCAGCAACGTTAAACGTAGAACTAATGCCATACTCACCTGGAAGTTCAATTTTGTATGCATTGTTATTGATTCTCTCAAGCACACGAAATGGCCCTTCTCCTCTTGGCATGAATTTCGACTTCCTTTGCTGAGGAAATCGCTCCTTGCGCATGTGCACCCACACCAAGTCACCGGGTTGAAAGATGACTTCCTTGCGCCCTTTGTTGGCGTGTTTCGCATATTGCTCCGTCTTCCTTTCAATATTCAGCCTCGCTTTCTCATGTGTCTGCTTCACAAACTCAGCTTTGCGTTTTCCATCAAAGTTAGTAATCTCAGACATAGGCAAAGGCGTTAGATCCAATGGCGTTAATGGATCAAAGCCATAAACGATCTCAAAGGGCGAATGACGTGTAGCACTATGCACAACCCTATTACATGCAAACTCTACATGAGGTAAACACTCCTCCCAAATCTTAAGATTCTTTTTAATCAAAGCCCGCAGCAGCGAAGAAAGAGTCTGGTTCACCACCTCGGTTTGCCCATCCGTTTGAGGATGACAAGTCGTTGAGAACACCAACTTAGTTCCTAATTTCGACTACAATGTCTTCCAGAAATAACTAAGAAACTTAGCATCTCTATCTGACACAATAGTCCTAGGCATTCCATGCAAAATTTCTATTTCTCTAAAGAATAAAGAAGCTATATGCGATGCATCATCGGTTTTATGACATGCAATGAAATGCGCCATCTTAGAGAATCTATCAACTACAACAAACACATAATCCTTTCCTGTTCTAGTCCTAGGCAAACCAAGAACAAAATCCATAGAAATATCAGTCCATGGTTCGCTGGGAATAGGCAAAGGAGAATACTTACCGTGCGGTTGAAGCTTAGACTTTGCTTTCTTGCATGTCACGCACCTGCCACATATTCTTTCGACGTCTCTACGCATGTGTGGCCAATAAAAGTGCTCCTGCAACATAGATAAAGTCTTGGCCACTCCAAAATGTCTCATCAGTCCGCCCCCATGAGCCTCACGAATAAGCAAATCACGCATAGAGCAATTAGGCACACAAAGCTTGTTCTCATGAAACAAGTACCCATCAAACCTATAGTACTTGCCATTTGCAGACCTTTCACAAGCCTTAAACGTCTCATTAAATTCATGATCAGATTCATACAACTCCTTAACATGCTCAAAACCAAGCAACCTAGCATCTAAAGACGAAATCAAAGCATAGCGTCTAAACAATGCATCAGCAACCACGTTTTCCTTACCTTGCTTGTACCTGATCACGTATGGGAAAGTCTCAATGAACTCTACCAATTTTGCATGTCTCCGGTTCAGCTGAAGTGCTTAAGAGATTCATGATCCGTATGAATCACAAACTCTTTTGGCCACAAGTAGTGCTGCCAAGTCTGCAATGCCTTCACCAATGTGTACATCTCTTTGTCATATGTTGGATAGCTCAACTGTGCTCCACTTAGCTTCTCACTAAAGTACGCGATTGGTTTTCCTTCCTGCATCAACACAGCTCCAATGCCCACACCTGAAGCATCACATTCAATTTCAAAAGTTTTGGAGAAGTTAGGCAAAGACAAAAGAGGAGAATTAGTTAGTTTCTGTTTCAAAAGCTGGAATGCTTTCTCTTGTGCTTCTCCCGAATGAAACCCAACGTTCTTCTTGATAACTTCAGTCAATGGAGCAGCTAATGTGCTGAAGTCCTTAACAAAACGGCGATAGAAACCTGCCAATCCATGAAAGCTCCTTACCTCACCCACAGTTTTAGGGCTCTGCCAATTACGAATGGCTTCTATCTTCTCCTCATCGACGTGTATTCCCTGCTCACTTACCACAAATCCTAAGAAAACAAGCTTGTTAGTGCAAAAAACACATTTCTTAAGATTCACAAACAACTTCTCAGCCCTTAACACGTCCAAAATATCCCTAAGGTGATGAATATGTTCTTCTAGACACTTGCTGTAAACTAAGATATCATCAAAGTAAACAACAACAAAACGCCCAATGATTTCCTAAGAACATGATTCATAAGTCTCATAAACGTACTAGGTGCGTTTGTCAAACCAAATGGCATAACTAGCCACTCATACATCCTAGTTTCGTTTTAAAAGTTGTCTTCCATTCATCATCTTCTGTTATTCGTATCTGATGGTAGCCATTCTTAAGATCTATCTTTGAAAAGATAGTAGAACCATGTAACTCATCTAGCATATCATCTAACGTAGGAATAGGATGGCGATACTTTACCGTAATATTGTTGGTTGCTCGACAATCAACACACATACGCCACGTACCATCCTTCTTAGGCACCAATATCACCGGTACAGCACACGGTGACATACTTTCTCGTACATAACCCTTCTCAATGAGCTCTGTCACTTGTGCCTTTGCAGCTCTTTCGTCTCTTCCGGGTTAGTACGATAGGCGGGTTTGTTAGGGATGCTAGCACCCGGGACAAGATCAATTTGGTGCTCTATCCCCCTTAATGGTGGCAAACCATATGGAATCTCCTCCGGAAATACGTCTTCAAAAGCCTACAACAACTCAGACACAACACTAGGCAAAGAAGGGGTTAGCTCGTTAGAAAACAAGACCTCTTTGTACATGAGTACAATCATCGGCCGGTTCGAAAGCAGAGCTTTCTTGAACTCTCTTGCTCTCATAGAAAGAAGTGTATTTTGCCTCACGGGTTTGCTCTCACAGACCTTTTTCTGGGCTGTCTCGAGACCTCACCAAGTTTTAAGTGATCTACCTCATGGTCACTCATTTTGATTTGTTTCTCGCTCTTGGTCATTCGTAGTTGGTCTTCATACACCTCTTTCGGGGTGAGAGGTGCAAGACGTATCCGCTTCCCTTTATGTTCAAAAGAGTACTTGTTGATGTAGCCATCATGTGTCACCCGCAAATCGAACTGCCATGGCCTCCCCATCAACAAGTGTCCAGCCTCCATCGGTACCACATCTCATAATACTTCATCTTCATATTTGCCTATGCAAAATGGTACCTTCACCTGCTTATGTACCCGAGCTTCTCCACTGCTATTAAACCATTGAAGTTTATAAGGCTTCGGGTGCTTCTTCGTGATCAGCCCCAACTTCTCTACCATGGTCGTGCTAGCAGCATTAGTGCAACTACCGCTATCAATGATCGCACTCCACAAATTATCCTTGATCATTGCACGCGTATAGAATATATTCTCTCGTTGGTTGCACTATAGCGTCTCTGCCTGTAAATTCAAGGCTCTCCTAGTCACCATGAGCTCACCTCTCATAGGCTCTTGCTCCTCGTACTCATCATCCGAGTTATCATCTACAATGTGTTCATCTTCTTCTTCTTTGTCGGATGCAGTCTCATAATCTCCAAAAGAATTCATCACCATATTGCGCTTGTTTCCACAATCCTTTGTATAATGACCCCTGCCCAAACATCGAAAACACTTGATATCTCGATTACGAGTTTGAGTGAAATCATTAGTAACTTGTGATCTGGATTTAGAACTCTCAGCTTTAGAATCAGATTTTGGGGCAACAAATGTCTTCTCCTTTCTGCTCCAATCTGGACGTGAGCCAGATGATGAGGCCCCATATCTTTGAGACATCTTGGATATTCTCCTTCAGCTATTGTTCAAACATGGAAGCAAGATGCAACAAGTCCTCCACTGTCTCGTAGTGATGAGTGCGCACTAGGCAGCGTAATCTCTGTTTAAACCTCCCAAGAACCTATCATTAGCCTTTGTGACACTCTCTTCTACTTCCGCTCTTATTTTGAGTGTTTCAAGCTCTTTGTAGTACTCTTCTACACTTCGGTTCCCTTGCACCAACAACCGTAGACGCTCACAAACGTCCCTTTCGTAGTGCCTTGGCACAAATGGTCTCCTCAATGATCTTTTCAACTCATCCCAAGATGCTATTTGTGGTTCAGACATCTTGATTTTTTGCAGTGACAAGCTGATCCCACCAAACAAGTGCGTATCCATTGAATTTAGCCGCAGCTAGTTGAACCTTCTTACGCTCCGAGTATTGATGGCACTCAAACACCATCTCTGTTCTCTTCTCCCATTCAAGATAGGCTTCAACGTCTCCTCCCCCATTAAATGTTGGGATCTCCAATCTGATGTTACTCAAGTCATCATCTACTCGTTCTCTTGCTTGTCTACCACGCATTGCTCTCTTT
This sequence comes from Gynandropsis gynandra, assembly GCA_036759665.1. Lineage (NCBI taxonomy): Eukaryota > Viridiplantae > Streptophyta > Magnoliopsida > Brassicales > Cleomaceae > Gynandropsis > Gynandropsis gynandra. The sequence goes on along the minus strand of CM071863.1, from coordinate 24,009,711 downwards.
GGAGCCACAAATTCATCTTCGTCGAAATTTTTTGCCATCTCAGCCTCGAGATCAACTTCATCTTGATTTACAGCCCTCCTTCGTGCATTTTGAGGCTGAAATTCATCTCTACCCCTCCTCTGATTTCCCCAGGGAAACTCTAGATCGTTTCTAGCTCCCCATTGTTGTCCTTGAGGCCGTTCAACATTAACATTACGCCTCGGTTCAAACTGATTCCGCAACTCCTCAAACTGGCTATTGAATTCTTGTCTCAAGGTCTGACATATATTTTCCGCCAACGCTCTTTGTTGACAGAAATTCGAACCCTCTTCTCGTTCGTCGAGAGCATACTCATCGTTGTTTTGATTCTGTGCTCCTGCCATATTTATTTTCTCTGCAAAATCAACAAACGTTAAGATAAAACTGATCATCTCGTTTTTCACTCAACCTCACTGTTTTCTCCTTATCAAGTCTAATTTGCACTAAGCTAAAATTCACAGAACTCAAGACAATAGCAAATTACCCAAACAAATCGAAACACAAGAGAGATCAAAGTAATTGTTGCGTAAAATCCAGATTAATGCGTTTTAAGGCACAACGATGCTTGTAGGGTCTGACCAGTTCACACAATGCATAAAACACGTCCCCAAACTAGGAATCAAAGCAATTTCAACTCCTAATAACAAGAATGCACGAAACAAATTGGATCAGCTCCTCTTTCTTTACTTTTTTTTAACGTTTTTTCCTTTTTTAAATTTTTTTTCTTCTGATCCTTCCTCAAACACACGAAAATTACAAAGGAATAAGGAATCACTAACCTAGCACACGAACTAACCCAAACGAAATCAAACTGGATGCAGGCAGACCCAAAAGACGTAAGGAACAAGCAACGATGCAGAAATAAACCCTAAAAACTTATAAAGCACGAAACCAATGGAAAAGAGGATAGATAAACCCTAAAAATAAGAAACAGTGCTCTGATACCAAATGATATGAGCCTTGGATCACGTTTCTTAAGTTTAGAATAAGATAGATGAATTGAAGATTAGTACTCAAGAACATGAAAAGGAGAACTCTCAATGCATAAACTGTGTTGTCTGCCCCAAAACAATAGTTCTGAACGTAAATAAGCCAAAGAAACCCTAAGGAAACCAAAACACAACGTTTTGGACATCCCCAAGTCAAAATAGAAGTCTAAAATAAAAAGAAAACATCAAATTCGTGTTCACACATAACCCTCCAGATCATCCAGAGGTTCTTGAAGCCTCTAGACTATCTAGAGTTTCTTGAACCCTCCAGAGTATCTAGCGTATCTTGAACCCTCTAAACCAACTGGAATCATCAAGGTAGGACGTCTTGAGTTTGAATTAAGCTCAGAAACTTCAGAACTTCACTTGTCCTCTCGTCCACAGCTCCATTCGCACCATACGCATCAAATAGCATCTTTGTGAATCCATTCTTGAGTTTCTTTGCCTAAGATCTTGTCATTGGTCCTTCAACTTAAATATCTTGTTCAGCACGTCCTAGATCACCATGCATGTCCTCATCACTTTCGCATCTTGGAGACCGTTCACACCTAGGAGACCGTTTTCACACCTAGGAGACCGTTCACATTTTTTTCTCTATATATAGTGGCATCTCTTGTAACACATACATCAATTAAGAAACAACTTTCTCTCATATCCTCTCGAATTTTTCTCCATTCTACAACAAAGATGGAGTTGAATCCATCTTGAATCTACTTCACATTCAGATCTCATTTTCTTATTTTTCAATCTATTCTCTAAAATCTTACAATGAGGTCTTTGAGCTTCTTCTAACATTGGACCGACCCTACAATGGTCTCATCAATCATATCCTCCGACAAAATCCACTTCCCAAATTTTCTGAAGTTTGCTTGCTGATAAAAAAGGAAGAAGGCACTAATCGGCTCTTCCAAGGCTTAGCAAGTGACGTTGCTCACGTTAGTCGAGTAAACCAGCGCTACGAGGAGAAACCAATGTGGTGTGAGCATTGCAAGAAGAATGGTCACTCCAAGGAAAAGTGTTGGATTCTCCATCCCCATTTGAAACCATCTCGTCCAAGGGATAACTACCAGCCAAAAGAAGCTGCTCATAGTGCTTCCAACACTAACTCTGTTTTGCAGTATCAAATCAATGAGATACTTAAAACTCTTAAAAGTTCGGGGCTAACTTCAAACACTTTAGGCAATTCCGATAACGGTGGGGATTACACAAGCAAACAATTCAACCAATACCTTGAGCAACATGGAATTGTCAACCAAACATCATGTGCTTACACTCCTCAACAAAATGGAGTAGCAGAACGCAAGAATAGACATCTCATGGAAGTTGCACGAACAATGATGCTGTACAAGAATATACCAAAACAATATTGGGGAGATGCAGTTATCACTGCTTGCCACTTGATCAATCGTCTACCCACCAAGTGCCTAGGCGATATCTCACCGTATGAGGTACTAAATAACACAAAGCCTGAGATTTACATCTAAGGGTTTTTTGTTGTGTTTGCTATGTTCTTGTAGGTGAAGGACAAAGAGATAAACTGGATCCAAAAAGCATCAAATGTTTATTCATTGGATATTCTATTACTCAAAAGGGCTTCAAATGTTATCATCCTCAAATAAGAAGAGTCATTGTCTCTCGAGAAGTCAAATTTGATGAAGAAAAAGCTTATTATGAACACAACAACAGGGATGAGCTTGAGGGCCTTACTGATTCATCCAATATCGGTTTGACACTCCGTACCCTTGTACATAATCTTAATGTTACTAATGAAAAAGTCTCATCCCCTCTGGTTGTTGTTCCTTCTTCATATGAATCAACGAGTAGAGATACTTCAGAATCAGAAACCAATTCATCACACCAAACACAAGAAGGAGGGGATGAACACAATTTCAATATTTTAATGAAACTCCATTGGAGGAAACGCAACAAGAATACTTGACACACAACAAGAACACCATGAAGAAACACACGAAGAGGACCAAAATCAAAATCAAATGCAGCCAACTATACCTCCTCTTTATTATTCTCATTCCATTATCTCCTATTTTTATACTATTCTCTGGCATTATTGTTGTTTTCTACAGCTCCCTTCGTTCCCAAAAAATAGAAACACACGGTTGCCACACAAAAATTGAAACAATGGCTGCCGGTCAGAAAAATGGAAACAACCGATTCATATAAATGGAAACACGACGGGAACAAAATGGAAATTTCTGGTTGCTAGAACAACAATTGGAAGAGCACGGTTGTAAGATGAAAAGGGAACACGGCTTACACAAAATGGAAGCAAGACGCTGGAATACAAAATTGAAATCAGCTGGAGCAAGACAAAGGAAACCAAAGGCTGCACATCTGAAGAGAAGAAAGGAAAGAGCCGTTGCACAAGAAAAAGGAAACAGCCGCTGCACAAGAAGAAAGGAAACGAAGAAAATGGAAACCGAGAAAAAGGAAACGAGTAGAGAAGAGGAAATCAACACGAAAAGGAAAGGATGAGAGCTTAGATTCAGCAAAGAGGAGTTTGGACAAGACGGGAGAGGCCGGAGAAGGACGACTTGGAGCTGAAGAAGAGAATGGAAAATATGTTTTCGTTTTTTTATGTTTACCGAGTAGTTCGGTATCTACGAGTTAGAGTTTTGTCGATATGTAATGGAGGCTTATGCTTAATGCTTGGTTATAGTATTTGATCACTTTCAGATTGATTGGTTGTTCTTAGTGCTTTTGTTCTTGCACGCCACTTGAATGAATGATCATAAAAATCTGATTGCATTAGGAGGTGGATTAGATTTTGGAACCTAGCCATGATTTTGGGTCTCAATCGATTAAGAACTTTGGCGATCGGTCGATTGAACTCAAGAATCAGGATAGCGGTCCTAATGCATATGGTAGGTGAGATTACACAATTGGGAGATTGGTAATATTTATGCTAGATAGTGGGTTTAGGCATCAGGAGTTTCATTCCCTAGGAAAGAGCTTGAATTCCCTAAACTCGTGATAATATCTATAACAATGATCTTCAATAGCACTTCTTTGCATTATTGTATTGGATTTGTTTGGATTGTAATGTTTGATGTCGAATTTGTTCTCTCTACTTGTTTGATGGGTTGTTCTTAATGCTTTCATCCTTGTTGATCACTTGTTTCAATGAATTTAGAGGCTTGTCTAGGCTGGGAGGTCAGATTTAAATCTTGGAAATAACCCTAGAATGAATTAGGTTATGAGAACCTTAACCGGTCGATTAATCTATTTTAGGAACCGTGATAATTGAGGTTGAATTCCCTATTAAGGTTGAGTTCCCCACTGATCTTAATGCATCTACATGTTAGATTTGCTGCATCGAGAGATGAGTACATTGATTTTCTAGGTAGTGGATTTAGGTGTTGATAGAGTAGAGTCCCTTTCGATAATTGATTTCAGTTCCTCATTTGATCGAGATAATCCGATTTCATGATTCATAGAAACGTCCATTACATGTCCCGACATTTCTCGAAACCTGTGATGCTTTATCTTATTTGAGTTTATCTCGTTAGTTAGTTAGTTAGTTTAGTCTTTACTTTGCATATAATCACTTCATTTATACACGTTCTATTCATTGGTTTCATAACTATTGTTGCATCGGTTCCCTAGTGTTCAACCATGGTACTACACAATCTGTATCCTTGCGGAAACGTTAGTATAGGTATTTATTACTTGAGATTAACCACATCAAGTTTTTGGCGTTGTTACCAAGAAATTGATTACGGCTTTAGAGTTAGGATACTTTTGAATTAAGACATAGTCCTTTCCGGAGTCTTTATTTGTTTTTTGTATTTTTTCTTTTGTTTTATTTCTTCTTGAGTCAATCTTTTTTACCTCTCAGAGGCTAACCAATTCTTTTGTTTTTATTGTGTGAGGTACTTTATTGCACGAAAGCAAAGAAGAGCAAAAGGCAGAACGTCGCAACGTAAATGTGCCACCAATGCAAGCTGCATTAACCTATGGATCATACATGGCCCCTAGGCACACACAACTCTTGTCTTGCATCGTTAGATGGAACGCTCACATCAAACCACAAACAGTCTTCTTTCAAATGCTTAACAATGCAGCGTTCAAAGGGAGACCCGTTGAGGATCCAAATCAGCATCTCACTGATTTCAAGATGCTTTGCCAAACCACTAAAGTCGGAGAAGAAGTTTCGGATTAAAATGTTATGCTAGTTGCCTTCCCGTTCTCAGTAAAAGATAAAGTGAAAGATTGGTTGTACTCTGAACCACCAAACTCGATATACTCATGAGGACAGTTAGAGGAGAGGATTGTGACATGTTTCTTCCCTCAGAGTGAAGCTCAGCTCACCAAAAAACAGATTAATACATCTGTACAAGGGGTGACTGAAAGCTTGTATTGAAGCATGTGAACGTTTTTAAGGCTATCAACGCCTTTGCTCACACCAGGACGTATGGATAACACGAGGATTCTGATCATAATAGCAACTAGAGGTTCCTTGAGTAACCTCACGTTTCCACAGATCAAGCATTTGATCAATCGTACGACCAATGAAGGCAACAACACTGCTGGAGAATATAGCCGTAATACTCCAGCAAGGGTGGCTCACATGAATGAGGCACATTCTTTATACATCGATTTAGCCGAAGTGAAGGACCAAGTCACGGGGATCTACTGATGAGGACATCGGAGACATTTCTCCACGAGCTTAACCGGAGCAAGGACATGAAGAGGAGAGCCAAATCGAGTTCGTCGGACCGATCACAACAGCAGAGCATGCAGATTGCGAACCGAGGTCCACAACATGCTCATGAGCGAGTTTCGGGTCGAAATGGAAACAAACCAAGCTGGGAATGTTTCTACACCTTCTAGGGCTTTAATCCATCTCATTCAAGCCCAAATGAAGCCCATTTAAAGTATTTGGAGAGCTTGTCAGAATACAAAGAGTTTCTTCCAAGATGACCATCAAACTTCTCTTTTTAGCATTTATCTTTGAGCTAGTTTATGTGTGAACTGCTAGTTTCTTTGTCTTAGAACCCTTTTTAAGCTATCCTAAGTGTAGGAGAATAGGAGATTTCGTTTTTATTTGAGAGGTTTTCTCTTGAGTTCTTCTAAAACTAGTTTCCGACTCCTTTGGATCGTCGTTCCGCTGGAATCGTGTTTCGACTTATCATTCGTTGCTTCCGCACAACGATTGAGCGTCTTCGATTGCCTTACGTTCTTAAACCAGGTTATATTGGGGTCTAAAACCATTCTTTTCGAACGTGGGTTTAGGTTCTGATGAGATAACGTGTTGTTTAAGGGTTTAGGGATCCCGTCACCGCCTAATAGGGTTTTTCTTCCAATCTAGGATTACATCATCTACCATCTTTTGTCTGAATCGCATCGTCCTCATTATTCGGAGTAATCGAAGGAAGAAGGAAGTCAAGGGTATGAGGAGGTGAATTATGTGAGTAACAGTAAGCCCTTGGAAAAACACATATAATCCCGGATGGAGAAATCACCCAAACTCCTCCTACAAGAACTCCGACGGTGTATTGAACGTGCAACAGCTATCGGGAAGCTTTCAGCCGCGAGTGATGCAAAGAAATCAGAACTTTCAGCCAAGGACGCAACCCGAAACTCAGAACTATCAGTCACGTGCGCCCCAGCCACAACCAAACCAATCCGAAGCAGCCCCCGACATCACTGCCATGTTCCCTCGCGTCCTTCAAGAACAACAAAATCAGAATAATTTATTGATGGGAGTGAAAGAGGAGCAAGACAATACCAAGAAGCAGAGGGAGGGCATTCAAAACCATCTTAGAAATTTGGAAATGCAAGTCACCCAACTAACGCAAGAAGCACCACGTCTACAAGGAATTCTACCGGGGAGACCGGAAACGAATCCCCGTGAGCATGTCAATGCCATTTATCTAAGGAGTGGTAAGAGGATGGATCAGCCCACTCCTTCGACGTTTGAAAGGGGTGAAACATCTATCACAGCAGTAGAAAAGGCTGTCAACGAGGTTAAGGAGAAGCCCGAGGAGGAAGAGGAGCCAAAGTACGTAAAACCAGCCCCGAGGCCGCCTCCTTTTCTATTTCACAGCGTCAACACGAGAAAACGTTAGATCAGCCCACTACTTAAACATTTGAAAAGGATGAAACATCTATTACAGCAGCGGAAAAGGCTAGTGACGTTAACAAGCACGAAAAGAAACTCGATGAGGAAGAGGAGCCAAAGTAGGTAAAACCCGATCTAAGGCCGCCTCATTTGTCATTTCCACAATGTCAATGCAAGAAAAATGATGATGCTCAATTCACTAAGTTTGCTGAGATGTATAAGAAAATGCACATCACCATTCCATTCCATGACGCGTTGAAGAAGATGCCTTCATATGCTAAGTTCTTGAAAGATGTTCTTGCGAACAAGCGAGACGAGGAGACGGAGAGCGTAATGGTAATGAATTCGATGCTGTAACCAAATTTACCAGAGAAGATACCCGATCCAAGTGTATTTGTGATCCCTTGTAAAATAGGAGATTATGAAATTGACCATGCAATCATCGATGTCGGAGCAAGCGTAAGCATGCTACCATTGTCGTCATAAGAGAAATTGAATCTTAGGGGCAGAATGGATCTTAGGGGCAAATTGGATCTGAGGTTGCATCATTGGCTGGAAGTTCTAATTTCGTTTCAGCACCCACGGTTGGAAATTTCCCGATAGTTGATGCACATTCAACACACCATCGGAGTTCTTATATGAGAGGTTGGGGTGATTTCTCGATCCAGTGTTATACGTATTCCCTAAAGACTGATTGTTACTCACGTAATTCACCTCCTCGTACCCCTGAATTCCTTGTTCTCCCGAGTACTCTAAATATTGCCGACGATGTGATTCTGATAACATATTGTAGATTCCCGCAACTTGATCTTTAACCTCATCTTGGTCGGCATATAAGGTGTACGTCTCATGCAGATGGGCCACCTTTGCTGGAGTATTGCGGTTGTATTCTCCTGTAGTGTTGCTTCCTTCGTCGGCCATCCGATCAATCAAGTCCTTGATTTGTGGAATATGAGGTTACTTAAGGAACATCCAGCAGCGGCTATGATCAATATCCTTGTATTTCCCATGAGTCCTTGCAGAAAATTGTGTATGAGGTAACTTTGATTCATGTCGTGATGTGGACAAAAGTGTTGATAGACTTTAAATCGTTCCTACACTTCGTATAAGCTCTCGGCCTCCCCTTGTACGAATGTATTAATCGGATTTTTGGCGAGTTTAGGTTTACTTTGAGCGAAGAACCGCGTCATAAACTTCTCCTCTAGTTGTTCCCATGATCGTATAGAATCCAGAGGTTGGGAGTACAACCAATCTTGCGCCTTATCTTTCACTACGAACAGGAAGGCAGCCAACATGATGTCTCCATTCAAAACTCCTCCTACTCTAGTAGTTTGGAAAGCATCTTGAAATTAGAGAGATGCTGATTTCGGTCCTCAGCGGGTCTCCCTCTTAATGCTGCATTGCTAAGCATTTGAAGGAATACTGGTTTTAATTCGACGCGAGCGTTCCTTCTAGTGATGCATGACAAGAGTTGTGTATGCCTAGGAAATGTGTATGATCCATAGGTTAATGCGACTGGAATTTGTGGCGCAACAAGGTGTGGTGCGTTCAGGTCGGTGCGTTCCACCATTTGTTCTTCTTTGCTCTCGTCAACAAGTTTTGGTTCGATTACCTCCTCGGGCTCACTGTCTAAGTTCCCTGGTGTGTCATTTATCAATTGGCATGCACTAGCTTTCGATTTCTTTCTTAATTCCCTAAGCATTTTATCGGTTTCTGGATCGTAAACTAGATTAGCGCTTTTGATACTTCTCATGCACTAGTGAGCTGCACAAGAAAGACAAGACAAAGAAAATCGTGTGAGCTTCGAAGGTAAAAGAATTAGACTAAAAAAGAATGAAAATACAAAGAAAAAAAATGTGAAAAACAACTAAAGACTCTGGAGAGGACTATGTCTTAATTCAAAAGTATCCTAACTTGATATGGTAATCTCATGTAATAATGGCTCCACAAGAATATGGATCGTGTAGTAACAGGATAGAATACTAGGGAACCGATGCAACAATAAAGTTAATAACTAAGGAATAGGACGAGTAACAAATCAATTTAATGAATGGAATGCAAAGTAAATACTAAACTAACTAACGGAATAAACTCAAAAAACTAAACACCACATGTTTTGAGAGCTATAGACATCAAAGGGCTCACTCTTCTACGCTTCTTGAGACCAATGGGTGGCTTTCACGTCTCATGCCAAAGAGTAGAAGGAAGATGTTCGAACTGAAGCCTAGACGCCTCCTTTACCACAAAACCAGTGAGCGTTATATGCAATGTCTTCTCATGTGGGGCGTCTTGAGTGCCTCAATGGCATTCAGGAATTTCGTATAATGCTTGGTTTCTCCATCGGTAAGTCCTGCAGCATTGCAAACTTTCATTAGGCCTCTCTCAAAAGGATCGGAAATACTTACTCGATCAAATGTGTCATTCGCCGACTCGTCCAGCACATCAACTCTATAGCATGACTCCTCGGGGCTGGACAAATGGAATTCAATCTTCTCGTCACCAATACATAGAGAGAGCTTCCCTTGTTGTACATTTATCTTGGCACCTGTAGTAGCTAAAAATGTTCTACCAAAAATAATATGTACGGTAGCATCTTCCTGCATATCGAGTACAACAAAATCAGTGGGAATGGAGATGCTACCTAACTTGGTTGGAATGTTTTCAACAATTCCCACCGGATACCTTACAGAATGATCCACTAGTCGTAGAGACATCTTGGCAGGTTTATATTCCCGAAGTTCATCCTCTTATAGACCGAATGTGGCATTAGGCTCACGCTTGCTCCCAAATCGCACAAAGCTTTCTCGATGTCAATGTCTCCTATGGTGCATGGGATGGAAAAGCATTTGGGGTCCTTCAACTTCGGGGGCAACTTGTTTTAAAGACTGCCGTTGTAATCCTCGATGAGTGCTACTGCCTCACTCTCTTTGATATGCTTCTCCTTGGAAAGAACCTCTTTAAGGTAATTTGCTCGATTGGGCATCTTTTGGAGGGCTTCCACGAACAGCATGTTGAAGTCGAGCTACTTGAGGCAACAGAAGAATTTGGTCACACTCTCTTGATTCTTGCTGCTCACCAAGCGTCCAGGAAATAGTACAATAGGCTCGTACGCCGGTGGAGCAATAATGGCTTCTCTAAATCAGGCTCATACCCTTCCATGATTGCAATTTTGCCCTCTCCTTGCTCTACCGAATGTCCAGCAATGTTCTCTTGCACTTTAGAGGGCGGGTTCTCAATCGTATCCTCGCTAAACAAAGTGATGGCGTTTACGTACTCTTTCGAATTGAGATCGGGCTTTCCGGGTAGCATTTTGGGATTCCAAGAGGATGAGGCAGCCTACTGCGCAATGGAGTTTTCTAGCATCTTCACATGCGTGCTCAAGGAGTCCATTTGAGTTTTAAGCTTGTTGATCGTAGTCCCCACTCAATGCGTGCTCAAGGAGTCCACTCGAGTTTTTAGTTCATTCATCGCTGTCTCCATTTCTGCGTTGAATTTTGCTTGTAGTGATTGTTCCTCCTTGGTGCTGTCTTGATGTTGTATTTGCTCTTTGATGAATTCAAGTATCACCGCCTCAAGGCTTGACGAAGGAGTTTGAAGAGGTTGAGGAGCTTGCTGCACTTGCTGGAATGGCTGCGATTGTTGATATGGCTGTTGTTTTTGTTGATAACCGGAATACTTCAACGGTTGACTTGTTCGATACGAAAGATTCGGGTGGTTCCTCCAATTTGGGTTGTATGAATTCCTGAATTGCGTGCTACCTTGCTGCTGGGCGTAGTTCATTTGCTCCATGTTCTTGCATTGTTCATTGGTAAGCCATATATGGTCCATTTTTCCACAATTTGCACAATACATGGCATTCACTGCATTGCCCATCACTCTTCCTTGATCCACTCCGTAAAGACCTCGTGTCTTGTTCGACATACTTCTTGGTGAAGACCACATGGTGTGGTTCATGGCAAAATTGTCAATAAGCTCGTATGCCTTTTCAACGCTTAAGTCCATGAATGATCCTCAAGCAGCATTGTCTAACGTCGTTTTATGCTCATACGTGATACCGTTGTAGAATGTTTGGATCACGTACCACTACTCAAGACCGTGATGAGGACACATTTGTAAAAGGTCCTTGAATCTCCCCCACGCTTTAAATAATGTCTCTCCTTCTCGCCTTCTAAACATTGTGATTTCTCCTCTCATTTCGATCGTCTTGCTCGGAGGGAAGAATCGTAATAGGAATGTCGTGCAAAGCTAGTCCCATGTAGTGATCGAACCAGCGGGAAGATATTGTAGCCACGTTTTCACTCGTCCCCCAATGGAAAAGGGGAAGAGATATAGCAAGATCGCATCTTTCGAGACTCCATGAATTTTGAATGTGCTTGATAGCTCTAGGAAGTCCCGTAGATATTGATGAGGGTATTCGTGTTTCCGCCCATGAACTGTTTTTGGTATAACATGTTGATCATCGCGGGCTTGATCTCGAATTTCTTCCTCGCAACAACGGGCGTCCTTATTGCAGTTTAGACATTGCTCATGTTCGGGACCACGTAATCACGGAGGCGATGTGGTGGAGTCTACGGTTGCTGTAATTGTGCCACATTACCCACGGGTTATTGCGGCTGTCCGTGACCATCCAATACATCATTATATTTGTCAATTACTCGTGGATAGGTCGTGTCTACTCTTACTTGTCCCTTGCCCTTCTTTTGCTTATTAATCGTTCTCTCAATCTCGGGGTTGATTCGGTGCAAATTCGAATTTCCTTGAGGTCATGCACCTACGAAAGACAAGTAAAAAGAATTAGTAGAAAGAAACGAAAAAGAAAAGAAAAACAAAACAAGTATGTCTAAATCTGAATCCTAAACGTGTTGACAATTAATCCCCAGCAACGGCGCCAAAAACTTGATGCACAAGGTTAGACAAGTTAACCTAAACTACCCGCAAGTGCATGACACGTGTGTAGTAATTAAGGTGTCGATCCCACGAGGACTAATGTAACACGATCTAAGAATCAAATCTACATTCAATGCTTACTGCAAAGGAGTAAGGATGATAAGATCCAAGTATAATGATGATGCAGTGGATATATGAGTTCTAAACAAAGAGACAAACATCCTAGAATCCGGTTTCACCGGATAGCCTCCGAAACCTATCTCCGATCTATCTAATCGTGCATTCCTGATTATCTCATTTCCGTACAAGATTCTCGCATGACTTTAGATATGTTTATGACGATAGTTGCGATATTTACCTTGCCTGCGCGGATTGCCTACCTTGCCCGCGTGGGGCATGGCTGTAACAACTTCCCTTAAAGTTCTCCAACGGGGAATTTGTACAAAAATGGACCCCAAATTGAGTTCAAAAGGAAACAAACACAGAGGAGAACCCTAGGAGGGTACACAGCATCCATCAATCCATTCAAGAGCCCTCTTTGACGGGAGACACAACAAGGAGTTGGGAGTTGATTCGGGAGCGCATCTCGTTTAATATTTCTATGCTCTTTAATCTATTTATTTCATTTATGTTGTTCAGACTCATGAGCGAGTAGTAGATTTGTTCTAGGAGAAGGGATTAGCCCACGGCTATCCCAGTACCATCTTTGATTTATTTATGAATGCATTTTCCTGTTTTGTTTATCTATTCTTTGTCTGAGCGCTTAATGACTTGTGTTTATGAATGTCCACGTATATGCATGTGTTAAGGATTAGGAGAAAGAATGAAAGGTGAATTCTAATCCTAGAAGATAAGGCTTCAAACAACCGAGACTAGGTCAGGAAATTATGGTAGTAACGGTTGAGGGTTGAATCGGGCGAATCATGAATCATAATGGGGTTTAGTCGGGGTGTCAGCGACGAAAGTAGGGGATGACTCAATCTAGCCACGTTCCTATACCTTGAGAGAGGGTAGGTTCTACATTAGGATCGTCCGCCATAGATATCTTGATAGGGAATGCACGATTAGATAAATCGGAGATAGGTTTCAGAGGCTATGCGGTAAACCGGATTCTAGGACGTTTGTCTCTTTGTTTAGAACTCGTTTATCCACTGCATTAACATCATACTTGCATCTTATCATCCTTATTCCTATGTAGGAAGCATTGATTCGAGTTTGATTCTTAGATTGTGTTACATTAGTCCTCGTGGGATCGACACCTTAATTACTACACACGTGTCGTGCACGTGCGGGTAGTTTAGGTTAACTTGTTTAACTTGACACACATCAAGTTTTTTGTGCCGTTGCCGGGGACTAATTGTTAACACAATTAGGATTTAGATTTAGAATCATACTTGTTTTTGTTTTCTTTTGTTTTTTGTTTCTTTCTACTAATTCTTTTTACTTGTCCCTTGTAGGTGCATAACCCGATCTCAAGGTAATTCGAATTTGCATCGAATCAAACTTGAGATTGAGAGAACGATTAATAAGTGAAATAAGGGCAAGGGAGAAGAAAGATTACACACGACCAATCCACGAACGATGAACAATCAAAACGATATATTGGATGGTCACGGACAACCGCAATTACCCGTGGGTAATATGGCGCAATTACAGTAATCGCATGCTCTTCCACCACGTCGTCTTTGTGATTACGTGGTGCCGAATATGAGTAATGTCCAAACTGCGATAAGGACGCCCGCTGTTGCGAGGGAACAATTCGAGATCAAGCCCGCGATGATCAACATGTTATACCAAAAACAGTTCATGGGTGGAAATCACGAAGACCCTCATTAACATCTACAAGACTACCTAGATCTATCAAGCACATTCAAAATTCATGGAGTCTCGGAAGATGCGATATTGCTGCGTCTCTTCTCTTTCTCAATTGGGAGAAGAGCAAAAACATGGCTACAGTCTCTTCCTGCTGGTTCGAGCACTACATGGGACCAGAGCTTTGCACGACATTCCTATCACGATTCTTCCCTCCGAGCAAGACAATTCAAATGTGAGGAGAAATCACAATGTTTAGAAGCCGAGAGGGAGAGATGTTACTTGAAGCATGGGGAAGATTCAAGGACCTTTTGCAAATGTGTCCTCATTATAGTCTAGGGCAGGGGTACGTGATCCAAACATTCTACAATGGGATCACGTATGAGCATAGAACGACATTAGACAATGCTGCTCGAAGATCATTCATGGACTTAAGCGTTAAAGAGGCATACGAGCTTATTGAAAATCTTGCCATGAACCACACCATGTGGTCTACACCAAAAAGTATGCCGAACAAGACACGAGGTCTTCACAAACTTGATCAAAGAAGCGCGATGAGCAATGCGGTGAATGCCATCTATTGTGAATTGTGGAGATATGAATATATGGCTTATCAATGCACAATGCAAGATGGCATGGAACAAGTGAACTACGCTCAGCAGCAAGACAATACGCATTTCAGGAACACATACAACCCGAATAGGAGGAACCACCCGAATCTCTCGTATCACACTACACAACCGGTGAAATTTTTGGGTTTTCAGCAAAGGCAGCAACCACAACAAGTCCAGCAAGCTCCTCAACCCCTTCAAGCTCCTTCATCAAGCCTTGAAGCGGTCATGCTCAAATTCATCAAAGAGAAAAGACAACATCAAGATAGCATCAAGGAGCAGCAATCACTACAAGCAAAATTCAACGCTGAGATGGGAGCAGCGATTAATGAACTCAAAACTCAAGTGATGACTACGATCAACGAGATTTAAACTCAAATGGACTCCTTGAACACGCATGTGAAGATGCTAAAAAAACTCCACTGCACAGCAAGCTGCCTCATCCTCTTGAAATCCTGGAATACTACCCAGGAAAGCTCGATCTCAACCCGAGAGAGCACGTAAACACCATCAATTTGTGCAGCGAGGATACGATCGAGAATCCGCCCCCAAAGTGCAAGAGAACGTTGCTGGACATACTGTAGACAAAGGGGAGGGCAGAATTGCGATCATGGAAGGGAATGAGCCTGCTTTGGAGAAGCCATATGTTGCTCAGCCGGTGTACGAACCTCCCATACCACCATTTCTTGGACGCTATGTGAGCAACAAGAATCAAGAGAGCAAAACAAAATTCTTCCGTTGCCTCAAGCAGCTCGACATCAACATACTGTTTGTGGAAGCCCTCCAAAAGATGCCTAAACAAGCAAATTATCTTAAGGAGTATCTTTCCAAGGAGAAGCGCATCAAAGAGAGTGAGACAGTAGCACTCACCGAGGAATGCAGCGCAATTCTCCAAAACAAGCTGCCCTCGAAATTGAAGGACCCTGGAAGCTTCTCCATACCATGCACCATTGACATCGACAAAGCTTTGTGCGATTTGGGAGCAAACGTGAGCATAATGCCACATTCGGTCTATAAGCGGGTGAACTTCGGGAATCTTAAACCTACGAAGATGTGTCTACGACTAACTGATCGTTCGGTAAGTTATCCAGTGGGAATTGTTGAAAACGTTCCCACCAAGGTAGGCAGTATTTGCATTCCCAGTGATTTTGTTGTACTCGATATCGAGGAAGATGCTAACGTGCCTATAATTCTTAGAAGACCATTTTTAGCTACTGTAGGTGCGAAGATAGATGTACAAAAAAGGAAGCTCTCTCTACGTGTTGATGACGAGAATATTGAATTCCATTGTCTAGCCCTAAGGAGTCATGCTATAGAGTTGATGTGCTGAGCGAATCGGCAAATGACACGTTGTATCGAGTAAGTATTTTCGATCTTTTTGAGAGAGGGCTAACGAAATTTTGCAATGTTGTAGGACTTACCAATGAAGGAGCCAAGGTCTATACCAAATTCGTGAGTGTCATTGAGAAACTGCAAGACGCTCCACATGAGAAGACACCGCACGAAACGCTCACTGATTTTCCGGTAGAGAAGGCGTCTAAGCTTCAGCTTGAACCTCTTCCTTCCTCTAGTCGACATGAGACCCGAAAGCCACCCATTCGTCTCAAGAAGCGTAGGAGAGTGAGCTATTCAACATGTTTGCGCTGGATGACTAAGGAGGACAACCACAAACCATCCGTGAATGATCAAAAGAGGCTGCACCAATGTTTGGAAGAGAAAGGAGCATCGAAGGCAATGCGCCATGAGAAAGGCAACCAAGCTGAAGGATGGCACGATACAAAGACCATACCTCATGACTTTCTTGGTTCTACTTTTTGACTCTCGTTTAAATTCTTTTTCGGACAGATTATGTTCCCGTTGGACTAATCCATTTCGAGTAAGAGAAGTCTTCCCACATGGAGGGGTAGAATTGTGGAACTGATGTTGTTAATCCCAAGTAATAATTTACCTAGACTAACGCTTCCGCAAGAATACGGATCGTATAGTACCAGGGTCGAACACAAGGAATTTATGCAACTCTAAAGCTAGTAAACTAATGAATAAGACGTGTGAAATCTATGAATGATGGGAATGCGAAGGAAAGTAAACTAAACTAATTAACGGGATAAACTTAATGACGAAATACCACAGGTGTCGAGAGATGCACGATGATGTAACGAAGTTCTAAGAAGATCATGGTTATAGATATCGTTACGTACTCGGGGAATTCAAGCTCTTTCCTAGGGAATGACTCTCCCGATGCCTAAACCCACTATCTAGCATGCGTATACCAATCACCCAATTGTGTATCGCACCTACTATACGCATTAAGATCGCTATCCTAATTCCTAAGTTCAATCAACCGACCGGCCAAGGTTCTAAATCAATTGAGACTTCATATCATGGCTATGTTCCAAAATCCAATTAATCTCCCAATGCAATTAGAGTTTTATAAACATTCACTCAAGTGGCCAACAAGAACAAAAGCATTACGAACAACCAATCAATCTGAAACAAACAAATATTATAACCAAGCATTAAGAACAAAACTTCATTACATATCGACAAAGCTCTCTAACCCATGGTTGTGGATCTACTCAGACATGAACTCAGCAAAAGAAACACAAAAGATAACTATATTCAACATGGATAAAGAATGAGATCCCTCCCTATTCAATACCGACGTCTTCAATAGCTCCTCCACGCTCCGACTTCCTCGCTTCGTCCTTCGCCCTTGTGTATGCGTTCTGCTCTACTTCTCTCTCTACGTGTGCTTTCCTCTCTAATTTTCTCTCCTTCCCGTCCTTCAAGCTCTCTCTCCTTTAGTTACAGCAGCCACCTCACTTTTTTGCCTTTTCTTGAGTTTTCCAAATCTTGATTAAGTTGGCAACGTTTCTATTACTTCCTCCAGCGAAATGTGACTTTATTCCTCTTTTCTAAGGGTGTTTTCCTTATTGTATAAGTCCCCCACAAACTTCCCCTTGTTTTAAGTCAAATTAACTTATTTGAAGTTGTGGGTGATGGTCGCGACCCGCTCGGGCAAGGAAAGTGACCCGCTCGGGTACGGCACAGACGATCGCGCAAAAAAGTGATGAAAAGGGGTGCCCGCTCGGGCTGATGGTGTGCCCGCTCGGGCTGGCATGTTGCCCGCTCAGGCATGACTTGTGCCCGCTCGGGTAGAGGGCCCCGATCGTGGTTTTTCTTGCCCGACTGTGCAAAACTTTGCTGGTCAAAATTGTCGTAACTTTTGCCCGCTCGGGCTAGGGAAGTACCCGCGCGGGTAGCGGCTTTTCCTTACCGATTCTCGTCCCGTTTGTCCCGTGATGATCCTTGATGTTTGCACTTTGTCTTGGCACGTCCCTTAGCTCCAAAATGACTGAAAACGGGATGATAATGATGCTTAATGCTTGGTAAAATCAAATGAATGATGAAACTAACTATGAAAATAGATGAAAATAGTAGAACAAAATAGACGTTATCAAACTCCCCCAGACTTAACCTTTGCTCGTCCTTGAGCAAGACTATAAAGAAACAGGAGAGGAGTTAGACAACAACCGGAAACTAGCACAATCAACTCGAAAAGTCAGCCACCCTACACAACAACGCATCACACGAACATAGACCTAAGCGCACCGGATTTAGACCCCTATCTACCGAAAGCCACTAACCGTGCAATCCTACACATGTCCTGAGTTCATTTCACTAACCCCTAGACAACATCCAAGCAATCTCCATACCTATTCTAATGCGCCAACAGTTCGATATCATTCTTAAGACAATTATTTTTCTTCTTTTTCTTCTTCTTCTTTTTTTCGGTTTCCACACATTTTTTTCGAAATTTGCACTTGGTTTTTAGGACGTCGGAGTTGAAGAGGACAGCCTTCTACTTAAATCCAGGTTGCCAATTGGCACACTCATAAGGTCTCGTAACCTTAGCGGAGTGAAGAGGTTGCGTTTTTGTTGATTTTTTTTCTTTCGTTTTCTTTTCTTTTTTTCTTTTTGATTAACTTGTGTGAATACGCATCGACTCTAACCCTTAGGACGTAGAAAAACGGCCTCGACCCACGACTTAGACCCGAACCATCAATATTGATGCACTCATGTCAATGTAGGGCTGAAAAAGTTAAAAAAAAACTTAGTCTATTGACAGCTGAGTGTAAGTGCGTGGAAATATAATGATCGAAACAAAACAATGAATGAAAGGTACGCTCAAAGATATAAGTGCTTGGCTTTGAAGCCTAAAGGAAGGAATACAACAATAGGCTATGGATTCATGCACGATCACTAACAAATCGATATCTAAAGGTATGTTTCAGCAAACCTGGACTTTTGTTCCCAATTCGAGAAAGTTGCATAAGGTGACTAAAGTTTGAAATTTTTCGTACTAGATATCCGTCCGTCTAATCCTAAAAAAACAAAACGAAGAACTCAA
>CM071863.1:23972146-23987496 GCA_036759665.1 Gynandropsis gynandra | reverse complement strand
GGGGGGGGGGGGGGGGGGTAGCTCACGTTTGTCAGGAGATCTCGTTTCATTTTCTTTGTTTTTGTTAGGTTAGTTTTAGTTTGTTTTTGAGTCCAATCGTCCCTGGCACTTGTCTGGCCATGTTTCGGGACAGCAAGTTGTGAATGTCTAGGCTTGCTGAAAATACCTTTAGATATCGATTAGTTTAGTAGTTGTGAATGAATAGCCTATAGTTGTATTCTGCCCCTATGTTTTAACTCAAGTACTTATATCTCCGAGTATACCGTTCATTCTTTGATTTACTTCGATCGTTATATCTCCATGCGCTTACACTCCGTTGTCTATAGAATAAGTTGTTTAACTATTTCACTCACAATGACATGAGTTCATCGATTTTGATGGTTCAAGTCTAAGTGGTGGGTCGATACCATTTTTCTACGTCCTAAGGGTTAGAGTCGATGCGCAATCACAATAGTTTAATTAACAGAAAAAAAAGCAATAACGCAACCTCTTCACTCGATTAAGATTACAAGACTTTATGAGTGTGCCAATCGGCAATCTGGGTCTAAGTAGAAGGCTGTTGTCTTCAACTCTGACGTCCTAGAAACCGAACGCAAATTTTCAAAGACAAAAGTATGGAAATGGAAAAGAAGAAACAGAAAACTGAAAACTTAAAATTATTGTCTTAAGAATGGTTTCTCACGAGAGCATAATTGAATCGGTATGGAGATCACTTGGATGTCGTCTAGGGGTTAGTGAAACAAACTTAGGACATGTGTAGCATTGCACGGCTAGTGGTTTTCCGTTGGATAGAGGTCAGAACTAGGCACGCTTAGATCTGTGTTCGTGTGACGCGCTGTAGTGCATGATGGCTGATTTTTCGAATTGCTTGTGCTAGTATCCGGTTGTTGTCTAACTCTTCTCGTGCTTAATTCTAGTCTTGCTCGAGGACGAGCAAATGTTCAAGTCTAGGGGAGTTTGATAACGTCTATTTTGTTATAGTATTTCCGTCCATTTATAGTTAGATTCATCATTCGTTCGGCCTTTACTGATCATTAAGCCTCATTGAGCCCTCTTCTAAAATTTTCTCGTGTATTTGTAGGAAATGAAGATATCGGATAATAACATGAGCAAATGTCACAAAACTAAGCAAATTACCATTTAGCTATTTATGGTCAGCATCAAAGAATCAAAAACCGAAGAAGAGAAATGAAATCTAACCGGCTGGAATACACATGGACACACGACTGGAGTAAATGGAATCTTGCTGGTCGTTGGAGTAAAATGGAAACCTTCAGTTGGAGCAATGCTTAGAAGGACATAGCTCACCTAAAATGGAAACTTGCTGGAGCAAAAGAGACAGCATGGTGAGCAAGCTAATGGAAACTCCAACCGCTGCAAACAAGAAAAATAAACTTCAGCCGCAAACAAGAAAAGTAAACTACAACCGCAAATAAGAAATGTAAACTACTGCCACTGGAGGAGAATCGGAAGTGCACAGCCAAAGAGGAAAAGAAGGAGAAAAGGAAAAGAAGAGAAGAGGAGAGAGAGACGAAGGGGTCAAGAGGACAAGATCAATTTCGGACAGAATAGAGACAACACACACAACAACACACGAGAGAGAGAATTTGAGAGTAGAATGCATACGAGGATAGAGACGGGGCGACGAACTCGGAACGTGGAGGAGCTGTTGAAGATATGGCTGTACATTATGGTTCGGGTTTTAAAAACTAAACCAAATTTTTGTCTTTCGGTTCCTTTGAATATATTTAAATCATCTGATTGAATATGAATATGTAAAACCCATTAGATTCGATTCGGTTCGGGTAATAACCGAAAAACATCGGTTAATCGATTGGGTATTAAAATATATTAAGAAAAAAAATTTAGCCCCCAAATTTCTCTCTCTTCATGCTATTCTTCTTCTCTCTCACGTTGTTATTCTCTCTTCACGCTCTTCTTCTTATCTCTTCATGTTGTTCTTCTTTACGTTGTTCTTCTTCTATATGACATTCTTTTTAGGTTGGTGTTATTGTTTACTAATTTTTATTGTTTTAATTTTTCAGGTTTGTGTCATCTTCATTGATTCTTCTCCATATAATTGTAGAAAAGTTTTAGAGTTAAATTTTATTGAATGATACATTTTTTTAGACTTAAATAAGTTAATGTTTTTCAAGATATTGTCGTTTTGATATTTAGTTATGTTCTTTATTTGGTTATATCTAACTTTTTTTACACAAGAGTGGTTTCATCTTAAATTTTCAAGAAACCGAACTAATATCTAAATAATAATCGAATTAATATCCAAATAATAACCGAACAAACTGAATTAATTAGAGTTTAGGTTATTTTGGTTATCATTTTTTTACATATAAACGAACCGAACTGTTATAAAACCGAACAAAACTGAACCAATTTAAATTTGATTAAAATCTGGTTATTATTTATAAAAATCCGAATAAACCGTATCCATCGTAACTGAACTGAAACCCGAACCGAAAATTGATTTGCCGAAGCCTAGTTGAAGACTATGATAACAGAATAGGGAGGAATCTCGTTCTTTATCTATGTTTAAGATATACTTCTTTTGTGTTTGTTTTTTAAGTCTATGTCAGAGTAGATCTATAGCCACAGGTTAGAGAGCTTTGCTGATATGTTATCAAGTCTTGTGCTTAATGTTTGGTGTTTTTAATGCTTTTATTCTTGTACGCGACCTTGATAAATGATTATGGTATTTGATTGTTTTAAGAATGACTGGCTGTTCTTAATGCTTTCGTTCTTGTACGCAACCTGAATGAATGTTTGTAGAAGTCTAATAAATGTGCGCTAGGGGATTAGACCTTGTACTTTAGCAATGATTTAGGGTCTCAATTGATTTAGAATCTACGCCAGGTCGGTCAATTGGATCTAGGGATTAGGATAGCGGTCTTAATGCATCTAATGGGTGAGAATACGCAGTCGCAAGATTGGTAGACACACGCTATGTAGTGGACAAGTCTACGCCAGTCAGTTCCTATATTAGAGCTTGAATTCCCTGAACTCGTGATAATATTTAAGACCAATGATCTTGTTGCATTTTCTAACGCTTCCGCGAGAATATGGATCGTATAGTACCAGGGTCGAACACAAGGAATTGATGCAACTCTAGAACTAGTAACTAATGAATAGTATAGTGAAAATCAATGATTGTTTGGAATGCAAATAAAACTAAACTAACTAATTAACGTTTTTAATTCAATGAACTAAAACACCACAGGTTTCGAGAGATGCACAATGATGCAACAAAATTCTAACAAAATCATGGTTATAGATATCATTACGTATTCGGGGAATTCAAGCTCTCTCCTAGGGAATGACTCTCCCGATGCCTAAACCCACTATCTAGCATGCGTACTACCAATCTCCCAATTGTGTAATCTCACCTACTAGATGCATTAAGATCGCTATCATATTCCTAAGTTCAATTAACCCACCGGCCAAGGTTCTAAATCAATTGAAACTTCATATCATGGCTACGTTCCGAAATCCAATTCATCTCCCAATGCAATTAGATTTTTATAATCATTCATTCAAGCTACCAACAAGAATAAAATCATTACGGACAACCAATCAATCCGAAACGAACAAATATTATCCAAGCATTAAGAACAAAACTTCATTACATATCGGCAAAGCTCTCTGACCCGTGGCTATGGACCTGCTCGGACATGAACTTGGTTAACGAAATACGAAAGATAACTATATTCAACATGGATAAAGAATGATATCCCTCTCTATTCTATTACCGACGTCTTAAAAAGCTCCTCCGCGCTTTGGCTTCATCGCTCCGTCCTTTGTCTTCGTGTGCGTTCTGCTCTCTCTCTACTCTCTCTACGTGTGCTCTGTTTTCTCTCTAACTTTCTGTCCGAATTGTGCTGCTGAAGCTCCCCCCCCCTTTTTGCTCCTTTCTCCTCTTTCCTTTCTTCTATTCTTTCCTCTTTGGCCGTCCCCTTTTCTTGCTCTCCAGCGGCTGATATTTCCTCTTGCTTGCAGCAACTGAAGTCTTCCTTTTTCGAGTGTTTCCATCTCTTGTTTTTCCATTCTTGTGTAATTGTCAACGTTTCCTCTTTATTTTCCAGCCAAGTAGCTCACATTCCTCTTCTCTAACCATATTTGCTTTTGGTTTATGCAGTTTCCTTTTCTTGTTTTGCTGATTTTCCTTTTCTAGTTTATGCAGGTAATGGACACGACCCGCCGGGCAGGTGAGTGGCCCGCGTGGGCTGGCTTGGAGAGGGGAGTCCGCTCGGGCTGAGCATAAGCCTGAGTCGTGCTATGCTTGCTGGTGGTCATGCCCCGAGCGGGCTAAGGTAGACACCCCGTGTGGGCTGGTGAGGAATGGTGATCTGGGCTTGACTTTAGACCCAGTCGTGCTGAGATTGCTAGTCCATGTAGCCCGCGCGGGCTACTGATCCACCCCGTGCGGGTTGCCTCCCTTTTGCGTGGAACGGTCATGATTTGCGGCATTCGCTCGTGTTTGTGTCCCTATATCTCCATTTGCTACAAAACACGAGGAAACACTAAAAGAGGACTAAATGATGCTTTAATGCTTGGTAAAGTTCAAATGAATGATGAAACTAACTATAAAAAGAGACTAAAATATTATAAGAAAATAGACGTTATCAAACTCCCCCAAACTTGAATCTTTACTCATCCTCGAGCAAGTCTAGAACTAAACATGATGCACTCATGTCAATGTAAGACTAAAATAGTTAAAGAACGTATTCTATTGACAACGGAGTATAAGTGCGAGGAAATATAACATCGAAACAAAACAAAGAATGAATGGTATGCTCGGAGATATAGGTGCTTGGGATTGAAACCTAGAGGGCGGAATACAACTATAGGCTATGGATTCATGCACAACCACTAACTAATCGATATCTAAAGGTATGTTTCAGAAAACCTAGACTTTTGTTCCCGATTCGACAAAGTTGCGTAGAGGTGGCTAAAGTTCAAAATTTTTCGTACTAGATATCCGTCCGTCTAATCCTAACAAAACTAACATAAATGCAAAAATAGAACGAAACGAAGAACTCAACATCTAAATCCAAAGGGGTTTTTTTGTCCTTTGGAGATCGACCAAAGTGAGCAAGATCACTTGGTCCTGATATAGACAGTTGGTTCCTTCTTCTTTCTGAATCATCATGTAGACTTCATTCTTTGAAAGAAGCTTATCGAGTCAGAGAATAGGATGGATAAGCTCCTTGTATGTGCTATCTATAGAAGAAAGAAGGCAAAAGACTTCATTGCTCATTTTATAAAATGGATGGTTCAAGATTTGAGTGAATGATTGAGAGCATGTGATTTGACCTACATCATCAACAACCTTCCCATTGTTGGCTTTGTGTGAATCATTAATGTGATTCTTTAAACCACAACACATGATTACATTTTTTGTCAAACTTGACCAAGTAACATATTTATCGCTAGTGAAAACAAATAGAATAACCTTTTGGAATGAGGTATCCATCAAAGACGAATAGATTAGAGAGATTGAAGCAGTAGAATGAAAATGAAAGAGAATAAAAGAAGAAAAGGATCGTTTATTCTTCGATACCATATAGAGATAGAGAAATTTTAAAATAAAGAAGAAAAATGTATTCTGAAATAGTTGATTTGAAGAGTACAAGAGGGTACATATTTTTAGAGAATGAAATTCAAAATTCTAGCTGTTAATAATAAATGAATGATTTTGCATAAAGTGTTGCATTGAATATGGTGGTTGGAGCTATAGAGGAGCTGATGCATTAACTTTTAATGGTTGACAAATGATTTAAATGCTTCAGAATATGCAAGAGGAGTCTAACACGTGCAACAGTCTAAGAACACCATTAAGCTTGAGATTAGCTCAATTCTAACAAGATTCCTAGTAGTTTGGTCTCATCTAAAACGTATTAACTCGGTTAATATGTAATCTCGAAGTGACACTAAATCACATAGACCCTAGTAGTCAGGTCACACCTATGGGCTTATTTGAGTTCACTTGTCATCCTTGATTGTGAAAGATTGAGATATGTAATCCCAGGTAGTCCGTGCGCTTGTAAAATCTAATCAAGAACTCCCACTGTGCCTCCTAGTTGTCAGGTCATACCACACAAACGAGATCTCGACAAGTGTATGCACTTATGATGGACAAGTCAGTTGGCTAAAACAATTTTAACCATTTGAATTCATTATTAATGATGCTTTGCTATTATAATGTGTAGCTCAGTCGAGTAGTCATATTGCTCGGTCGATTTTCAAGTCACAAAGGAAACGCTTGACTCAAGCAGTCATATGCTCGATCCAAGGTACCATCACCTGAGACTTTGTTCAGCCCAAACAATGCTTTGCAATTTTTTCTAGTGCACCATTCAGTATAATGGTTGGGTCGAGCGCACCATCCGATAAGATTGCTCGGCCAATTTGCCATTTTGCAATTCTTTTAAAAGTTTCACTGGATTCGAGTAGTCATGCACCTCAATTGAGCAATGGTCTACCACGAACGACTTGACTCGAGCAACCATTTGCCCGATCAAACATCTTTGGGATCCGTAACTTCGCTCGTCCTCTAAGCAATAATTTATGCGGTGAGTACTCATGGCATTCGGTCGAGCAATCCAGTAGTGACGGAATGCTTAGTTGAGCATTGTTCAATCGAAATCCAAATTTTTTTCAGTGGATTCGCTCGATCTGAGCAATTTTGTAAGCGACTTTTCCAATTTTGTGAGCGACTTTCATCTGAACACATCGAGAGTTTAATCTACAGATGGTCATACATGTGATACCATTGTAGGGTTGTAGGATCGGGCAACCCGAATAGAGATTAGTCTATTTTACAGATATCGGTGGATCTAAAATTCAACTCTTGAAGTGGCAAAAATCTAGAGAAACCCTTTTTTTCCCCTTTTGTTTTTTTATAAAACTTTTCTGAGTATGCCTAATTGTTTCTTATCATTTACGTAGTGGAACTTAAGACAATTTATATGACTGATTTGTAATCAATCGACATTTGGTTAATCACTTTGAAGTCTTTGTACTTATTTGTTAATTACACTTAGGGCATAACTTCTACACATGGTGACCTCGCATTACCTTGTGGTCCACTTCTAGTTTTATTCATTGATTTAAGTTTTCTCAAGGAGGAGCAAAGAGCTATGAATGGGGGAGTTTTATCACATTACTTTCATTCTATGATCGGTTGTATTTTTTTCTTATGTTTCTTATTATTTTAGTATTTTTAAGTTCTTTTTTATATTTAAAATCATTTTATGATCTTGTAAGCAATAGGGTCTGTAACGTCTATTTTGATATAGTATTTTCGTACATTTTATAGTTAGTTTCATCGTTCATTTCGTTTTACCGAGCATTAAGCATCATTTAGCCCTCTTCTAGCGTTTTCTTGTGTATTTGTAGGAAATGAAGATGTCGGACACTAACACGAGCAAACGCCACAAAACTAAGCCAAACCACTCTTCAATCAGCTATACACGATCAACATCCAAGAATCATAAACCGAAGAAGAGAGATACAAGCTAGACGACCAGAGCACAAATGGACACATGGCTTAAGAGAAATGGAAACTTGCTGGCCGCTGGAGCAAAATGGAAATATGGCGGCTCGCCTAAAATGGAAATCACTGGTGGCTGGAACAACAAAATGGAAGCATGGTCGAAACATTCATTGGAAACACATGGCATGTACTAACGGAAGACAACCGCTGGAGACAAGAAAAGGAAATACTTGCCGCTTACACAAATATGGAAATATTGGCTACTGGACTGAAAATGGAAGTGCACATCAAAAGAGGAAAAGAAGGAGAAAAAGAAAAAAAGGAAAGAGGAAAGAAGCATGAAGGGGGGCAAGGTAAAGACAATTAAGTTCGAACATAAGAGAAGGGGACACTGGGACACACATGGAGAAAGAGAGAGAGCAGAACACCGAGAGGCAAGAGACGAGGAGAAGAACTCAGAACACGGAGGAACTATTGATGACTGTAGAAAACGAGAATAATGCCAGCGACTAGTATGAGAATAGGAGAGAATAGAATGAGAATAAGAGAATAAGGCTAAGAATATTTTAACTCTGTATGTGTATATCTTATTCACAAGAGGTTACATATTTATAGGAGATTACAAGAAATAACTAGAGTGCTTGCATGTAGAATTGAGTAAATGAAGTGTATAGTTACAAGAGAGAAGAAATAAATGTTGTTCGACTCTAGAACTCATCAAACTCATCAATGTGGTCTTCTCTTCATATTAATTTCGTCCAAGACCATATTATGAGCATATTGAGCTCATTTCAACATTCCCCCTCAAGCTCGACACAATCAAGACGAATCATGGTGAGGTGCCTCGTTAAAAACCTTCCTGATAAAACCCATTGGGACAAAACTCGGAGAAGGGAAAAAGAGTACACTCACACACCATGATGGGATTGGTCGAGCTTGCCATTTGACAATGGTTGGTGAATGTGCAGTAAACCAAGTCGTAGCTGAAGCGTCTTGTTGATTTTCTCATTTTGTAGCTTTGGTGAAAATATCAGCGAGCTGCTCCTTGCTTGAAGTATAGTAAGTATTGATGATGCCATGCTTAATCTTTTCCCATATATACCTCGATGTGTTTGGTTCTCTCATGGAAAACCGAGTCAGTTGAGATATGTATCGTGGCTTGATTATCGGTGAAGAGGGATTGAATGATTTGAGGAGTTTTCTGATATTTTGTAGCAACGCCTTTATCCACATCACTTCGCAGGTGGTGCTTGCCATAGTGCGATATTGTGCTTTTGCGCTTGACCGAGCTACCACCGATTGTTTCTTGCTTCTCCATGTGACAAGGTTGCCCCCAACAAACGTACAGAACCCGATTGTAGATTTTCTATCATTTCGATCACCAGCCCAATCTGCATCACAATATCCTGATATTTCTGTGTGTCCATTTTGCTCCATGTGAATGCCTTTACCCGGTGATCCCTTAGGTACCTCAACATTCTTTCCACTATATTCCAATATTGAACAATGGAAGAATGCATTCGTTGGCTAACCTGATTCACAGCAAAACACAAGTCAGGTCGTGTGATTGTGAGATATATTAGCTTACATACTACACGTTGATATCATCCTATATCATTGTACGGTTCTCCTTCACTACGATCCTTGTACTTTTTTTCAATTGGAATTTTTGCAGGTTCAACTCCAATTTTTCCTGTTTCTTGTAGCAAGTCAAGAGTGTATGTTCTTTGAGACAAGAACAACCCATTAGAAGAACGACCAACTTCTATTCCTAAAAAGTACTTAAGTTCACCTAAGTCTTTAATATCATGTAGTTTTAAGAAACAACTTGGTGTTTTCAATTCCATTCACATCGTTATCTCTTATGATAATATCATCAACGTATACTAAGAGAACGATAATACCTTTTCCCCTGAATAGAAAACAGGGAGTGATCACATTCACTTCGTAGGAACCCATAGCTTAGAAGTGCATCATGGAATTTGTGATACCAAGCTTGTGGTGATTGTTTTAGGCCATAAAGAGCCTTATTTAGCCTGCATACTTTACCACTTTGTGTATTGAGTCCAAGAGGAGGAGACATATTGACATCCATCTGCCAAAGGTTCCAACACAAGTTAGTAGCGACAGAAAGTATAATACGAACCGTATGAAGTTTTGCTACAAGGGCAAAAGTTTCCGTGTAATCTTCTCCATAGATTTGTGTAAACCCTTTTGCTACTAGTCGTGCTTTGTATCTCTCGATATCAACATTGCTCTTGTATTTGATTTTGTAAACCCATTTGCATCCAACGAATCTTTTGTTATTTGGTAGTTCAACTAATTCCCACGTATTATTCTTTTCCAAAGTATGTATTTCCTCTTCCATTGCATCCCTCCATTCTTTTTGAGTTGAGCCTTCTTCAAAGTTGACTGGTTCTTGAACCTGATCAATTTTACTAAGAAACGCACGATAATAGTTAGATAAGTTAGGTACAACAAAAAAATTCATGAATAGGATAAGCAATATCAAGATTATTGTAATA
Source organism: Gynandropsis gynandra (assembly GCA_036759665.1). Classification (NCBI taxonomy): domain Eukaryota; kingdom Viridiplantae; phylum Streptophyta; class Magnoliopsida; order Brassicales; family Cleomaceae; genus Gynandropsis; species Gynandropsis gynandra. Next base: position 23,977,461 of record CM071863.1, on the reverse strand, counting down.
AACTCTTTTCTTGTTCCATTCTGATGCCGGAAACTTGAGTCGTTCGCTGCGACGAAGAGGAGTTATAGTTGGCTGCATTTGATTCTGACTCTGGCCCTCTTCGTGTGTTTTTTATGGTGTTCTTGTTGTATTTCCTCCAAGTGTTCTTGTTGTGTTTCCTCCAATGGAGTTTATTAAAAATATCGAAATTGTGTTCATCCTCTCCTTCTTGTGTTTGGTGTGATGAATTGGTTTATGATTCTGAAGTATCTCTACTAGTTGATTCATATGGAGAAGGAACAACAACCTGAGGGGATGAGACTTTTTCATTAGTAATATTAGGATTATTTACCGGGGTACGAAGTGTCAAACCGATATTTAATGAATTGGTAAGGCCTTCAAGCTCATCCCAATTGTTGTTCATAATAAGCTTTTTCTTCATCAAACTTGACTTCTCGAGAGACAATGGCTCTTCTTGTTTGAGGGTGATAACATTGGAAGCCCTTTTGAGTAATGGAATATCCAATGAATAAGCATCTGATGCTTTTTGGATCTAGTTTATCTCTTTGTACTTCACCTACAAGAACATAGCAAACACAACCAAAAACCCTTTAGATGATCAATCTCAAGCTTTGGTGTTATTTAGTACCTCATACGGTGAGATATCGCCTAGGCACTTGGTGGGTAGACGATTGATCAAGTGGCAAGCAGTGATGACTGCATCTCCCCAATATTGTTTTGGTATATTCTTGTACACTATCATTATTCTTGCAACTTCCATGAGATGTCTATTCTTGTGTTCGCTACTCCAAATTTGTTGAGGAGTGTAAGCACATGAAGTTTGGTGGAAAAATCCATGTTGCTCAAGGTATTGGTTGAATTGTTTGGTTGTGTATTCCCCACCATATTCTGTGCAGATAATCTTAATTTTAGCATTATATTGGTTAGAAAAAAGCTGTGAAACTTCGTAAACATGCTAAATACTGAATCTTTAGATGTTCGAAGGTAAATCCATGTAAATTTTGATTTTTCATCTATGAATGCCACAAAATATTTTTTGTTATCCCGAGTAAAACATGGAGACATCCAAACATCAGAGTGGATCAATTTAAAGTAATTATTATACTTAGTGTCTGAATCTTGAAACATTGATCTACAATGTTTTCGTAGAATACATGCTTCGCATTTCCATGATCATAGTTTAATATTGGGAAATAACAAACTAAGTGCTTTCTGATGTGGATGACCTAGTCTAGCATGCCACATTGAACACAAAGCTTTATTTGATGCATAACTGAAATCAAAAGATGGGTAATTTGCTGAATCAAAGAACTCCAAGATGTAGATGCCATTCTTGAGTGAACCTCCTCCAATGAGCTTCCTTGTCTTAATATCCTGAATCCAAAACTTGTTAGATTCAAAGCAAACTAAACAAACAAGATCATTAGCTAGTTTGTGAACTGATATTAGATTATTTGAGAAATTTGAAACATAAAGAGGTGATGTTGATTTGTTGAATAAGTTTAGGTTCCCTATACTTTTAATCGGTATTTCTTGACCATTAGCTATTGTAACAGAACGAAGAAAAGGTCTAATATCATTTACTAGCTCTTTTTTATTTATCATATGATTAGTTGCTCCAGAATCCACTATCATGTAATTGTTAGGACTCTTAGTAAGATATATATTACCGAAATTGCCGGAAGTGTTTGAGGATAGCCCCAAACTTTTAAGAGTTTTAAGTATCTCACTGATTTGATCCTGCAAAACAGAGTTAGTATTGGAAGCACTATGAGCAGCTTCTTTTGGCTGGCAGTTATCCCTTTGATGAGATGGTTTCAAATGGGGATGGACAATCCAACACTTTTCCTTGAAGTGACCCTTCTTCTTGCAATGCTCACACCACATTGGTTTCTTCTCGTAGCGCTGGTTTGCTCGACTAACGTGAGAAAGGTCGCTTGCTGAGCCTTGGAAGAGCTGGTTGGTGCCTTCTTCTTTTTTTACCAACATGCAAACTTCAGAAAATTTGGGAAGTGGATTCTATCGGAGGATATGATTGGTGAGATCATTGTAGGGTCGGTCCAATGTTAGAAGAAGCTCAAACACCTCATCTTGTTCATCTCGTGCAGCAATCTCCACAGGATCCATTGTGAACGGCGCAGCTCTCTTATCTCAGCCTTGAGACTGGTAAAATCTGCTATATGTTGATTGTACTCCTTGCCACAGCTTTTTCATTGGATTGAGGAGACTCCAAGACATATTTCCACAAGCCTTTGCTTCCAAGATTCGTTTTTGCCACCCTGTGAATGGTAATCTGAATTATTGATTATTGAAAAGCCATAAACGACTATATATACAAGAGGTTAATGATATGACCTAATGAGAGAATAGTATATTACAAATATACCCTTAATACAATAATATCCTAATATCCTTATACGCCCCCGCAAGATGAATCACCGGAGGTGATTCCAATCTTGGAACACAACTCGTGAAATTGTAACCGCGGAAGAGGTTTGGTAAGGAGATCAGCGAGTTGGTCCTTGGAGTGCACGTGAGAAATGCGAAGTGTACCACCTTCAATTTGGCCACGAACAAAGAAGTAATCAAGGGCAAGGTGCTTCATACGAGAGTGGAAAACCAGATTGGCGCTGAGATAAGTAGCTCCAAGGTTGTCACAATAAATGGTAGGAGCCGAGGAGAGAGTGACACCAAGTTCCATGAGAAGATTACCAAGCCAGCAAATTTCGGCCGAGGTGTTGGCTACTGATCGATATTCCGCTTTGGTGGACGATAGTGAGTGGCCATTTTGTTTCTTGGATGACCATGAGATGGGATGTTTGCCAAGATACATAATGTATGCCCCCGTAGATTTGAAGTCGAATGAATCACCAGCCCAATCCGCATTGCTAAAGGCATGAAGAGTTAAAGCATTGTGAGTAGCAAGAAAGATACCTTGGGCACGAGAACCAGCAAGATAATGAAGCACACGTTTGGCGCAAAGCCAATGTTCATCCGTGGGTTGATGCATCAATTGTGACAACTTGTTGACGACATAGCTAACATCCGGGTGTGTGAGAGCAAGATATTGTAGGCTACCAATGACTTGACGAAATTCAGTGGGGTCGGACAAAGGTGAACCCGAGGGAAGAGTGAGCCGTGACGTCGATGGCAATGGTGTCGAGACAGGCTTGGCTTCGTTCATGTTGGTCCGAATGAGAAGATCCGTGATATACTTCCGCTGCGACAAGTGGAGACCCCGTGATGTCCGCGTGGCTTCAATGCCAAGGAAAAAGGTGAGAGCGCCAAGATCTTTAATGGAGAACCGTGACGCCAACAACTTGATGAAGTTCTGAATTTGAGCGGAAGAAGAACCCGTGATGCTCATATCATCGACATAGATGAGAACATAGAGCTTTGTAGTCGACGTGTTGAGCACAAAGAGGGAGGCATCCGCAAGAGAATTCTTGAAGACAATGTGAAGCAAAAACGTCCTTAACTCAGAGTACCACGCACGGGGAGCTTGTTTGAGACCATAGAGAGCTTTCCTAAGTTTGCACACATAACGAGGGTGATCCTTGTCAACGAAATCAGGCGGTTGCTCCATGTAAACATCTTCGGTGAGTGTGCCTTGAAGGAAGGCGTTGTTGACATCAAGCTGATTGATGTGCCATCCGTAAGAGACCGCAAGACTAAGCACTGTGCGAATGGTTGCGGGCTTGACCACGGGACTAAAGGTTTCGTGAAAATCCACGCCCGAACGTTGATGAAAGCCTTTAGCAACCAAGCGAGCCTTGTAGAACCATCGGAGTTTCGTTTGATACGGAAAACCCATTTGCAGCCAACAACATTGCTTGCGGTATGATGAGAGACAAGGTCCCACGTCTTGTTGCTTAGGAGAGCATTGAATTCATCACTCATAGCTTGTCTCCATTTGGGATGACGTAGAGCTTGTGTTGTTGTAGTGGGTTCAATGTCATCGAGAGAACCTGTACAAATATTTGCAAATGGAGGATTAGATCGATTGAGATTGATCTTGCTGCGAGTTACAATGGGATGCACATTGAGATTGGTTGGTTGCACAATAGGTGCACGGGCCGTTTCCGAAGTCGGCGCGAGAGCGCGGGCCGCGTCCGAGAAAGACGCAGGATCTAGAACCGCGTCCGAGAAATCCGCATGGACTGGATTCGAGAAAGCCGCAGGGACTAGATCTGAGAAAGCTGCAGGTTGAACCGCGTCCGAGTCTGTAGGAGGTGGAACCGCGTCCGAAAAGGACACATGGACTGGATTTGAGATAGCCGCAGGGACTGGATCCGAGAAAGCCGCAGGTTGAACCGCGTCCGAGTCCGCAAGAGTTGGAACCGCGTCCGAAAAGGACGCAGAGGCCGTAACCACATCTGAAGAATCCGCAGGGGCCGCGGCCGAAGAGGACGCAGGGGCAGCGTCCGAAGTCGACGCGAGAGAAGAGGAGACTACATCGTTGCTAGTGTCCATGTCACTCTCAACTATGATCAGGGAAGAATCTAATCTTGGGGGCTGCGGTGGTGAAGATGGAGCGTGGGCCACGGTGAAGGGCTCAATGGGTGAGAAGGAAGGATTAGGAGACAATGAAGAGGCAGCGGGTATGTTAGGATGTGTGACATATTGGGAAAGATTAGCAAAGGGAAAAACGGATTCATGGAAAACAACATGACGCGAGACAAAGACGCGAAGTTTGGAGAGGTCAAGACAAAGATATGCGCTTTGGGTGTTGGAGTAGCCAAGGAAGACACATGGAGCGGATCTAGGGTCGAGTTTGTGAGAGGCATAGAGACGCAGCCAAGGGTAGCACAAACAGCCAAAGATTTTAAGTTTGTGGAGGTTCGGCGGAGTTTGAAAAAGAGTTTCGTAGGGCGAGGCATAGGATAGGAGAGGCGTGGGCATGTGGTTGATGAGATAGACCGCGGTAGTAAAGGCGTAAGACCAATAGGGTAGTGGTAGAGAGGTATGCATAAGAAGAGATAATCTGGTTTCGACAATATGACGATGTCGACGTTCGGATATCCCATTATGCTCGGGAGTGTGGGGTGAAGTTGTGTAGTGGGAAATGCCATTGTCCGATAGAAAAGAACGGATGGCTATGTATTCTCCACCGTTGTCGGTGTAAAAATTGACGATTTTAGCGTTAAACTTGTTTTCGACAAGAGATTTGAAGGCAATAAAAGTTGCTCGAACTTGTGATTTTAGTTTGAGCGGATAAAGCCAAGAATAACGTGTAAAATGATCAACAAAAAGAGCATAATACTTAAAACCACCGTTGAAATTAATCGGAGATGTCCATAAATCGGAGAAAACAA
>CM071863.1:23951609-23970565 GCA_036759665.1 Gynandropsis gynandra | reverse complement strand
TAAGATGTGGCTCGGGAGACTAGGAGAGTTGTTAGGAAAGTTTTTAGGAAAGTTGTTAGAGTTGGTTGGGATGCGTCCAAGATTTAAGCAATGCACTTGGGGAAGTCGGTTTGAGTGAGATCTGGGTGCGTGGTGGGCAGATCCGTGGTGGTGAGACGACGGGGCCAAGAGAAAGTCACCGCAAAATGAGTCAGCCGGCGGTACAAGACAAACGGTTGTACGGGACGCGATCGTGGATGGGGCGACGGGGCGCAGATGAACGGGCAAGGTAGATCCGTGCTGGTGGGGCGACGGAGGAGCAGCTGATCCGAGGGGCGAGATGTCGGAGCAGCGGCGGAGGGTGGGCTAATTGCGGCGGCCGGACCGGTGATGGTGCAGCGGCTAGGGTTGGCCGAGAAAGAGGAAGTGAGCGGTTAAGGTTTCGTCGTGAGACGATTTTAGCTCTGATACCATGTGAATGGTAATCTGAATTATTGATTACTGAAAAGCCATAAACGGCTATATATACAAGAGGTTAATGATATGGCCTAATGAGAGAATAGTAAATTACAAATATACCCTTAATATAATAATATCCTAATATCCTTATACACCCGACACCAATTCAAATAGTTTTTTCCATTAAAAACAACAGGAGTTGGTCCTGTATTCACGGTAGACATGATAAACAAGTGAAAGAAAACAAATTTGTTTATTGGTGAAATAGAGGAGAAGACATAAACAGAAGGTTTGAACAAATTATTGATTCAATCGACGTAAAAAACGTTCGATGAACTAGAGCTAGAAAGTTCAAGAAAAAAAGAATAGTTATGAATCGTGCCCAAAAGATAAAAAAAGCTCTGGTCCCATGTAAAAAACGAGAATAATGCTAGAGACTAGTATGAGAATAGGAGAGAATAGAATGAGAATAAGAGAATAAGGCTAAGAATATTTTTACTTTGTATGTGTATATCTTATTCATAAGAGGTTACATATTTATAGGAGATTACAAACAATAACTAAAGTGTTTGCATGGAGAATGAGAGTAAATGAAGTGTAGAGTTACAAGAGAGAAGAAATAAATGTTGTTTGACTCTAGAACTCATCAAACTCATCAATGTGGTCTTCTCTTCATATTAATTTCGTCCAAGACCATATTATGAGCATATTTATCTCAACAATGGCTACGGTATTAGAATAGGGAGGGTTTGTTAACGTAATGAAGAATCGAGAGCATTTAGTCCGTTGTCTCTAGTATTTACTCGACTGTCTATAGCATTTAGTCGGCTGTCTCTATAATTTACTCGGTTGTCTCCTTCATACACAGCTTGTAATTAGGCTATATATACTTGTTTCCTTGTAAGTTTGAATACAAAACAGAGAAGTATATTGCTTCTTCTACTTATTTTTTTTTGTTTTATCTCTTCATATTATATTGAATACCTCTTGATTTCTATATGGTACCAGAGCATAAGATTTAGCTTGTTATTTCTGTTCCATTTTTCTAATCTCTTTTTTCTTTGTTCTCATGGAATCTTCATCTAAAAATATTCCGACTTCCTTGAACGGGAACAACTACTTGATCTGGTCTAAGGTTGTGAAAGCGAACCTTGGAAGCCAAGGCCTATGGAGCCATGTCATTGGATGCAACCGTGGCAAGTCCATGGAAACTGGCTCTCGCTTAGAGAAATGGGAACAAGATGAGCTCACTACTCTTGTTCTGCTACAAAACTCTCTAGAGCTAGGCCCTATTGAGGGCGTATGGGCACATCGAATCTCCAAATGCGCTATAGGACGAGCTTAAAGAAGTGTATAGTAATATCTCTAACCTGTCCAGAATCTTTGGAGTTAAGAAGGCGCTCAATGACCTGAAACTAGATGGGAAGCCATTCAACAATCACATCGGAGACTACAAGGATCTTTGGGTTGAGCTATGCGAACTAAGGTCTGAGACTACCAACTCCTCTGAGATTGCTACCCGAAACAATCAAGATCAAGTGTTTGGTCTTCTTTTCACTCTCGATGAAACCTACAACAGCCTTATTCAACATGTGCTCAGGCAAACCGAGTTCCCTTTGTTCAATGAAGTGTGTATGCTTATCAAAAACGAAGACGGAGCTACCCACTTGTTCAAAGGAAGTAGGGAGGTGGCTCATGTTAGCACGAGAGCCGAAGAATCTGCTCACTTTATGCGAAGAATCAAAAGAAACAAATTCATTGCGATCATTGCAACAAAAAGGGTCACAACAAAGATTTCTGTTGGGTTTTGCACCATCACCTCAAGAAAAACAGAGGAAAAGAAGGAGGAAAGCAGTTTGCTTAACTCGCAGCTGAACTGATATGAGCATGGACAGCGTCGAGGAACCCGAGAATGAAGAGGACGCCTTAATATTACAAGAGGGTCTCATGACCCGTGCTAAAGCTAGAGAAGAGGACGCTGGTCCCACGACCCGTGCTAAGGTGAGAAGAGGATACCGGTCCCGTGACCCGTGCTAAGGTGAGAAGAGGATACCGGTCCCGTGACCCGTGCTAAGGCGAGAAAGGAGAACGCTGGTCCCGCGACCCATGCGGAGGCGAAAGAAAAGGACGCTGGTCCTATCCCACGTGGTTTTCCAGCGGCGGGTTTTTAACGAGGTCATGAATCACTTCCGTCCTCCTAATTGTTGACCGCAAACTTCATATATCGATAGTAATAAAGCACATTACCATTACATTGATTTTATTTCAAATTTCTTTTCATTAAATCCACAAGTCTTGCATGGCTTTCATGCATTCTGAATATCAAATTCTGCATTGAAGGCCTTGCATGGTCGTAATGTGGCCGTCCACCCCCTTGTACACATCAATCAATATTCTAGTTTGAATTTTAAACTTTTTCTTTGAGAAATTGATGGTGGAAATCAGAGGTTTTAATTTCTTAGACCACTCTACCGCAAGTATATGGTACGTGTAGTACCAGGGTCAAACTCGAGGAACTCAGTGCAGCGTTAGAATTAAGAAATCACGAGAAGAAGATAATACAATAGGTGATTATTAAACTGGAAAATAAATAATAAAACAACGACGGGACTAGACTCACCAAGATAGAGTACCACAGGTTTCAGGAATGTTGGGACATATAATGGATGTTTCTATAGAACATGAAATCGGTTATCTCAATCGATGGTGAACTAAAATCTAAGTCCACTACCTAGGAAATCAACTTCACTCATCTCTTGATGCAGCACAGAACATCTAGATGCATGAAGAACTAGTGGGGAGTTCTACCTCAATTATCAGAAATGACTCTCTTGATGCCTAAATCCTCTACCTAGGTAATCAACGTCACTCTTCTCTCGATGCAGCGCGAAACGTCTAGATGCATGAACAACTATAGGAAACTCTAACCTCTATTGTCGGAAACAATGGGAACTCGACCTCTATTGACGGAAGTGACTCTCTCGATGCCTAATTCCACTATCTAGGATATAAACGTACTCACCTCTCGATGTAGTGAAACTATATCCTAAACGCATGAAGTACAATGGGAATTCTACCGTGATTTTTACGGTTCCTACATAGATTAAACGATCGCTAGATTCTAATTAATCTAATTCATACGAAGGTTAATTCCCGAGATTCAAGTCTGACTCTCTCGATGCCTAGACGAATTTCTAATCTCATTCAAACGTGTCTAATCTCACCGAATGAATCTGGTATCATTACATGTAAATCAACAAAGTATGAACGCATTATGCACGACTATGACCTATCGAACCATATGATTGAACAAAACCGAAATCAAGCATTAATAAACCAAACAATCCATTACAATGGCATCCCTAACCCATGGCAAACACAACTACTCAGAATTCATAAGGAAATAAACACAAGCAACGTAAATGTTCATCTTCCCTATTCCTCCAAGGGTGGCCTCGAATGAATCCTTCGAGTCGCCGAAGTCTCCTTCTCCAACCGTGTTTGCCTCTTCTATTCTCTGGTCTGGTCTCTGGTCTTTCTTCTCTTGTTCTTTCCGGATTATTTTTGAAGCTCATGCCCGTTCAAACTTTGGTCCATGTGAATCGTATGGTTATTGGCATATAAGCCCGACCGTGCACATGTAAATGCCCGACCGTGCTATGTCTTCTCCTTGAGTGCCCGACTTAGCATGGAGCAAGCCAAGGCCGTGCATGTGTTACAGGGTTGATTCTAGAGAAATTGCCCGGTCGTGCCGGTGTTGAAGCTCGGTCGTGCAGGTGTTGATGCTCTCCAGCCTGGTCGTGCAGGTGTAGATGCCCGGTAGTGCACTGGTTGAAGTCTGCCCGCTCGTGCATTGGTTGAAGCTCAACCGTGCTGCATGCATTCATCAGCAGTCCGATCGTGCACAGGTCTAAGCCCGATCATGCTTGTGTTGTTCATGTGCCCGACCGTGCTTTGGTTGGTGTCTGGTCGTGCTTTGTGGATTCATCACACATGTTCATCTTGGCCGTGCTCATATTCACATCTTGGCCACTTGGTCACGTTTTCGGGTGGATTTGCTGTAATCACTCGTGGTTGCGTCACATGTCTTTGTTTCCTACACAATACACGAAATGATAGAAGAAGTCCTCAAATATACTTAATAAGTCGGTAAAGTCCAAGAATCGTAATCAAAACTAAACCTAGGAATCATGAAAATACTACGACGGATTACGTGTTATCAAACTCCCCAAGACTTACCATTTGCTTGTCCTCGAGCAAAACCTAGAGTCAAGTACTGGAAGAGTTAAACAACAATGGATACTAGCACAAATACGTCGAAGGATTAGTCATCATGCAAAACCACACGTCACACGAACATAAGCCTAAGCTTACCTAGATTCGACTTTTATCAATTGAAAATCACGAGCCATGCAATCGTACACATAACCTACATCTATTTCAAACCCCTAGACCTTATCCAAGAAATCTTCATACCGATTCCCCTATGCTTAGACGATATATCATTAGAATCATTTTCTCGTTCTTATTCTCTTTTCTTCCACTCTTTTTTTCTTTCGGTTTCCACAATTTTTTTCTTTAAAAATCTGCGCTTGGTTTCTAGGTCGTCGAAGTCGAAGAGGAAAGCTTTCTACTTAGATCCAGGTTTCCGATTGACACACTTATAAGGTCTTGTAACCTTAGCGGAGTGAAGATGCATCATTGTGAAGAATTTTTAGACTAAATATTACGCATCAACTCTAACCCTTAGGACGTAGAATAGTGCATCATCCCACCACTTAGACCCGAACCATCGATCTCGATGTACTCATTTCAATGTAAACCTGAAATAGTTAGAAACTTAGATAAGATTTTAGAGAATAGATTGAAAAATAAGTGAATGAGATCTGAATGTGAAGTAGATTCAAGATGGATTGAACTCCATCTTTGTTGTAGAATGAAGAAAACAACCTTAGAGAGGATTTGAGAGAAAGTTGTTTCTTAATTGATTTTGTGTTACAAGAAATGCCACTATATAGAAAAAACAATGTAAACGGTCTCCTAATTGTGAATACGGTCTCCTAGGTATGAACGGTCTAGGTGTGAAAGTGACCTCTCTTGTTCTTGGCACCTTTGACTTCCTTTTATAGATTTGATTGTTTAATTAATTCTAATAAGTATGATTAAGATAATTCCATACTTATTGAATATTGCTCAAATGTCCTTGAATATTTCCTTTGATCAATACTCCCCCTCCAGTTTAGACTTTGGAATCACCCGAAAAGTCTAAGCTTGGAAGAGAACAATCATTAGTATCACCTCATTAAAAATTTCAATGTGGAAAACCACGTGGGACAAAACCGCATTGAGGGAAAAAGTGTATGAACTAATCAGTTAGGGGGATATTTGATCAATGAGAAAGAGTCAAGTCCACAAGTCCAAGTTTCTCACAGATGTGATTGCAAACCTTGATACTTGCAGCTTTAGTAAAGATATCCACGAGTTGATCCTCACTCCTTGTGTAGCACGAAAGAATTACCCTTTCTTCTATCTTTTCTCGAACCTTGTGGCAATCTATCTCGATGTGCTTGGTCCTCTCATGGAATTCTGAGTTACTAGCAATGTGTATTGCTGCTTGATTGTTGCAATGAAAGATAATAGGATAATCGTGCTCGATTCCAAGGTCCTTGAGAAGAGTCTTTAGCCAAGTCAATTCATTGGTGAGCATGCTCATGGCTCTGTATTCTGCTTATGCACTTGAACATGAGACTACCTTCTGTTTCTTTTTCTTCCAAGTGACCAAATAGCCACCAACGAATGTACAAAAACCCATAGTAGACTTCCGATCAATTCTATCTCCTGCCCAATCTGCATCATAGTAACCCACAATCTCTATATTTCCATTCCTTCCCATCCAAATACCTTGACCCAGAGACCCTTTTATGTACCTCAAGATCCCCTCTATCATACTCCAATGATACACCGTAGGCTCTTTCATATGTTGGTTCACTTGATTCACCGCAAAACACAAGTCTGGCCTGTGAGAGTGAGGTAGATTAGCTTACCAACGATCCTTCTGTAGCGACCAAAATTAGCAAACTTCTCCTCATTCTTCTCCCCTTTTCCATTGACCTTGTAGCCATCTTCAAGAGGTTTCTTTGCGGGTTTAGAACCAAGTTTTCCCGTTTCTTCCAAGAGATCTAGAGCATACTTTTTTTAGAGAGAAATATGCCCTCATCGGATCTGTAAACATCAAAACCAAGAAAATACTTCAACTCTCCAAGATCCTTGATGTCAAAAGCGTCCTTCAAGAGTCCTTTTGCTGCTTCAATACTCTCTTTATCATCCCCACTTACAACCAAATTGTCAACATACACCAAGATTACTACTAAGCCGCTGGTTGTTGATGTGCGTAGACTCAAGTAATAAATTACCTAGACTAACGCTTCCGCAAGGATACGGATCGTGTAGCAACTAGGGTCGAACACAAGGAATTGATGCGACTTACAAGTTATTAAACTAATGAATAAGACGTGATGAATCAAATAGTAGTGGAATGCAAACTAACCTAAATGCAAACTAAACTAAAGATAGGTAGGAATGACTCTAAGACTAATCACCATAGGTATCGAGAGTTGCATGACAATGTAACGGAGTTCTAACGAGATAATTGGTCTAAGGTACTATCATGAGTTCAGGGAATTCAAGCTCTCCTATAGGAACTGACTGGCGTAGACTTGTCCACTATCTACCATGCATATACCAATGTATCCATTGCGTATCTTACATGGATAGACGCATTACGACCGCTATCCTAATCCCTAGATTTAACCGATTGACCTGGCGTAGATTCTAAACCGGCAAACCCTAAATCATGGCTAAGTTCCAAAGTCTAATGCCCTGGCGTTGGTTTATTAGGCTTCTATCATCATTCAATCAAGTGGCGTACAGGTAAAGAAAGCATTAAGAACAACCATGAGATCTGAAAACATGATAAAATACCGATTTCATTCATTCAAGTGGCGTACAGGTAATGAAAGCATTAAGTTCCACCATTCATTAAGTACGAAACTCCATTACATCTTGGCAATACTCTCTATCCTATGGCAATAGATCTATATGAACATGAACTCAGAAAACGAAACACAAAACAAATCTATATTCAACATAGAAAGAGAAAGAGATGACTCCCTATGTCTTCAATAGATCCTCCATGCCTCGGATCCCTCGTTCCGTCCTCCGTGATGTCTCCAATTCGTGCTCTAATGCCTCTGAATCGTCCCCCCTTCTGTTCTAGCTCGAATCCTCTTTAAATAGATCTAATTTCCCTTGATTTGGCCGTTCCAAAACTTAGGAAAGTTGTTGAGATCTAGGGACCCGAGCGGGCACACCTTGTACCCGCTCGTGCAAGCCTTGTGCCCGAGCGTGTTCATCCATTTTCACCCGAGCGGGCACTCGTGCCCGACCATGTGTGTATTGAGCCCGAGCGGGTAAAACTCACGGTGCTTCTTGGCATGAATTGGCCCGAGCGGGCAATACAAATACACCCGAGCGGGCACCTATGCCCGAGCATGTCCATTGAGCACCCGAGTCGTGTAGACTTACGGGATTGCTTGGCATGAATTAGCCCGACCGGGCACTCCCTATCCACCCGAGCGGGCATGTCTTGAAATGTCGATTCCGCTCCTTTCGCTCGGTGTTTGAGTGCTCACTTCCATCCGTGGCCTTGCACAAGTCGAACCTTGTTACACAACTTCATTTTCGGGGTTAGATTGCCAATATCTCTCGTGTTTCTCCTCATATCTTCATTTCCTACACAAAACACGAAATGTAGATGAAATCCTCGAATAAGCTCGATAAATGAATGAAATCTAATAAATCTAATAAAAACTATACCTAAGAATGACATAAAAACTACTACGGATTACGTGTTATCAAACTCCCCCAGACTTAACCTTTTGCTCGTCCTCGAGCAAACCTAGAGTCGAGTACTAGAAAAGCTAAACAACATCGGATACTAGCACAAATACATCAAAGGAATAGCCATCATGCAAAACAACGCGTCACATGAACGCAAGCCTAAGCGTACCAAGTTCAGACTTCTATCAATCCGAAAAGTCTCGAACCATGCAATCCTACCAATGACCTAAGTCTAATCCGTACTCCTAACAACGTCCAAGCGATCTCCATACCAAACTCTTCTAAACTTGAGATATCATTAAGCTCAATTCTCGTTCTTATTCCTTTTTTTTTTATTCTTTTTCTTTCTTCTTTTCTCCTTTTTTTTTATAAATCCACGCTTTGTTCCTAGGACGTCGAAGTCGAAGAGGGTGGCTTTCTACTTAGACCCAGGCTGCCTATGGCACACTCATAAGGTTGCGCGTCCTTAGAGGAGTGAAGAGATGCGCCATTAAAGCTTATTTCCTGATTCTCTTTTTTTTTTTTATCATGAAGAACACGCATCAATCTAACCCTTAGGACGTAGAATAACGCCTCAACCCACCACTTAGACCCGAACCATCGATCTCGATGTACTCATGTCAATGAAAACCTAAAATAGTCAAGACTTATCCAAGGCGAAAAAAATTGACAGCGGAGTATAAGCGTGTGGAATCTAATGAACGATAAAAATCTATCAAACAAGCAATAAATAATCGGTATACACGGAGATATGATACTTGGTACTGAAACCTAGGAGGTGAATGTAACTATAAGTCATGGTTTCAAGCACAATTACTTCAACTAATCGGAAATCAAGAAGACTTCTAAACACACCTAGACTTTTTAGTTCATGATTCGACAAAGTCGCACAATAATGACTAAAGCTCGACAATTCATGCTAGGTATCCATCCGTATATTCCTAAAAACAAAACTCAAAATCTAACCTTAATAATCCAATCCTAATCACATGACAATACTCGACGAGTACTCCCCCCAGACTTAAATGAGACACCGTCCCGGTGTTCAAAACCTAGAAGAAACTCGCATACCAAACAACGGGAAGAATAAGGGTTAGAACGTGTGCACCTTGTGTATCTTGCAATCCCGTGTTTGTGTCCGGACGTTGTATGCGTCTCCTCCTCAAGGATGATATCAACGTTGAAAAGCCTGTGAAAAGAATCACACAATCCAGAGGAAGGAATACGATTCCACCAAGTACATCAATATGAAAAGAAAAAGAAATAGTCCAAAAGAAAAATGAAATGAAAAATGCAAAAGTGGAAAAGTCGGGTTGCCTCCCGATAAGCGCTTGTTTAAGGTCTCGAGCCTGACCAAATGCTACCCATTAGATGGACGTCCTCGACGTCGTCGCGTTCGTAGAGTCTCGCGTGCATAATATGTTCGATAGGGCGCGGCACGCGGATTAGTGGAGCTCCTTTGTGGTGAAGGCTTCATCTTCACCTTGGGCTTCTTGTCAACGTCCCAATTGTGTGCTGGACGTTGGATGTAGCTTCGCGGCATTACGGGATCGTTCGTGTACTGATTTGAGCCGCGTTTGGCTAGTGTCGCGTGGAAGGCTCGTTCTGTGGATTCCCTTTTCTTCTCATTATCAAATAGCTCATTTTGTACCTTGTATGAATCTTCTCCAGCTGCTAAGAGATTCATATCTAGGGAATCCGTGTTCTCAAATTCGTCACAAACTTCCACGGCTAAACTCTCAAAGATGCCATTGGGGAACACAAAATCGATAACGCATGGTTGCTCATGTGTGTTCACCAAGCTGAACTCTTCTTCCATCTCGGGTTTCGTCATAGCCTTATCAATGCCCATAGCCTTATCCACTCCTATATTAGGTTCATCTCCTTTGTCACTCATTGAGGGATTTGGCTTATCTACCGTCTTTATGCGTTGACGTTGTGGGAACGGCAAGGGAGGTGGTCTAGGTTCCGGTTTGATATATTTTGGCTCCTCCTTTTCCTCAAGCTTCTCCTTAAGCTCATTGGCATCCAATTCCGCAACTTTGATAGATGCTTCACCTCTTTCAAATATTGCAATGGGCCGATACTTCGTCAAATAATCCCTTAGGCAAATTTCGTTGACATGCTCACCAAGATCCGTTTCTAAACTTTCCATTAAAACCTCCTGTGGTTCAAAGGAATTTGCAGCGAGTTGTGCAACTTGATTGTCCAAGATCTTTACGTGCATTATCATTTCTTTAAACTCATTATTCATGTCTCTACAACTTGCTCGCATCTCTTCTTGTTGCGTTTTCAACGCTCTAATTTCATTGGATTGATCTTTTTGCACTTGTAAGATTTGGGCAAGCATGGACATAATATCGGAGTTGGCCTCTTGTTGCGGACATGGGGGTGTATATGATGGATAATTCTGAATTTGGGGTTGCATCCATGGCTGAAAATTCCCAAATCCATATTGACTATTCAGCACACCATCGGTGTTTCCCCAAACGTCTTGTTCCCATGATTGTTTCGATGGACGGTATGAATTATATGGCATATGACGAGGTTCTGAAAATTGATAGTTCGTTTCAGCTATATCGGCACTCCAAAAGTTGTTGTTGTTCATATTACCTCGCAAAATAAAAAATAAAATTCAATTAAGCTTTGAGAGGTAATAATTCTCTCTTTTTTTTTTATTTTTTTTATGACTCTAAACAAAACAAAACGAAAAAATAAATGAAGACTCCGGAAAGGACTATGTCTTAATCAAAAGTAATAATAACCCTAAAATCGTAATCAACTCCCCGGCAACGGCGCCAAAAACTTGATGTGCGTAGACTCAAGTAATAAATTACCTAGACTAACGCTTCCGCAAGAATACGGATCGTGTAGCAACTAGGGTCGAACACAAGGAATTGATGCAATTCTAAAGCTATTAGACCAATGAATAAGACGTGATGAATCAAATAGTAGTGGAATGCAAACTAACCTAAATGCAAACTAAACTAAAGATAGGTAGGAATGACTCTAAGACTAATCACCATAGGTATCGAGAGTTGCATGACAATGTAACGGAGTTCTAACGAGATAATTGGTCTAAGGTACTATCATGAGTTCAGGGAATTCAAGCTCTCCTATAGGAACTGACTGGCGTAGACTTGTCCACTATCTACCATGCATATACCAATGTATCCATTGCGTATCTTACATGGATAGACGCATTACGACCGCTATCCTAATCCCTAGATTTAACCGATTGACCTGGCGTAGATTCTAAACCGGCAAACCCTAAATCATGGCTAAGTTCCGAAGTCTAATGCCCTGGCGTTGGTTTATTAGGCTTCTATCATCATTCAATCAAGTGGCGTACAGGTAGAGAAAGCATTAAGAACAACCATGAGATCTGAAAACATGATAAAATACCGATTTCATTCATTCAAGTGGCGTACAGGTAATGAAAGCATTAAGTTCCACCATTCATTAAGTACGAAACTCCATTACATCTTGGCAATACTCTCTATCCTATGGCAATAGATCTATATGAACATGAACTCAGAAAACGAAACACAAAACAAATCTATATTCAACATAGAAAGAGAAAGAGATGACTCCCTATGTCTTCAATAGATCCTCCATGCCTCGGATCCCTCGTTCCGTCCTCCGTGATGTCTCCAATTCGTGCTCTAATGCCTCTGAATCGTCCCCCCTTCTGTTCTAGCTCGAATCCTCTTTAAATAGATCTAATTTCCCTTGATTCGGCCGTTCCAAAACTTAGGAAAGTTGTTGAGATCTAGGGACCCGAGCGGGCACACCTTGTACCCGCTCGTGCAAGCCTTGTGCCCGAGCGTGTTCATCCATTTTCACCCGAGCGGGCACTCGTGCCCGACCATGTGTGTATTGAGCCCGAGCGGGTAAAACTCACGGTGCTTCTTGGCATGAATTGGCCCGAGCGGGCAATGCAAATACACCCGAGCGGGCACCTATGCCCGAGCATGTCCATTGAGCACCCGAGTCGTGTAGACTTACGGGATTGCTTGGCATGAATTAGCCCGACCGGGCACTCCCTATCCACCCGAGCGGGCATGTCTTGAAATGTCGATTCCGCTCCTTTCGCTCGGTGTTTGAGTGCTCACTTCCATCCGTGGCCTTGCACAAGTCGAACCTTGTTACACAACTTCATTTTCGGGGTTAGATTGCCAATATCTCTCGTGTTTCTCCTCATATCTTCATTTCCTACACAAAACACGAAATGTAGATGAAATCCTCGAATAAGCTCGATAAATGAATGAAATCTAATAAATCTAATAAAAACTATACCTAAGAATGACATAAAAACTACTACGGATTACGTGTTATCAAACTCCCCCAGACTTAACCTTTTGCTCGTCCTCGAGCAAACCTAGAGTCGAGTACTAGAAAAGCTAAACAACATCGGATACTAGCACAAATACATCAAAGGAATAGCCATCATGCAAAACAACGCGTCACATGAACGCAAGCCTAAGCGTACCAAGTTCAGACTTCTATCAATCCGAAAAGTCTCGAACCATGCAATCCTACCAATGACCTAAGTCTAATCCGTACTCCTAACAACGTCCAAGCGATCTCCATACCAAACTCTTCTAAACTTGAGATATCATTAAGCTCAATTCTCGTTCTTATTCCTTTTTTTTTTATTCTTTTTCTTTCTTCTTTTCTCCTTTTTTTTTATAAATCCACGCTTTGTTCCTAGGACGTCGAAGTCGAAGAGGGTGGCTTTCTACTTAGACCCAGGCTGCCTATGGCACACTCATAAGGTTGCGCGTCCTTAGAGGAGTGAAGAGATGCGCCATTAAAGCTTATTTCCTGATTCTCTTTTTTTTTTTTATCATGAAGAACACGCATCAATCTAACCCTTAGGACGTAGAATAACGCCTCAACCCACCACTTAGACCCGAACCATCGATCTCGATGTACTCATGTCAATGAAAACCTAAAATAGTCAAGACTTATCCAAGGCGAAAAAAATTGACAGCGGAGTATAAGCGTGTGGAATCTAAATTTTCCTCAATTTTCACAAGACAAGCTTGATGTGCTTCCGGCAAAAAGGTCAATGGAATACACACTTTGAATAGGATGAGCCACCGCTTGATTGTTGTAAAAGACTCTAGTATTCTTCCAATTCTCAGGTCCGAGTCTAAGTCTAGTACTTCTTCTCAAGGGTGGAACCGATGCAGCTTCTACCTCTTCAACCATCCCTCTTCCTCTTCTTGGATTTTCGCCTCTTGATTCATTATTCCCTCTTGGCTTGAATCTTGAAACAACTATTCCTCTTGAGCTTGAAGTGGTTCTTGAGTTGCCGCATCTTTTTTTTCTTGATTTCTCCATCATCATCTTGATTTGGTGGAGTAGTATCTTGTCTTGAATCTTTGATATTGTCATTACCCAAGTGATTTAACAAAAACAGCAAGCTACTTGCTAGGTCCGACGGTTTCATCAACTCCTCTAGACCCTCTCTTTCTTTCTTGTCATAATACCCTTGATCCTCTATGAACTTCACATCTCGAAACACACAAGTCTTTCTTGTAGAGGGATCATAGCACTTATAGCCCTTTTGAGTGGTTGAGTATCCAAGAAAGATGCATCTAATGCTCTTAGCTTCCAACTTGTTTCTTTGTTCTCCTGGAACATAAACAATGCACACACACACAAACACACGTAAGTGACCAATAAAGGGTTTAATTTGGTTCAATACCTTAAAAGGAGAAGAGTCTTGTAAGACACTTGTTGGAATCCATTTGATGAGGTAACATGAGGCCAAGACCACATCTCCCCAAAACCTATTCGGAACGTTAGCTTGAAACATCATGGTTCTTGCTACTTCCATTAGATGTAGATTCTTTCTTTCCGCCACTCCTTTTTGTGGAGGTGTGTGTGGACAACTAGTTTGGTGTAGTATTCCATGCTTGTTTAAGTGTTCTTTAAACCTTTGGCTTGTATATTCTCCCCCATTGTCCGATCTAAACACTTCAATCTTAGCATTGAATTGGTAAGTGACATAATTATGAAAGTTAATGAAAGCTTAATATACTTTATCATTAGATGGAAGCAAAGTTACCCAAGTATGTTTGACTTCTAATCTATAAATGTCACGAAATGCTTATGTCTATCTCTAGATATGCAAGGAGAATACCATACGTTTGAGTGAACCAAATCAAAGCAATGCTCATAGATAGTGTTAGACTTTGGAAATACAACTTGACAATGCAAGCTTCAGAAGTTGAATGATCAAAAGATTCTTTAGGTAACATTAAGTTCAAAGCACGAGAGTGAGGGTGACCTAATCTAGCATGCCACAACACACTTTTGTTTGAAGAAAGACAAGATTTAAAAGCTAAACGGTCTGAAAGGCTTGAAGAAGCATGATTGAGGACATAAAGCTCTCCTTGGTTCCTCCTTTGCCCAAGATTCTACTATTCTCAATATCCTGAAACTTAACATGGTTAGGACTGAAGATAACATTGCAATTAAGATCATTAGTTGCTCTTTTAATTGAAACTAAGTTTGATTTGAACTTAGGAATGTAAAAGGCATCACTGCTTTTGTTAAATAGATTCAACTTGACGGAACCTTCTATGGGCATCATATTTCCATCGGCTATCTTAACCTTTCCCACATTCTTATAATCTAAGTTCTCCAACAACTTAGCATTTCTAATCATGTGATGAGAGGCACCCGAATCTACAACAAGTTTATGATCACTAATTTGCATTTAAATTGGATGGTAAGTAAGAGGTACCGAGTTTAGAGGCATAAGCCTTGATGAGAGCCTCCAAGTCACTCTTCTTTACATACTCCATTGAGGCATGTAAGGCCACTTTGTTCCCTTGGTTTGAACTCTCCGCTTTATCCTTCTTTGAGCAAGTTTGACGGTTTTAGACTCCTTTTGATCCTTGAACTTTGCCGGTTTCAAGTGAGGATGAAGAATCCAACACTTCTCCTTAGAATGACCCTTCTTGTGGCAATATTCACACATTCTCAGCTGTCTATCATCTTGTTTGAAGACCCCTTTATTAGCCGTCATAAGCTCCTTCTTTCCACCAAACAATCCGATTGTGCTTCTTCCTTTTGGACCCTTGAACATACTTCCTCAAAGCTCGGTAGCTTAGTTTCTCTTAGAATAGACTTGATGATATCATTGTAGCTCGACTTGAAGTTGAGAAGCAATCCAAAAGTCTTATCTTGCTCTCTTCTTTCATTTAGTACCTTTGGATCTATAGAACTTGGCCTTAACACATCAAGCTCACTCCACAAGGACTGAAACCTTCCAAGGTACCTTTTGAAGTCTAAATCATCTTTATTCAGCTCACTAATGACCTTCTTGACCTCATAGATTCGACTAAGGTTGGAAACATCACCATACACTCTTTTAAGAGTATCCTAAAGAGATTTAGTTGTTTCGCAGTAAGAGTAAGCTTCTAATATCGATGGCTCCAAACTTTTTTGAAGAAAGCCTAGCACAAGCTGATCTTCTTGAAACCATTTTGCATCGTCCGTCCTAGTCTCCTCATCCTTCTTGCCTTTCGCCGAATCCTCTTCATCATCTATCCTCCTTTCTTCTAGAATGTGTTGAAAGCCCTTTTTCCACAAATAGAAGTCTTGATGGTCCTTGACCAAAGAGTATAGTTATATCCTTTGAGAATCACAACAATAATAGTTGGCTTGAGACTAAAACAACTTTTATCATGTCTTCCATGATAAAGTTTTGATCTCTGTTCCACAAATAAGAAGGAATCTGCTTCCTTATGAGTATCTAAGATTAATAATCTCAGATCTTGAAGAAAGATGACTCCTTTTATGAAGTATTCGACAGAAAGTGAAGAACAAACATAGAAATTTTAAGATTTGAAACCAAAAAGCTCTGATACAATGTAAGACTTTAGAGAATAGATTGAAAAATAAAAGAATGAGATCTGAATGTGAAGTAGATTCAAGATGGATTGATCTCCATCTTTGTTGTAGAATGGAGAAAAAAACTTAAAGAGGATATGAGAGAAAGTTGTTTCTTAATTGATTTTTGTGTTACAAGAGATGTCACTATATATAGAGAAAACAATGTGAACGGTCACCTAGGTGTGAAAATGATCTCCTAGGTATGAACGGTCTCCTAGGTGTGAAACGGTCTCCTAGGTGTGAACGGTCTCCTAGGTGAAAATGGTCTCCTAGGTGTGAAGTGACCTCTCTTGTTCTTGGCACCTTTGACTTCCTTTTATAGATTTGATTGTTAAATTAATTCTAATAAGTATGATTAAGATAATTCCATACCTATTGAATTATTGCTCAAATGTCCTTGAATATTTCCTTTGATCAATATATGTCGTTGTAAAAGCTGAGCAAACATAGATCTGAACTCGTTGTTACCCTCTTCTTGCTGAAGTGACGCTGGTACTCCTCTCGGTTGATACCCTTTATACCCTTGCGCTCTAGACTGAAAATTATGGTTTTGTGGCTGGCTTTGAAATGGCTTCGGCTACTAGATTTCTTGCAACGGATTAAAAACATTATCAGTGTTCTTGTAGGATAGATTTGGATGATTCTTCCAGCCCGGATTGTAGGTGTTGGAGTACGGATTGTTGGCAACGTAATTTGCATCTGTAACATCCTAGAATCCGTGAGAATCGGGAGACGCTTGGTGCATGTTTACCAATTGTATTTTTATCTCGAGAATCTCAGATCGCAATGCTTCTTCCCTCAATATTCGTTCCCTTGGCTGGTGTCCGACGATTATATTCTCCCGGCATAATGTTTCTTCCTCCGACCATCTTCTCAATCTTGGCCTCAATAGTAGTGAATGGGAGGTCATGAAGTGAACCTCCACAAGCGGCATTCATCGCGAAGACCCTAAATGAAAGTGGCAATGAGGTATCACTAATCCATCCCATGAAGAGGTTGGAACATGAAGAGGAGAACACAAACAAAGAAGCTGAAGTTCCAACCATGCCCGCGGCACCGGTCACATGAGGAAGAGCTCGTAATTTTCGAGCCAAGATGAACTGGTTCGTGTATAAGTTCATCAATGAAGGGCACGAGAATATCCTTATGAAGAAGTTACCAAACCGGTGATAAACCAAGGAGAATCCAAGTCCATTTTAATCTTAAATAACCAATCGGTTATGGAAGATTAGATTTGGACATCAACGGAAAGAAAACACATGGAATCTTTCCTCCTACAATGCCAAGCATCACGTTCTTTCCTTATTATCCAATTCAGCACCAAATCAGCTCATAATCTTCCCCTTCTAATCCACCAATGGCTAGCTCCATCAAATCAGCATCAAATCAGCTCCTAATCTTCCCATTATCATCCACCAACGGTCAAGAATCACCAAAACAAGGCAATTTCCACATCATGCAATAAACAACCCGAGGGAGATCTGATTCTTTCCTTTTCGATGCAACTATGATTTCCTTAAAGTTATCTTTTTATTTCAGACTCTTGTAGCCTATATAAAGGCCCTCATATGCAATCTTTTGTTTTAGACTTGAATAATAAACATTTTTGAATTTTCTTTGCTTATTGCTTAGCAATAATTCTGTTTCTTTTCTCGTGTGAGTGTTAACACGATTAAAGAGACGCTCGGCTGTATCAAGGAGCTGCAGCACTCCTTGTGGAATCGTCATTCAATCCATCACCCTCGCAATCCCTCCACCGAGACTAGTTACGAGCATCCCTTTGGCCTGTAATGTCTCTCCATCGTTAACCCGAGGTTTAATTCTTGGTGAGCAGCCCTTTGGCCTATCAAGAACCTCGACAAAGTACCTTGCAAGCTTTAATAACATCGTGCTTGTATCAGGCACATCCTCAAATTACAGCCCCGTCGGGCTTCACCTATGCTCGGGCCATGCTGTTCGTTCGGGTTTGTTTCTATTTCATGAGCCCGGTTGGGCTGGGAGTAGTGCTCGGTCGAGCATCTCATCTTCCTTGTGCGCCCCGTGTGCTGATGGCGTGAGATCGATCGGGCACTCCATTCTCCTTATGCGCCTGGTCGTGCTCGGCATTGTGCTCGGCCGTGTAGGTTAGTAGTGTAGCGCATTTGGTCGTGGAGAACACGTGAACCCCCTGAGGAAGATGGCGGAGATGCTCCCGAACCGCTCGAGAGAAATAGAGCGGAGAATCGACGCCGAAACTTTGAAGACGATATCATTGATGAGCCGCCACAAAGACAACCACGAGGACAGCAAAATGACGGTAACAATTTGAAATTAAAACCACCTCTATTTGCTGGACATGTTAACCCGGAAACCTATCTCGAATAGGAGAGGCGGATGGATAATATTTTTGAATGCTACATATATTCGGAAACAAGAAAGGTGCAATACGCGGCTGCACAACTCACAGAGAATGTGTTAACATGGTGGGATCGCGAAGTAGCAGATCGAAGGCGTTCGCACTACGATCAAATAGCCACGTAGAGGGAGATGAAATTCCTCATGCGAAAGAGGTATGTGCCTTCATACACTTAGCTATTCAAGCCGAACAATGAATCAAGAAGAAGAACGCCTCTAGTAGCCAAACTAGACAGCCACCAGCGTGGGGATCAACCTCACAAGTGATTGGAGAATGAAGAGGAAGAAGAGGCAGTGATGGCTCACTTCAT
>CM071863.1:23929500-23943396 GCA_036759665.1 Gynandropsis gynandra | reverse complement strand
GTAGGTGTAGGTGTTGATGCTCTCAAGCCCGGTCGTGGAGGTGTAGATGCCCGACCGTGCACTGGTTGAAGTCTCCCCCCTCGTGCATTGGTTGAAGCTCGATCTTGGTGCATGGATTCATCAGCAGCCCGGTCATGCACAAGTCTAAGCCCGACCATGCTTGTGTTGTTCATGTGCCCGACTGTGCTTTGGTTGGTATCCGGTTGTGCTTTGTGATTCACCACACATGTTCATCTTAGTCGTGCTCATATTCACATCTTGGTCACTTGGTCACGTTTTCGGGTGGATTTGCTGTAATCACCCGTGGTTGCGTCGCATGTCTTCGTTTCCTACACAATACACGAAATGATAGAAGAAGTCCTCAAATATACTCAATAAGTCGGTAAAGTCCGAGAATCGTAATCAAAACTAAACCTAAGAATCATGAATATACTATGATGGATTACGTGTTATTAGAAATCTCCATTGTTGGTGTGTAATATCCACCAAACATGTTTGTTCTTCTTGGTGCATTACATCCACGAAGAAAATCTTCGGTATATCGAAAGCCTTCCGCAACTCTCGTGCAACCCATCATTCCACACACCTTGTCTAGAGGAGTCTTCCGACTCGGCTGCAGCATGGATTATCCCATCACTACCTTCGTTTTTGCGTGTCGATTCAGCGAGGATCTCTTCAAGTAGTATTAGAGCTTGCTCGAAAAAGTTTTTGGTTCATCTTCTCGGCTAGTTGGTTGTTCGTAGGCCGGTAGCTAGTTGTTTGAACCGCGAGTATTAGCTGCTCGTTTATTATATATTGTATGTTATTTGTTTGTTTGTGCTATGAGTATTGGCTGGTCGTGTGCTACGTACTGCTTGTTGGCTGCTCGTGTATATTACGTGTGTAGACTGTCCATTTTGGGTGTTGTGCGTGTATTCATCAAGTGCAATGGAAGAAAGTGGTGCAAAATCCAGCCAAGTAAACAAGCTATTGATTGAAGCTTTTCCGGCTCGTTTGGAGCAAACTCTTAAGACAAAATGGAGGAGTTTTGGCAGGAGATTCAACAAGAAATTCAGGACCGACAAAGGTTAGATCCTACTCTTGATCCACGAGAATGGATACAGCAAGGAGAAGTGAGTGATTACTACGAACAAAGCAGTTTATCTTCTTCTCGAAATAGTCAAAGATGAGGCCGAGGGGCCCAGAAACACAGGGACAATCCGAGGAAAAACCTTGCTAGTCTTAAGCTCAAGATCTCTTCGTTCCATGGCATTGCAGATCTGGATGCGTATTTAGAATGGGAGAAGAAAATCGAACTCGTGTTTGGTTGCCAGCACTACGCCGAGATCAAGAAGGTTAGGGTGGCTGCAACGGAGTTCTACGATTATGATTTGAGTTGGTGGGATCAGTTAGGAACTTCTACGCGACGTAGTGGAGAGGAACTGATAGAGACGTGGCTGGAAATGACGGCCATAATGCGTAAACAGTTTGTTCCAAGTCATTATCACCGAGAGCTACATAGAAAGTTAACAACACTCACTCAAGGGAATCGAACCATAGAAGAGTACTATCAAGAGATGGAGTTGCTGATGTTGAGGGCTGATATTTCAGAGGATAGGGAAGCTCTCATGTCTCGGTTCTTCGGAAGATTGAATCAGAAATTCAGGATAGTTTGAAGATGCAGCACTACGTAGAAATAGAAGAAATTTTACATAAAGAAATTCTAATCGAGCAACAACTCAAACAAAAAAGGAGCGCTCGTGCTAACTTTAGGGCTGAAAAAATTCAGTCATCAACGGGAGGAAAAACCGAAGTATCATAGAAGTGACAAGTCTGTCCCAACAGCCAAAGACGAGGTAAAAGTGGTACCACCGGCTCAAAGAGACAAAGGAAAAAGGCGAGGCCACTACATCGAGAGCTCGGGACGTGAAGTGCTTTAAAGGGGAGTTCAAACGAGGTGTATGAAGAAGAACCGGTTAAAGGGGAGTTGTTGGTGGCACGACGATCTTTGAGTGTGCAATCTAAGTCCGAAGAGCAAGAACAACGAGAGTACTTGTTCTAGACCCGCTGCCTTGTTCAAGGGAAGGTGTGTAGCTTGATTATATACGGAGGAAGTTGCACTAATGTCGCAAGTGCTACCATGGTCTGAAAACTCGGGTTAAAGGTCAAGAAGCACTTGAGGCCTCATAAACTCCGGTGGCTCAATGAGAATGGTGAATGAACATGAGCAACCGAGTGACCGTTCCTATCACCATTGGCAAATACGACGACGAGATCTTGTGTGACGTTCTTCCAATGGATGCAAGCCATATCCTTCTTGGTAGTACGTGGCAATCAGATCGTAAGGTAATACATGACGGTTTTAGTAACAAGCATTCGTTTGAGTTTAATGGTAGGAAAACTGTCCTTATTCCTTTAACGCCAAGAGAACTGCAACAAGATCAAATGCATCTACAACAAAAACAACAACGCGTTCTAAAACCATCGAACTTCTACCCTAAATCGGGTGAGATCAAGAAATCTCTTCACTCTAGTCAATCGGTTTTATTATTCATGTTTAGGGAAGCTCTTTCAAGCTTGACTAACCTTGCATCAGTGCTACTGAGTGAGATCACTTCTTTATTGCACACTTATGAAGATGTTTTCCCCGAAGACAACAGGGGATTACCTCCTATAGCGACATCGAAGATCAAATAGACTTCATCTCCAGAGCCGCACTTCCAAATCGGCCAGCTTATCGTACCAAACCCGGTGGAGAATAAGTAGTTGTAAAGGCAAGTGGAGGAGCTCATGGCAAAGCAACACATTCGAGAGAGCATGAGCCCGTGTGCCGTCCCCGTTTTACTCGTGCCAAAGAAGGATGAGAGCTGACATATGTGTGTTGATTGCCGCGCAATCAACAATATCACGGTGAAGTATCACACCTCATTCCTAGATTAGATGATATTCTTGATGAATTGCATGGGTCTAGGATATTTTCTAAAATTAATCCTAAGAGCAGGTATCCCCAAATTAGAATGAAAGAGGGTGACAAATGGAAACTGCATTTAAAACTAAACACGATTTATATGAATGGTTAGTGATGCCTTTCGGGTTGAAAAAAGAACCTAGTACTTCCCCACCTCTGATGAACCACATTCTTAGAGAGTTTATAGATCGATTTGTAGTGGTCTACTTTGATGATATATTGTTCTATAGTAAAAGCTTAGAAGAACACATTGGTCACTTAAAACCGGTTCTAAAGGTACTTAGAAAGGAAAATATCTACGCTAATCTTAAGAATTGTACCTTTTGTACAAATAACATTTTGTTTTTAGGTTTTGTTGTAAGTGCAGATAGAGTCAAGGTGGACGAAGAGAAGGTTAAAGCCATTCGGGAATGGCCGAGCCCAAAGACCACCGGGGAAGTCCGAAGCTTCCATGGACTTGCGGGGTTCTATCGTCGATTCATAAAGGACTTTAGCACTTTGGCAGCCCCTCCCACCGAAGTCATCAAGAAAAATGTTGGATTCAAGTGGGGAGAAACACAAGAAGAAGCGTTCCAAACGCTAAAAGAGAAGCTTACTCATGTTCCTCTACTATTTCTACCGGATTTCTTTAAGACAATTGAAATCGAATGTGTTGCGCCCGATGTAGGAATTGGTGCAGTTTTGATGCAGGAACGAAAACCAATTGCTGATTTCAACGAAAGCTTGGAGGGGCAACCCTCAACTATGCCACATACGATCATGAGCGATTTCTAAACAAGAGAAAATCAAAGTTGATGCCTTGGATCGATGGACCCTTCACAGTGAGCAAGAGAATCAGTAACAACGCTTATCAACTCGACCTGCAAGGTAAGTGTAATGTGAGTTCCAGTTTTAATGTTATTGACTTGGTACCTTTTATCGCAGATCAAACAGATTTGAGGACAAATCTTTTTCAAGAGGGAGGAAATGATATGAGCATGGACATCATCGAGGAACCCGAACATGAAGAGGACGCATTAACATTACAAGAGGGTCTCCTGACCCGCGCTAAAGCTAGAGAAGAGGACGCCGGTCCCGCGACCTGTGCTAAGGCGAGAGAAGAGGATGTTGGTCCCGCGACCCGTGCTAAGGCGAGAAAGGAGAACATCGGTTTCGCGACCCATGTTGAGGCGAGAGAAGAGGACGCCGATCCCATGACCCATGCAAAAGCTAGAGAGGAGGACGCCTAAACCATACCAGCAGGTCCCGTGACTCGTGCTAAAACTAGGATGCTCAAGGAAGCTATCGTCGGACTACTTGCAGCCGTGCGGGTGCAAGACGAGTGCTCGAGTCCACAAGAAAGCTCCAAGATCCGAGTCATACTACATGTCGAAGCCCATCTTGCAACGATCAACAATTAGAGCAAGTGTATCGTGTGTGCTCTTTTCCCACCGTTGGTTTTGTCCCACGTGGTTTTCCAGCGGCAGGTTTTAACCAAGGCCACGAATCACTTCCGTCCTCCTAATTGTTGACTCGAAACATCATACGTTGATCGTATCGAAGCACATTACCTTTACATTTATTTTATTTCAAATTTCTTTTCATTCCACAAGTCTTGCATGGCTTGCATGCATGCTGAACATTAAATTTTGCATTGAAGGCTTTGCATGGCTCTTTCGCACCTCCTTCTTCTTAATATGGCCGTCCACCCCCTTGTACACATCAATCAATCTTCTAATTTGAATTTCAAATTTTTTCTCTTTGAGAAATCTCCATTGTTGGTGTGTAATATCCAACAAACAAGTTCGTTCTTTTTGGTGCGTCATATCCACGAAGACGATCTTCGGTATATCGAGAGCCTTCCACAACTCTCGGTGTGACCCATCATTCCACTCGCCTTGTGTAGAGGAGTCTCCCGGCTCGGCTGCAGCGAGGATTATCCCGTCACTACCTTCGTTCTAGAGTGTCGATTCAGAGAAGAACTCATCATGAACCTAAGTATGTCATGAAGGCGGACTTGGATATCATCATTCAAATACTAAAGAATTCAGGAAATTAGGATTCCCACAACGAGTCTAGTAATGGTACCTCAAACTCTTTGTATAAAAACTATATCATAGTTGATTCCGGGGCAACTAATCATATGATTCGAAACCAGAAATCGCTAAGTAATCTGAAACCTCTCATGGATCTATGTCTATTGCAAATGGCTTTGCATCCCAGAGACAAAAGAGTAAATGCTCTCAATTCTTCATTATGCTAACATTTTTCGTCTATGAATGTTAAAAAATATTTCATGTGATCTCATGTGTGTGTGGGGGGGCAGTCCAAACATCTGAGTGTATTAGATCGAAACATTTTTCATATAGAGTAGTAGACTTTGGAAAAACGGCTCTACAATGCTCTCGGAGAATACAAGCCTCACAGAAGTCATTACAAACCTTATTTTTTGAAAACATAAGGCTTAAAACCTTGTCATGGAGATGACCAAGCCTAGCATGCCAAAGAGTGCTTAAAATAAAAAACAGATTCTGGATCATACTCTAATGTCTCTAAGATGTAAAGCCAATATTTTAAGGCGATCCTCCTCCGAGAACTTGCTTTGTATCAATATCCTGCATCCAAAATTTGTAGAGTTAAGACATACAACGTAGTTAAGGTCCTTAGCTAGCTTGTGAACATAAATGAGGTTATTTGAAAATTTGGAATGTAGAGAGCAGTAGAGTGTTTATCAAGTAACTTCAAGTTCCATGTTACTATTATCTTTACACTATCGCTATTTACCATAGACACAGATCCATGAGTGGGTTTCAGATAACTTTGCAAGTTCTAGTTTCGAATAATGTGATGAGTTGCTCCAGAATCAACTATGATATAGTTTTTATACAAGGAGTTTGAGGTAACATTACCAGACTCGTTGGAATCCTTGTTTCCTAAACTCGTTAGCATTTGAATGATGTGATCCAAGTCTGCCTTCATGACATACTCAGGTTCAGCTGCGAGTTGAGCAAACTACTTTCCTCCTTCTTTTCCTCTGTTTTTCTTTAGGTGAGGATGCAAAACCCAACAGAAATCTTTGTTGTGGCCCTTCTGTTGCAATAATCGCAATGGAATTGCTTCTATTGATTCTTCTTTGAAAACTTAGCAGATTCTTTGGGTCCTTTGCTAACATGAGCCACTTCGCTGCTTCCTTTGAACAAAGGGAACTCGGTTTGCCTGAGCACATGTTGAATCAGGCTATTGTAGGTTTCACCGAGAGTGAAAAGGAGCCCGAACACTTCATCTTGATTGTTTCAGGTAGCAATCCCAGCGGAGTTGGTAATCTCAGGCCTGAGTTCGCATAGCTCTGCCCAAAGATCCTTGTAGTCTCCGATGTGGTTGTTAAATGGCTTCCTATCTTGTTTCAGGTCATTGAGAGCCTTCTTAACTTCAAAGATTCTGGACAGGTTTGAGACATTTCCATACACTTCTTTAAGCTAATCCCATAGCGCCTTTGAGACTCGGTTGCCCATACGACCTTAATATGACTGGTATTGCCGAGAGGACGAATAAACATTTGATGGAAGTTGCTAAGTCTATGATGTTCCACAAATCCGCTCCAAAACGATTTTGGGGAGACGTCGTTATGATCACTTGTCATATCATTAATTGTTTACTAACTAAGTGCAACACGGTTATTGATATGAACCCAGGACCACGATTCTCCCTTAGGATTTGATGGTGGAAAAGGCTTTGACAATCCGTAGAGAAAACCTTAGAAAACCTAAGACCCTCAATAAACTCGGCCTGAGAACCCTAAACACAGTGAAGACCCCACAAATACTCGTGGTTCAGTAATTGATAAATCAAGCAAACACCATGGACAAGCCGATAAGTTCAAAAATTAGCTCTCAAAGGAACTGCAGAGAAGAACTCTAAAAAATGTCTCAAAACTCTTCCATATCTTCAGCATAGGGCACGAAATGTAGGAGTTACCCAGCCTCTCTTGGGCCTTCTAAGACTTGGATTAATGTGACAAAAGGCCGGTCCAAGCTCTCATCGAATTTGGCTTCAAGAAATATGACTTATGGTGTGAGAAAGGCTTGAACGAATGAATTCAGCTTCTTCTTCAATTCCTTAGCCCTTGAACAAGTCATAGGGTCTTGAATAAGTGTGTCTTGATCAGCCCCACATCCATGATGTCTTCCTTGGTCCAAATCACAAGCCAAACACTCATTACTTTGCTCGTCATTGAATATGTCTGAACTTGTCCGAATCTACTCTGAATCTGATTCTTGTTGTTCCCCCTGTTCCTGTGGATGTTTTCCTAGCTTGCTTGTGATGTTTTCATCAGTTGTGCAGCATCGTTAGGAATGAAACAAACGAGGAACATAGCCATGTGCACTCCGAAACACTAGAGGCGAGGAAAGTGATCACAATGACGATATCAATGATGAGGAGAACCGAGAAGGACCAAGATACCAAGATTCATTGGAGAACATAAAACCTCACACTCGGTGACATGAAGAAGAAAACATGGAAAATGAAACCTTGCAAAGTGTAGGACTTTGACGAAGCACAAGGATCAGACGACCGATATCTGAATGAATAAAAACACAAGTATACTTTAATGGCCTTGCCGTTCATTATCCGATTCAATATTTTTGTTCCATTGCTCACTTACCATCTAACCACCAAAGCTCTATTATTAAGATTGATAAGGATCAGGAACCAAACAACAACGAGGATGCAAAGGGGAAGAAAGAATGGACCAAGACAATGCGAGAAGAGCTTATTGCCCTTGAAAAGAACCAAACTTGGGACTTTGTCCCTCTTCCGAAAAAAAGAAAGCAATAGGGAACAAATGGGTGTACAAGATTAAATACAAGAGCAAAGGAGACGTGGAGAGATATAAGGCTTGTTTAGTTGCAAAAGGATTCACATAAAAATACAGAGAATACTATACAGAAACATTCACTCCAGTCACCAAACTTCACTCGGTACGTATTATTCTCTCTGTTGCTGTTAACCGTAATTGGACATTATGGCAGAAGGACGTCAAGAATGTTTTTATACAAGGAGATCTCGATGAATAGATATACATGAAACCACCTCAAGGCTTACAAGCACCAGAAAGAACCGTGTGCAAGCTAAAAAAGGCCCTCTATGGCTTGAAACAATCACCTCGTGCGTGGTACCACAAGCTCTATAAGGCCCTACGCAAATTTTGCTTTAAAAGGAGCGAGGCTGACAATTCTATGTTTGTAGTTCGAACAGACTCAGGTATAGTCGTTCTTTTAGTGTACATTGACGATATCATCATTACAGGTGATGAAAAAAGCGAGATCGAACATTCTAAAGGGTTTCTCAGGAGAAAGTTCGACATCAAAGACTTGGGTGAATTAAAATATTTTCTTGGAATTGAAGTCACTTGGTCAGCAAATGATTTTTTTTTGTCTCAACAAAAATATACTCTTGACTTGCTTAGTGAATTAGGGAAGCTTGCTTCCAAACCAGCCAAGACCCCCATTGAAAAAAAAAATCAAAGATCACCATGAGGGGGAACCTATTGAGAACGTTAACCAATATCAACAAATCGTAGGTATACTTATATAACTTACAATAATTTGACTTGACATTTGCTATGTAGTGCACCGGGCTAGCCAAAATATGCATGTACCGAAGAAAAGCAATTGGAACATGGTGGAAAGGATTTTAAAATTCCTTAAAGGGTGCTCCGGGAAAGGTGCTATGATGAAAAGAGGTATCGCAAAGACCACAAATCCACAACAAGATTTTGCACATTTGTTGGTGGTGACCTCATTACATTGTGTAGTAAAAAGCAATATGTCGTTGCTCGTTCCAGTGCTGAGGCCGACTCTCGTGCTATGGTCAACACAACATGTGAATTGGTTTGGATTCATGCTCTCCTTCAAGACCTCGGCATTTCCACTACGAAGGCCTCTACTCTCCATTAAGATAATCAAGCTGTTGAAGATCAAGGATATATGACATCTTCTTGCACCAAAAGCAAGCCTTTGGCCTTTGGAGCTGTTATAAGCATTGAAACTGATGGATAATAGTACTAGTCTTAATCTTGCTTTAGGTCATGTTTTATATCACCTTTTAGTCACTTTTTACTTAATTTAACAACAACTACATCCTTGTAACAACTGGTTAGTTTCTTATCTATATTTCAAGGTTTGTAATGAGCTTTATAATAAACCAAGGAGAAAATCTCTCATCCTTACACGAAATCTCTCTCAATCTCAGCCTTTTCCATATTGTCTTTACGGTATTAGAGCAAAAGACAAGGCAGAAACTTAGTTCTCTTCTTTTCCACCAAATCTTCATTCAAACCAAGCTTGCTTTTCATTCTCTCATGGAATCTCTTTCAAAAGATGTTCTTATTCTCCTAAATCGAAGCAACTACCAATCGTGGGCTAAAATAGTGAAGGCTCACCTCGGAAGCAGGGCTTTGTGGCACCATCTCTCCAATGATGAAACACCAAGTGGTGCTGATGACGTACCCGAGGCAAAACGGGACCAAGAGAAGCTGCAAGCTCTCATCCTCATTCAAAGCTCCTTAGATTCAACCATACTTGAGGTCCATGCTCATCTAGAGAACCCGAAAGCGCTATGGGATGGAATCAAGGAAGTTTATAGAAACATAAACAATATTAACATTATATTTGAGTTCAAGAAGGCACTTGCAAATATACGACAAGATCGTAGGCTATTTTGTCAACTTATGGGCGAATATAATCGTATATTTGTTGAGCTCAAAGAGCTCAGGCCAGACTCCATAGATCCAAAAAAAATCTCGGCAAGAAGCAACCATGACCAAGTGTTTGGGCTTCTTTCTGCGCTTGACAGCTTTTTAACGACTTGGTTCAACATATTCTCCGCCAAAAGATGTTCCCAAGCTAACCAACGAAGCCTTGAAGGAGGCAAAGCAAAGTGGTAACATTTCAAAACTTAATCTCGACAAAATAATTAAAAATCTGTGTAAAAAATCTGAAATAAGCATGATTATAGATTCAGGAGCCACAAATCACATGATAAAAGACTCTAGTATCTTGGAAAACATAGAGCATGCTAGTGGTGACGCTTTCATAGCTAATGGTGAGAATATAGCTATTAAGGATACAGGTTCCCTAAAATTATTTAATCCAACCACCAAAGCCTTATTTGTGCCATCATTCTCAAGTAATCTATTATTTGCTTTTAGAATAGCTAGAGACCTTAAAATTGCTATATCTTTCGATGATAATAAGTGGTGGGTGCAGGAAAATGGGACACAAGAGGTTCTTGGAGGTGGATTGCAAAGAAATGGGCTCTATCATCTCGAGAGTTCAAAATTTTTCAAGGAAAATCAGCTCATTCATTAAATGTTTTTGTTTATTCTAATGCTTTTGGTATGCTAGACTAGGACATCCTCATCACAATGTCTTGTATGTGTTGTTTCCTAATATCACTAAAGAAAATAGCAATTGTGAGGCTTCTGTCCTCAAAAAACACTCTAGGAGGCCGTTTCATGCTTCAAGTACTTTATATGAAAATTGCTTCGATCTTGTGCATTCCGATGTTTGGACCGCAACTTGTCTCACGAGAGACAACAAGAAATACTTCGTAATATTTATCGATGAGCACTCTAAATATACTTGGCTATATCTCCTTGATTCTAAAAGTGCGGTGTTTGATGCATTTACAAAGTTTCACAAATATATTCTTAACCAATATACAATGCGAGAATAAAATGCTTAAGTTCAGATAATGGAGGGGAACACACAAGCCACCAATTCAAGCAATATCTCGATCATCACGGTACCCTTCATGAAACCATGTGTGTGTATACGCCTGAGCAAAATGGAGTGGCCGAGAGAAAAAATTGACACCTTATAAAAATTGCACGAACTATAGTATTCCATAGAAGCGTACTGAAGAGGTTTTGGGAAGATGTGGTCCTCGTTTCTTGTCACCTAATCAACCGTTTACCAATGAAACGGCTAAACGACACCTCTCCATATGAGGTACTAAACAAATCAAAGCCTAACCTCGAATATTTGTGTATTTTAGAGAGTGTTTGCTATGTTTACAAAAAAGGACCTCAAAGAAACAAACTAGAACCTAAAAGCGAAAGGTGCTTGTTCATCGGATATTCTACAACTCAAAAAGGGTACAAATGCTTCAATCCAAGAGAAAACAAGGTTATAGTATCGAGGGACGTTAAGTTTATTGAAGGAAAGGAATACTATGAAGGCGAGAAATGGAAAAACCTTGAGTCTATAGCCCAACCTTCTGATCTCGGTAACTCCTTGCGAACTCTTGTCATAAATCTTCAGCAAACTACCATTCCACATGTAGAAAATCAAGACCTTGATAGACATGAAGAGCATAGACACCAAGCAAATGTTGAAGGAGAATCGAGAAGTACACAAGATGTACAAGGTTTAGAGAACCAAGAGAACCAAGAAAAATTCACAAGTGATTTCTTGCGTGACCGATGCGGAACAACAAGACCAAGTGGTGGCTCTACGGAGAAGTACTAGGATAAGACATCGTGTCTCCGATTGGGTAAATAGATAAGTATTCTTCAGAAATCTTGCTCTTGCATACAAAATTGAACTTCCAGGTGAGTATGGCATTAGTTCTACGTTTAACGTTGCTGATTTGTCTCGTTTCGATGAAGAAGATGAACAAGATTTGAGGACAAATCCTTTTGAAAAGGAGGGGAATGATGAGGACATGCATGGTGATCTAGAACGTGCTGGACAAGATATTGAAGTTCAAGGACCAATGACAAGATCTAAGGCAAAGAAACTCAAGAATGGATTCACAAAGATGCTATTTGATGCGTATGGCGCGAATGGAGCTGTGGACGAGAGGACAAGTGAAGGTTTGAAGTTTCTGAGCTTAATTCAAGCTCAAGATGTCCTACCTTGATAGTTCCAGGTGGTTTAGAGGGTTCAAGACACGCTAGATACTCTGGAGGGTTCAAGAAACTTTAGATAGTCTAGAGGCTTCAAGAAACTCTGGATGATCTGGAGGGTTATGTGTGAACACGAATTTGATGCTTCCTTTTAGTTTAGACTTCTATTTCGAATTGGGGATGTCCAAAACGCTGTGTTTTGGTTTCCTTAGGGTTTCTTTGGCTTATTTACATTCAGAACTATTGTTTTGGGGCAGACAACACAATTTATGCATTGAGAGTTCTCCTTTTCATGTTCTTGAGTACTAATCTTCAATTCTGCGAATTTGAGGCTTAGTGTTGTTGCTCAGACTTATCAATCACTCTTCCATCGTGATTGTAGCGTCTATCCTCGCTCTAGAAGTTCTTTTGTCAGGTTTAAACTCGGGTTTGAAGTGTCCTCATCACGAGACAAGCTTCAGGTTCGATTTACAGGTTGGAAAGGGGTTTTTAGAAACGTGATCCAAGGCTCATATCATTTGGTATCGGAAACTTTCTTATTTTTAGGGTTTCTCTATCCTCTTTTCCATTGGTTTGGTGCTTTATAAGTTTTTAGGGTTTATTTCTGCATCGTTGCTTGTTCCTTACGTCTTTTGGGTCTGTATGCATCCAGTTTTATTTCGTTTGGGTTAGTTCATGTTCTAGGTTATTGATTCCTTATTTCCTTTGTAATTTTCGTGTGTTTGAGGAAGGATCAGCAGAAAATTACAAGAAAAGGCGGAAAAAAAGGAAAATCTGAAAAAAAAAGTAAAGAAAGAGGAGCTGATCCAATTTGTTCGTGCATTCTTATTATTAGGAGTTGAAATTGCTTTGATTCCTAGTTTGGGGCGTGTTTTATGCATTGTGTGAACTGGTCAGGCCCTACAAGCATCGTTGTGCCTTAAAACGCATTAATCTGGGTTTTAGGCAAACATTTACTTTGATCTCTCTTGTGTTTCGATTTGTTTGGGTAATTTGCTATTGTCTTGAGTTCTGTGAATTTTAGTTTAGTGCAAATTAGACTTGATAAGGAGAAAACAGTGATGTTGAGTGAAAATTCGTGTGAAACACTTTTCTTGAGCGTTATGAGGTTCTAACGACTTCTTATTTCTTGTCTTCTCTGTTTTATCTTAATGTTTGTTGATTTTGCAAAATAAATATGGCAGGAGCAAAGAATCAAAACAACGATGAGTATGCTCTCGACGAACGAGAAGAGGGTTCGGATTTCTGTCAACAAAGAGCGTTGGCGGAAACTATATGTCAGACCTTGAGACAAGAATTCAATCACCAGTTTGAGGAGTTGCGGAATCAGTTTGACACCTTTGGGACTCAACTCACTCGTATAGAGGCTGGTGGTCAAGTGGCGCAACAAAATCAGCTAAGTTTTGCTACCGCGGCGTAATGTTAATGTTGAACGGCCTCAAGGAGAACAAAGGGGAGCTAGAAACGATCTAGAGTTTCCCTGGGGAAATCAGAGGAGGGGTAGAGATGAATTTCAACCTCAAAATGCACGAAGGAGGGTTGTAAATCAAGATGAAGTTGATTTCGAGGCTGAGATGGCAGAAAACTTCGACGAAGATGAATTTGTGGCTCCAAGGAGAACAATGCGTGGTAGACAAGAAAGAGAACGAGTAGATGATGACTTGAGTAACATCAGAATGGAGATCCCAACATTTAATGGGCAAGGAGACGTTGAAGCCTATCTTGAATGGGATAAGAGAAGAGAGATGGTGTTTGAGTGCCATCAATACTCGGAGCGTAAGAAGGTTCAACTAGCTGCGGTTAAATTCAATGGATACGCACTTGTTTGGTGGCATCAGCTTGTCACTGCAAAAATCAAGATGTCTGAACCACAAATAGCATCTTGGGATGAGTTGAAAAGATCATTGAGGAGACGATTTGTGCCAAGGCACTACGAAAGGTACGTTTGTGAGCGTCTACGGTTGAAACACTCAAAATAAGAGCTAGAGTAGAAGAGAGTGTCACAAAAGCTAATGATAGGTTCTTGGGAGGTTTAAACAGAGAATTACGCTACCTAGTG
>CM071863.1:23863761-23924399 GCA_036759665.1 Gynandropsis gynandra | reverse complement strand
CTTATCTATTTTACTAAAGAACGCTTGATGGCACGGTGAGAGACTCAAAACGTCTATATATTTATGAGTGGGATATGCAAGAGCAAGATTGTTGAAGAATACTCTTTTATTTACCCAATCGGAGACATGCCGTCTTATCCTAGTACTTCTCCGAAGAGCCATCACTTGGTCTTGTTGTTGTTCCTCATCTGACTCACGAGAAATCACTTGTGTATCTTCTTGAGATATCAACTCTTGGTTCTCGTGGTTCTCTAAGTCTCGTACTTCTTGTGTACTTCTCGAATCTTCTTCATCAACGTTTTCTTGGTCGCTTTGCTCTTCATGTCTATCACGGTCTTTACTTTCTACATGTGGTATGTTAGTTTCTTGAAGATTTATGAGAAGAGTGCGCAAGGAGTTACCGAGATCAGAAGGTTGGGCTATAGATTCAAGGTTTTCCCATTTCTCGCCTTCATAGTACCCCTTTTCTTCAATAAATTTCACGTCCCTCGATACTATGACCTTGTTTTCCTTGGATTGAAGCATTTGTACCCTTTTTGTGTTGTAGAGTATCCAATGAACATGCACCTTTCGCTTTAGGTTCTAGTTTGCTTCTTTGGGGTCCTGTTTTATAAACATAGCAAAGACACCAAAAAATACGCAAATATTCAAGGTTAGGCTTTGATTTGTTTAGTACCTGGTATGGAGAGAGGTCTTTTAGCCGTTTTGTTGGTAACCGATTGATTAGGTGACAAGAAACGAGGACCGCATCTCCCCAAAACCTCTTGGGTACGCTTCTATGGAACATTATAGTTCGTGCCATTTCCATAAGGTGTCGATTTTTCCTCTAGGCAACTCCATTTTGCTCAGGCGTATATGCACACATGGTTCGATGGAGGATCCCGTGGTCATCGAGATATTGCTTGAATTGGTTGCTTGTGTGTTCCCCTCCGTTATCTGATCTTAAACATTTGATTCTTGCATTTTATTGGTTAAGAATATATTTGTGAAACTTTGTAAATGCATCAAACACCGCACTTTTAGAATCAATCAGATATAGCCAAGTGTATTTAGAGCGCTCGTCGATAAATGTTACGAAGTATTTTTTGTTGTTTCTCGTGAGACAAGGTGCGGTCCAAACGTCGGAATGCGCAAGATCAAAGCAATTTGCATATAAAGTACTAGAAGCATGAAATGGTCTCCTAGAGTGTTTTCCTAGGACACAAGCCTCACATTGACTATTTTCTTTAGCGACATTAGGAAACAACACATTGAAGACATTGTGATGAGAATGTCCTAATCTAGCATGCCAAAAAACGTTAGAATAAACAGAAACATTAGATGAATGAGCTGAGTTTTCTTGAAAATTTGAACTCTCTAGATGATAGAGTCCATTTCTTTGCATCGAAAGAGATAGTGCTTTAAGTTCTTTAGCTATTCTAAAGGCAGATAAGAGATTATTTGAGAATGATGGCACAAATAAGGGCTTTGGTGGTTTTGTTAAATAATTTTAGGGAATCTATACCCTTAATAGATATTTTCTCACCGTTAGCTATGAAAAGGTCACCACTAGCATGCTCTATGTTTTCCAAGATACTAGAGTCTCTTATCATGTGATTTGTGGCTCATGAATCTACAATCAGGCTTATCTCGAATTTTTTTCACAAATTTTTAATGATTTTGTCGAGATTAAGCATAGAAATGTTACCACTTTGTTTTGCCTCCTTCAAGGCTTCGTTGGTTTGGTTCAAGAGTTTTACGAGACTCTGTAAATCCATTGTGTTACCTAGTTCAACTTCATTTGCTTGGGGAGCAGAGTTTTTGTAAGAGAAACTCTTCTGGTTTCTGTTGTTGCGAAGGTGGGGATGTAAATTCTAGCATTTATCCTACGTATGCCCCCTCTTCTTGCAAAACTCACACACCAGTGGTTTCTTAGGCAGAAAACCTCTGCTGACGTGAGCAGAGTCATCTATTTTCACCTTCTTCTCTTCTTGGAGACAACCCAAGCTTTGTATGACGTGAGCAGCCTCGACGTTGCCCTTAAAAAATCTGTTTGTACCTTCTTCTTTTTGAATCATCATGCATACTTCGTTGTAGATTGGAAACGTCATTTGGCGGAGAATATGCTGCACCAAGTCGTTAAACGAGCTGTCAAGCATAGAGAGAAGCCCAAACACTTGGTCTTGGTTGCTTCGTGCCAAGATTTCTTGTGGGTCGACAGAGTCGGGTCTGAGCTCTTTGAGTTCAGCAACGAGACGATTATATTCGCCGATAAGTGTACAAAATGGTCTACTATCTTGTCGTATATTCGCAAGTGCCTTCTTGACCTCGAATTTACAATTAATATTGTTTACGTTTCCATAAACATCCTTGATTCCATCCCATAAAGCTTTTGGGTCCTCAAGATGAGCATGCGCCTCAAGTATGGCTGGATCTAAGGAGCTTTGGATGAGAACGGGAGCTTGCAGCCTCTCTTGGTCGTGTTTTGCCTGTGGTACGCCATAAGGCCCTACTGCCAAGGTGAACCTTTACTATTTTAGCCCACGATTGATATTGCTTCCATTTATGAGAATAGGAACATTTTTTGAAAAAGGTTCCATGAGAGAGTGAAAAACGAGCTTTAACTTTGGTTTGAATGAAGAATTGAGTGGAGAAGAAGAGAGCTAAGTTTATGCCTTGTTTAATGCTCTGATATCATATAGATAATATTGACAAGGCTGCAAATAAGAAAGAAAGGGTTGAGACTGAGAGAATTTCTTGTAAGAAAGAGATATGTTCACTCTTCTTGTTTATTATAAGCTCATTACAACCTTTAAATACAGATAAGAAACTAACTAGTTGTTACAAGGATGTGGTTGTCCTTAAACTAAGGAAAAAGTGACTAAAAGGTGATATAAAACATGACATAAAGCAAGATTAAGACTAGTACTATTATCCATCAGTTTTCTATGCTTCCAACAACTCTAATTTCTCTATTTTCGTGCTCCATGAGTTGTTCAACAACAAGGGAAGCTTCTAGGATCTATTACTTGTTTTATTTGCCAAAGATTTGCTTGTGGTGCAAGAAGATGCCATAAATCCTTGATCTTCAACATATTAAACACAAAGCTTTATTTGATGCATAATTGAAATCAAAAGATGGATAATTTGCTGAATCAAAGAACTCCAAGATGTAGAGGCCATTCTTGAGTGAACCTCCTCCAATGAGCTTCCTTGTCTTAATATCCTGAATCCAAAACTTGTTAAATTATTTGAGAAATTTGGAACATAAAGAGCTGATGTTGGTTTGTTGAATAACTTTAGGTTCCATATACCTTTGATTGGTATTTCTTGACCATTAGCTATTGTAACAGAACAAAAATAAGGTCTACTATCATTTATTAGCTCTTTTTGATTTATCATATGATTAGTTACTCCAGAATCCACTATCATTTAATTTTTAGGACTCTTAGTAAAAGATACGTTACCAAAATTGCCAGAAGTGTTTGAGGTTAGCCCCGAACTTTTAAGAGTTTTAAGTATCTCATTGATTTGATCCTGTAAAATAGAGTTAGTAGTGGAAGCACTATGAGCAGCTTCTTTTGGCTGGTAGTTATCCCTTGGACGAGATGGTTTCAATTGGGGATGGAGAATCCAACACTTTTCCGTGAAGTGACCATACTTCTTGCAATTGCTCACACCACATTGGTTTCTTCTCGTAGTGCTAGTTTGCTCGACTAACGTGAGCAACGTCACTTGCTGAGCCTTGGAAGAGCCGATTAGCGCCTTCTTCCTTTTTTACTAGCATGCAAACTTAAGAAAATTTGGGAAGTGGATTCTGTCGGAGGATATGATTGATGAGATCATTGTAGGGTCGGTCCGATGTTAGAAGAAGCTCAAACACCTCATCTTGTTCATCTCGTGCAGCAATCTTCACCGGATCCGTTGTGAAGAGGCGCAGCTCACTTATCTCAGCCTTGAGACTGTTAAAATCTGCGATATGTTGATTGTACTCCTTGCCAACTTGTTGGAGATGATTGAGAGCATGTTTGATTTCATAAACCCTTGTAAGGTTTGATGAATTTCCATATACTTGTTTCAACTAATCCCAAAGCGGTTTTGGAGTCTCTTTGTGATTGTATGCTTCGAGGATATGAGGAGCAAGAGAACTTTGAAGTATTTCCTAAGACATTCATGACATCTTGTTCTACCTTTTCAGCAGAATC
Source organism: Gynandropsis gynandra (assembly GCA_036759665.1). Taxonomy (NCBI): domain Eukaryota; kingdom Viridiplantae; phylum Streptophyta; class Magnoliopsida; order Brassicales; family Cleomaceae; genus Gynandropsis; species Gynandropsis gynandra. The sequence goes on along the minus strand of CM071863.1, from coordinate 23,920,215 downwards.
ACTTGCCACAACTTTTCCATTGGGTTAAGGAGACTTCAGGACATATTTCCACAAGCCTTTGCCTTCAAGATTCGTTTTTACCACCCAAGACCAATTCAAATAGTTTTTTCCATTGAAAACAATGGAATTGGTCCCGGATTCACGGTTGACATGATAAACAAGAGAAAGAACAAATTTTTTTATTGGTGAAAATAGAATAGAAGACAGAAACAGAAGGTTTGAACAAATTCTGGATTCAATCGACGTAAACAACGTTCGGTGAACTAGAGCCAGAAAGTACAAAAAAGAAAAATAATAGTTAAGAATCGTGTCCAAAAGATAATAAAAAGCTTTGATACCATGTAGAAAACGAGAATAATGCCAAAGAATAATATGAGAATAAGAGAGAATAGAATGAGAATAAGAGAGAATAAGGCTAAGAATATTTTAACTCTATGTTCATTCTTATTGACAATAGGTTACATATTTATCGGAGATTACAAGCAATAAATAGAGTGCTTGCATGGAGAATGAAAGTAAATGAAGTGTCGAGTTACAAAAGAAAAGAAATAATGTTGTTTGACTCTAGATTTCATCAAACTCATCAATGTGGTCTTCTCTTCATATTAGTTTCATCCAAGACCATATTATGAGCATATGGAGCTCATTTCAACAGTATGAACACATAAACACAAATACAACCCATCGAACCATACGGTTGAACAAAACCGAAATTAAGCATTAAGAACAAAACTATCCATGACAATGGCATCCCTAACCCATGGAAAAGAAAACTGCTCAGAATTCATATGGAAATAAATACAAACACAATAAGTATTTTTCTTCCCTATTTCTCCGAGCGTGGCCTTGGATGAATCCTTCGGATGGCCGAAGTCTCCTTCTTTAACCGTGATCTCCTTTTCTCTTTTCTGGTACAGTTCGTCCCCTCCTGTCTTCCTTTCTGGTTTGTTTTTAAATTTACGCTCATTCAAATGGTATCCGTGTGATTCTGTTGGTTGTTGGCATGCAAGCCCGACCGTGCACATATAGGCGCCCAATGCAAGTTTGTAATATTGCAGGATTTACTGAAGAAGAAGCTGAGGTCTATGCTGAATTCATGAGTGCTATTGACGCACTAACGGATGCCCCACATGAGTAGATACCACGCGAGACACATTCTGATTTTGCAGTGGAGAAGGCGCCCAAACTCGAACTTAAACCTCTTATTTCTTCTCTTCGGTATGAGTACCTTGGTTGTAATGATACATATCATGTTATTGTTCATGCTGGCCTAAAAGCAGATGAGACGAATAAGCTACTTAATTGTTTGAGGAAGTATAGGAGAGTGATTGGATACACCACTGAGGATACCAGGGGACTGAGCCCTTTATTGTGCATGCACCGGATACTCATGGAGGACGGCCACAAACCGTGCATTGAAGCTCAAAGGCGAATGAATCCTAATTTGAAAGAGGTAGTGAAGAAAGAGATATTAAAACCTTTGGATGCAGGTATAATATATCCTATCTCAGACAACGAATGGGTGAGCCCCGTGCATGTAGTGCCCAAGAAAGGTGGAATGATTGTAGTTCAAAATGAGAACAACGAGCTGATTCCAACTAGAACAGTCACGGGCTGGAGGATGTGTATTGATTATCGAAATCTCAACAAAGCCACAAGGAAGGATCACTTTTCTCTCCCGTTCATTGACCAATATCTCGAACGCCTAGCGGACCACACATACTTTTGTTACATGGACGGATACTCGGGTTTGTTTAAGATTCTCATTCACCCTCAAGACCAAGAGAAGATGACTTTGACATGTCCTTATGGAACATTCGCTTACCGTCGTATGCCTTTTGGCCTTTGCAATGCTCCGTCTACTTTCCAGCGTTTCATGATGACAATCTTTTCCGATTTGATTGAGCACATTATGAAAGTTGTTATGGACGATTTTTCCGTTTATGGCTCTTCTTTTGATGATTGCCTTGTTCACCTTTCTAGAGTGTTGCAGCGATGTGAAGAGGTCAATATCGTTCTAAATTGGGAGAAATGTCATTTCATGGTGAAGGATGGGATTGTTCATGGACATATGGGGATTGTTCTTGGACATATGATATCTTCGAGGGGCGTAGAAGTCGACAAGGCTAAGATCGAGGTGATTGAAAAACTTCCTCCACCGGTTTCGGTTAAAGCGATTCGAAGTTTTCTAGGGCCCTCTGGTGTCTATTGGATGTTCATCAAGGACTTCACAAAGATCACGAAACCGTTGACAGAGTTGCTGACCAAGGATGTCACGTTCGAATTCTCTAATGAATGCCACAATGCCTTCAATACGATCAAGAGAGAATTAGTTTCAGCACCCATCATTCAACCACCAGATTGGAATTTACCATTTGAGATCATGTGCGACACTAGCGATTATGCAGTTGGAGCTATTTTGGGACAGCAAAGAGACAAAGCTCCTCATGTCATTTTCTACGCTAGCAAGACCCTAGACAATGCTCAAATCAACTATGCCACAACCAAGAAGGAACTCCTTGTTGTCGTCTTCGCCTTTGAAAAGTTCAAATCATATCTAGTTGGTTCGAAGGTGATTGTCTACACGGATCATGCAACACTCAAGTATCTCTTAGGGAAGTAGGACGCCAAACCACATCTTATCCGATGCATCCTTCTATAGCAAGACGTTGATCTTGAGATTCGAGATAGGAAAGGGTTGGAGAATGTCGTTGCAGATCATCTCTCTCGCATCATTGTGGAAGATGAGAGACCTATCAACTTATCCTTAAGAGACGACTACATATGCATGGCTACTTCCGATAAACTTGATCCTTGGTATATTGATTTTGTCAGTTTTCTTGTGAGTGGCATACTACGCCTTGATCTTTCTTTTCATTCACGCACGAAATTCTTTGCGGACATCAAGCATTACTATTGAGACGATCCAATTCTCTATAGGACATGGGCAGATGGGGTCACTCGGAGATGCATTCCCGAAGAGGAGGTAGAGAGCATCGTTTTCCATGTCATTGAACGGGTTATGGGGGCCATTTCAGCAAGTCTTAGACCGCTTCAAAGGTGCTACAATCAGGTTTTATTGGCTGACCCTCTTCAAAGATACACATCGGTACGTTTCCTTTTGTGATACATGTCAACGGACAGGAAATATAAGAGGAATGAGATGCCACAAACTACATCCTCGAGGTAGAGTTGTTTGATGTTTGGGGTGTGGATTTCATGGGACCTTTTCCCTCGTCATGTGGCAACCGATATATCTTGGTAGGTGTGGATTACGTGTCCAAATGGGTAGAAGCCATTGCTGCACCGACTAATGACTCTAGGGTGGTAATGAAATTTTTCAAGAAGATCGTATTTCCACGTTTTGGTATCCCTAGAGTGGTCATTAGTGATGGAGGCTCACACTTTATTTCTAGCATACAACTGGAGGTTTCGAATAGGGAGATCAAGAGTATATTAGAGAAAACCGTGTCTAGGTACCGTAGAGATTGGTCGATGAGATTAGACGATACATTATGGGCCTGTAGGACTGCTTTTAAGACTCTCATTGGCATGACTCCGTTTCGGCTTGTTTATGGCAAGTTTAGCCACCTCCCGGTCGAGCTAAAGCACAACGCCTATTGGGCGACAAAGCTCTTTAACTTTGATGTTAAGAGTGCAGGTGAGAAACGAAATTTGCAGGTGAATGAGCTAGACAAACTTTGCCTCGATGCATAAGAGAACTCTAAGATCTACAATGGTCGTGCTAAGAGATGGCATGATAAGAAGATCATACCTCATGACTTTTGGCCAGGTGATTTAGTTCTACTTTTTAACTCTCGAGTTAAGCTTTTCCTGGGCAAACTATGTTCCCGTTGGTCTAGCCCTTTTCAGGTACGAGAGGTGTTCACACATGGTGCAGTAGAACTATATAGCGAGGTAAGCGGAACGTCCAAAGCAAAGAGGCAGCGCCTAAAGCTATATCAAGCCACTCAAATGATCAAAAGCGGAAACTCCATCTCCCTATTCGATCCACCCGTCACAAGTTAATGAAGCATGGAGACATCAAGCTTAACCACGTTAAACAAGCGCTTTCTAGGAGGCAACCTGATGGTAGAAATCAGAGGTTTGAAATTTCCTATACAACTCTAGCACAAGTATACGGTACGTGTAGTACCAGGGTCGAACTCTGGGGACTCAGTGCAGTGATTAGAACTACGATATCACGAGAAGAAGATCGATCAATAGGTGGATATTGAACTGGAAAATAAAGAATGTAAAGGATGCCAATATAAGACTCAACAAGATAGAGTACCACGCGTGTCGGGAATGCCGGGCATGCAATGGATGTTTCTATAGAACATCAAAATCGGTTATATCAATCGATGGGGAACTAAAATCTTAAGTCCACTACCTAGGGAATCAATGACAGTCATCTCTCGATGCAGCACGGAACGTCTAGATGCATGAAGAGTTAGTGGGGAGTTCTACCTCAACTATCGGAAATGACTCTCTTGATGCCTAAATCCTCTATGTAGAGAATCAACATCACTCATCTCTCGATGCAGCGCGGAACATCTATATGCATGATAAACTATAGGGAACTCTAACCTCTACTGTCAGAAACTATAGGAGCTCGACCATCTATTAACGGAGGTGACTCTCTCGATGCCTAAATCCACTATTTAGGATATAAACGTACTCACCTCTCGATGCAGTAAACCTATATCCTAAACCTATGACGAACAATGGGAGCTCTACCGTTGCTAAATAGATTAACCGATTACCAGATTCTCATTAATCTAATTCATTCGAAGGCTAATCCGGAGACTCATGTCTGACTCTCTCGATGCCTAGATGAATCTCTAACCTCATTCAAACGTGTCTAATCTCACAGAATGGATCTAGTCTCATTCAAACATGAAATAAATAAAGTAAGAACGCATTATGCACACTACAATCTATCGAATCGTACGATTGAACAAAACCGAAATCAAGCATTAACGAACCAAACAATCCATTACAATGGCATCCTTGACCCATGGCAAACACAAATATTCATAATACATAGAGAAACAAACACAAATAACGTAAATGTTCATCTTCCCTATCATCCCGAGCGTGGCTTCGGACGAATGATTTCAGTTCCACGAAATCTCCTTCTTCAATAGTGCTATGTCCTGTGTCTCATGGTCCGGTCTCCCTTTTTCTTCGTCTTTCCTAGTTTTTAATTTTAAAACTCAACTCATTCAAATGATATTCGTGTATGTCGCTTGGGCTGTTGGCATGCAAGCCCGATCGTGCTAACCAAAACGCCCGACCGCGCTATGTCATCTCATTGAGTGCCCAACTGAGCTTGGAGCAAGCCCTGGCCGTGCATAAGCTACGGGGTGAATCTGGTCTCAAGATCCTGACCGTGCAAGTGGACAAGCTCGGTTGTGCATGTGGTGTTCTTTAGCCCTGTCGTGAACAAGATGATGCCCGACCATGCTTCTTCCATTGCTTCATTCTCCACTGGACCGTGCACAAGTCTAAGCCCGACCGTGCATGTGATGATTCTTCAGTTCGATCATGCACAAGGTGATGCCCGGCTGTGGAGTTTGGTTGCCTCTCATCTATTCATCTTGGTCGCGCTCATATCCACATCTTCATCACTTGGTCACTTCTTCGGGTGGATTCGTTGTAATTATTCGTGGTTACGTTACATGTCTTCATTTCCTGCACAATAGAAAAAATAATAGAAGTACTCAAATATACTCAATAAGTCGGTAAAGTCCAAGAAACGGAATCAAAACTAAATCTAGAAATGATGATAATACTATGATGGATTACGTGTTATCACTCCCCAACATTTTGTTTTCTTTTGTTCTGTATTTCAGACTTGGTTAATTTGAAAATTATAAGAAAACATAAAAAGAAGAAGACCTACAATTGTGACTTCACCTTCCTTATCCTCCATTGGAGCTTCAAATCGAGAACGTCGTTCAATTCAAGTTTGGGGGGAGTAGCTCACGTTTGTCAGGTGACTTCGTTTCATGTTCTTTTGTTTTTGTAGTTCTTATGTTAGTTTTAGTTTGTTTTTGCTTTCATGAGTCAGAGTCATCCGAGGCACTTGTTCGGTGCTGCATTTTGAGATGAAACTTGATTCTAGAATGCTTAAGAAGTTGGTCTTTTCCATGATATCTTGCATGTTAGAGCTTATTAGTCGTCTAGGAACGAGAAGGTCGTAAGTCTTTTGGAATCCTAGTGTTACTTATGTGAAATTGCTAAGTTAGTTTCTTGTTCATTCTCTCTATCCAAATGATTATACTTCATGTAGACGATGCTTTACTTCTTTTTCACGAGGATGATTTGATCGTATGTATTGAGCTTGTTTTTCAAAATAAGAGCGCACACTAACACTCCGCTATCGATAGAAATAAGGCCTAAAAGCATGATCTAAAATCTATATGAATGCATTGACCTTGATACTTCTCGATGGTTCAGGTCTAAGTGGTGGGTTGGCAATCAACTTTCTACGTCCTAAGAGCAAGGCGCATAAAAACATCATCTACTCCAATGCCCTCTTGAAAGAGGATCATGACAAGAAAGGAAGAGAAGGGCTAGAGGATCTAGTCAGGCCGTCTAATATTGCATCAACTTTACGATTTTCGCTTGAACATTTGGGTAATGGAAAGCCTAAAGATTCAAGACCAGTTGAGACTCCAACAAATCAAGATGATAATGGAGAAGAACAAGAGACAACAACTCATGAACCATCTCAAGCTCAAGGGGAAGAGTCACTTCAAGAAACTAGTCAAGAAGACTTGGTAAATAAAGAAGGGCATATCCCACTAGAGGAAAAGGAAATGGTTGAAGAGATACAAGTTGAATCTATTCAACCCTTGAGAAGAAGTACAAGACTTAGATTTGGATTGGAAAATTGGAAGAATACTAGAGTCTACTACAATGGTCAAGCGATTGCACATCCTATTCAAAGTGTGTATTCCATTGACCTTTTGCCGGAAGCTCATCAAGCTTTTCTTGTGATGATTGAGGAAAATCAGATTCCTACAACTTATGAAGAAGCTAAAGAGAAGAGAGTATCGGTAGATGCGATTGGTGATGAAAGAGGAGCAATGGAAAAGAATCATACTTGGGATGTTAAGGATTTCCCTAAAGGAAAGAAAGCAGTCACATCTAAGTGGGTGTTCACCATCAAGTACAAGAGTAATGGGGACATTGAAAGATATAATTCTCGCTTGGTTGCTGGGGATTCTCTCAAACATATGGAGAAGACTATAAGGAGACATTTGCTCCTGTGGCGAAGCTCAACACCGTAAGAGTTGTGCTCTCTTTGGCCACTAATCTATCACGGGACTTGTGGCAAATGGATGTGAAAAATGCCTTTCTTCAAGGAGAACTTACAGAAGAAGTGTATATGGTTCCACCCCCAGGAGTTGAAGATTTGTGTAAACCCGGACAAGCTCTTAGACTAAGGAAAGCTATTTATGGACTGAAGCAATCTCCAAGAGCTTGGTATCATAAGTTGAGCTCTACTTTGATGGATAATGAATTCAAGAGATCTCATTCGGATAACACCCTCTTTACTCTAAATACTTCCCACGGCCTTGTTGTGATCTTGGTTATATGGATGACTTGATCATAAGTGGAGATGATAAGCAGGGTATCGAAGCAGCAAAAAGACTCTTGAAAGAAGCTTTTGACATTAAAGATCTTGGTGCATTGAAGTACTTTCTTGGTCTTGAAGTGTATAGGTCCGACAATGGCCTCTTTCTCTCATAACAGAAGTATACTCTTGATCTCTTGAAAGAAACGGGTAAAGTTGGTTCTAAACCAGCAAAGACACATCTTGAAGATTGGCTACAAGGTCAATGGAAAGGGGGAGAAAGGAAAGGAAGCGAAGTTTGAGGATGTTGGACGGTATAGAAGAGTTGTTGGCAAACTCATTTACCTTACACTCGCTCGGCCAGACTTGTGTTTTGCGGTTAATCAAGTGAGTCAACATATGAAAGAGCCTACTATTTATCATTGGTAGATGGTTCAGACGATTTTGAAGTACATCAAAGCATCCCGGGTCATGGCATATGGATGGAAAAGAATGGAAACACAGAGATTGTGGGTTATTGTGATGTAGATTGGGTAAGAGATAAGAATGATAGGAAGTCAACTACAGGGTTCTGTACATTCATTGGTGGAAATTTGATCACTTGGAAGACAAAGAAGTAGAAGGTTGTGTCTTGTTCAAGTGCAGAAGCTGAGTATAGAGCTATGAGGAAGCTCACTAATGAATTGACATGGTTGAAGACTCTTCTCAGAGATTTTGGGATTGAGCAAGATCACGCTATTACCTGCTATTGTGACAATCAGGCTGCCATACACATTGCTACCAATTCCATGTTTCATGAGAGAACTAAACACATAGAAATCGACTGCCACAAGGTCCGAGAGAAGATTGAAGAAGGAGTGATTCTTCCATGTTATACGAAGAGTGAGGATCAGCTCGCTGACATCTTTACTAAGGCTGCAAGGCTAAAAGTTTCTACATACATTGGATAGAAACTTGGACTTGTAGACCTAACACTTCCTGGTTAAATTTTCCTTAACTGTTAGTATCATACTCTTTTCCTCAATTTGGCAGGATTGAGGTTTTTAATGAGGTGCTGCTAACGGGTTTCAAGCTTAAAATTTTTGGTTGATTCCAAATTCTAAGCTTAAGGGGGAGTATTAATCAGAGAAGACTTATCAGTTATATATTTCTGATAAGGATTGATTCTGATGAAAAAGACAATAAAGGAGGAAACATGATTAAAAGCTACGGTTATATAGTACCATGAGTTGTCATGTATCTTTTGGCTCCTATCCTTAACTTTCTATTTTTTCTCCTATATATGATGTTGTAGCTCATTTTCAGAATCAATACAAGAAAATATATTCAGCATGAAATCTCTATTAAATTCTTTAATGGTATTAGAGTCTGATTCGTCCCGATTTGAATATACCGATGTTCGGCCCCCGATTGCGATGTCCATGCTCCAGGATCGAGTCTGGGCGTGACGGAGAGTGTTATGGTAAATTATCCCACATCGGCTAGGACATAAACTTTGGGAATTGTATATATAGTGTTGGACAATCCTAAACTCTTGAGCTAGGTTTTGGGATTAGTTAGGCCCATCCCATATTTTATCATTAGTATCATACTCTTTTCCTCAATTTGGTTGGATTGAGGTTTTTAATGAGCTGATACTTATAGAATTCTGAGATTGGTTGAGATTAGAACCAATACAAAAACTAGAATGAGAATAGGATTGAGATTAAGCTCAGAACGAGCAGAATAGACAGAATGAGCAGAATAGCACTCAAAACATGCTCAATTCACTTGTATACTAATATTTACATGGTTTACATATTTATAGAACAAAATATAGCTGTTGGGGCTCATCTAGCCATTGGGGATTCAAATCAAAGAGAGCAAAGTGAGTTACACATGTTCTGCACAATGAGAGCTAAGTGTGTGACAGCTATTGTGCACTAATTGAAGGTTCTAGATCTATGGGCTTAATTCAAGATTTAATCAGCCTAGAGTAAGGTAATTAACCTTATTATGATGAAAAATGTGAATTCTTCTAACATTCCCCCTCAACTTTGTCTGGTCAACAAAAACTCTAAGTGATGCCTTGTTAAAACCTTTTCCAATAAAACCCAGTGGCACAAAAATTGGAAGAGGAAAAAGAGTGCAAACACTTAGGATTTGTCAACGTGACCAGCAAAGCTTGACTCGTGCAATGGCTGATGAATGTCAAACAAACCGATTTGTTGTGAAAGCTTCTTGCGGACTCTTTCATTTGTTGCCTTGGTGAGAATGTCCGCAAGCTGTTCTGAGCTTCGAGTGTAGCTAGTGCAGATGATTCCTTTATTGATCTTTTCACGAATGAAGTGGCAATCAACTTCAATGTGCTTTGTCCTTTCGTGAAAGACTGAGTTTGCGGCAATGTGAATGGCTGCTTGATTATCACAGTGGAGTGGAATGGCATAGCTTGTTGTGATGCCAAGATCTTGGAGAAGAGCTTTAATACACATCAGTTCGCAAGTTGTGCTTGCCATTGCTCTATACTCTGCTTCAGCGCTTGATCGATCAACAATCGATTGTTTCTTGCTTCTTCATGTGACTAGATTACCTCCTACAAAGGTGCAAAACCCTGTTGTAGACTTTCTATCACTTCGATCTCCTGCCCAATCAGCATCACAGTATCCAACGATACTTGTATGGTTGTTACATTCCATCCAAATGCCTTTGCCCGGAGATCCCTTCAAGTACTTGAGTATTCTCTCTACCATGCTCCAATCTTGTTGTGATGGTGCATGCATATGTTGACTAACCCGATTTACCGCAAAACATAAATCAGGTCCAGTAATTGTAAGATAAATTAGCTAACCTACAACTCGTTGGTAGCGTCCAATGTCCCTGAATGGTTCCCCCTGTTGTCGATCTTTGAATTTTTCTTCAATTGGTGTCTTTGCAGGTTTTGCTCCAAGCTTTCCTGTTTCTTTCAAAAGATCAAGTGTATACTTTCTTTGGGATAGAAATAAGCCATTAGACATCCGACTTACTTCAATTCCAAGAAAATACTTTAATTCTCCTAAATCTTTTATATCAAAGGTAGTTTTTAAGAACAATTTCGTGTTTTCAATTCCTACGGTATCATCTCCTGTTATTATAATATCATCAACATATACTATTAGAACGATAGTACCTGATTCCCCCTGAATTGAAAACAAGGAATGATCAGCTTCGCTTCGAGTAAAGCCATATCGGAGAACAGCATCATGAAGCTTTTGGTACCATGCCCTTGGAGATTGTTTGAGACCATATATAGCTTTCTTGAGTAGGCACACTCGTCCATGATCAGTATGTAGCCCCGGTGGTGGAAGCATGTAGATTTCTTCTTCAAGTTCGCCTTGGAGAAAAGCGTTCTTCACATCCATTTTGATTTTGTAGACCCACTTGCATCCGACAGCCTTTTTCGCTTTGGGAAGCTCTACAATGTCACAAGTGTGGTTCTTTTCGAGCGCTTGGATCTCCTCTTGCATAGCATCTTGCCATTCCTTTTGGTTCTTAGCTTCTTCGAAGGTGTTAGGTTCCTGGTCCTGATCAATCTTGCTGAAAAATGCTTGAAACTCATTCGGAAGGTGAGATATAGCACAAAAACTTTGAATCGGGTGAGCTACAGCAAGACCATTTTTAAAAACCCTTGTATTTATCCAATTTTCAGCAAGAAATTTAAGACGTTCACTTCTACGAAGTGTAATAACCTGTGTATCTTGCTGCTTTGTGCCTTTATTATGAGAGCTGGTTGGATCTTTAGCATTTTGCTCGTTCCTCGGCTCTGAACCAGCTTCTCCGTGAGTATCTTGATCACTCAAGGCGTTTTCATTTGTAGGTTCATCCTTTGTGTTGCTTTCTTCGTAGTTTTTAGGTTCCTCTTGTTCTAACTCATCAGCTTGTTCAGACTCGTCTTCTGAGGGAATTTCATGCATTTCCTGCTCTAAAGAATTTGAGACATTGTTGTTAGTGACATTAAGATCATTTACAAGAGTTTGTAGAGTCAAACCAATGTTTGAGGGTACTGCAAGGCTCTTCAACTCCTGCCAATTGGGTTCTTCAAAATATCCTCTGTTCTCATCAAATTTAACCTCTCTTGAAACCAAGACTCTCCTTGTTTGAGGGTGATAGCACTTGTACCCCTTTTGAGTAGTAGAGTATCTAATGAACATGCATTTGATACTTTTAGGCTCTCGTTTGTTTCTTTGTCCTTCATCTACAAACACGTAACAAACACTTCCAAACACTTTTAAGATAATCAATATCAGGTTTAGAGTTATTGAGTACCTCGTATGGTGATTTATCATTCAAGCATTTTGTGGGAATGCGATTGATCAAATGGCATGAAGTAATGACTGCATCTCCCCAAAACTGCTTTGGAACGCTCTTGTGGAATATCATTGTTCTTGAGACCTCCATAAGATGACGATTTTTGCGCTCACTACTCCATTTTGTTGTGGAGTGTACGCACATGATGTTTAGTGAACAATGCCGTGTTGATCAAGATATTGTTTGAATTTGTTGCTGGTGTATTCTCCACCATTGTCTATGCGTAGAATTTTGAGTTTGGTGTCATATTGGGTTTGGATAAATCTGTGAAACTTGACAAATGTATCAAATACAACACTCTTCGATGAGAGTAGATAAAGCCAAGTATATTTAGATTTTTCATCAATGAATGATACGAAATATTTCTTATTGTCTCTAGTAAAGCATGGGGAGGTCCAAACATCATAATGAATAAGATCAAAACAAGTGTTATAATTCGTGTTGGATTCAGGAAATACCGTTCTACAATGTTTACCCAAAATACACGCTTCACACTTTTCGTGATCGAACTTGATGTTTGGAACCAAAAGACTAAGCGCTTTATAGTGCGGATGGCCTAATCTAGCATGCCAAACAGAACATAAAGTTCTATTAATATTAGAATTCGAAAAAAGGGCTGAAGAAGAGTCGTTGTGGAGATCTTCCAAGATGTATAAACAATTCTTGAGAGTCCCTCCTCCAATGATATGCTTAGTTTCAATATCCTGCAGCCAAAACTTGTTAGAATCAAAGCTAACAATGCAATTAAAAGTCTTTAGCCAATCTGTTGACAGAAAGTAAGTCATTAGAAAAATTTGGCACATATAAAGCAGTTGTATCTCGTTTAAAGATTTCTAGTCTACCAATTCCTTGAATAGGAACGTTGTGACCGTTAGCAATAGACACAAAACCATCAGAATGTTGTAGTTTGTTTATTAACTCCTTACTTTTAATCATGTGGTTTGTTGCACCTGAATCCACAATTATGTGATGTACTAGTTTAGAGTTCGAGGAAACGTTACCAGACTCGGGTGGAGATCCCGATTTTTGACCAGCATTGATCATCATCTTGATCAAATTCTCTAGGTCTGCTTTGGTTACGAAATCTGCTTTGGTAACGTGGGCAGCACCTTTAATTTGAGTGTTCTCTCTTGGTTTGCTGGTTTTGAGGGGAGGGTGAAGGATCCAACACCGTTCTTTTGTATGTCCCTTCTTCTTGCAGAAATCACACCATGGACTCCTTCTTTCAATCCGTGGTTGTCTAGCATTGCTATAATGAGCAATGTCACTTGATTCTCCTTGGAAAAGACGATTTGAACCTTCTTCTTTTTGGATCATCATGCAGACTTCGTTGAACTCCGGGAATGGGTTTTGTCTGAGAATATGGCTGACGAGATCAGAGTAGGACTTGTCCAATGATTGGAGAAGTTCAAAAACTTGATCTTGATTCTCTCTCTGCATGATTTCTTTTGGATCTGTGGTCGTGGGACGTAGCTCACTTAACTCAGCACGTAGATCCTTAAAATCACCGAGATGTTGGTTGAATGGCTTGTTCTCTTGCTGAAGGTGATTCAACGCCTTCTTGATTTCGTATACTCTAGTGAGATTGAAAGCATTTCCATAGACCTGTTTCAGCTCATCCCACAACTTCTTGGCGTTCTCCATATGACCATAAGCTCGGAGAATGTGAGGAGCAAGAGAGTTTTGGATTAGGACCAATGCATTGGCTTCTTGCTGTGATTCCTCAGTAGAATCATCAGCTATGGCCTTTCCGTTGTCATTTGATGACACAAATTTCCACAGGCCTCTGCTGCAGAGATTAGCTTTCGCTAATCTTGACCAAATGAGGTAGTTTTCTCCATTGAATGCAATGGGAATGCCTCCTTGATTGTTGGTTGCCATTGAAAAAGCTTAAAGGAACAGAAAAGAAGTTTTAAAAAAGGAGTTTTCGAGTTTTCTGGAAACAGAAAAGAAGTAAAGGAGAGAATTTGGTGTTTTTAAGATTGATGCGGAAGAAATGAAAAGAATCCTTGTTCAATCGAACCAGGCTCTGATACCATATAGAATTCTGAGATTGGTTGAGATTAGAACCAAGATAAAGACTAGAATGAGAATAGGATTGAGATTAAGCTCAGAATGAGCAGAATAGACAGAATGAGCAGATAAGAGAGAATGAGAGAGAATAGCACTCAAAACGTGCTCAATTCACTTGTATTCTAATATTTACATGGTTTACATATTTATAGAACAAAATATAGCTGTTGGGGCTAGCCGTTGGGATTCAAATCAAAGAGAGCAAAGTGAGTTACAACTGTTCTGCACAATGAGAGCTAAGTGTGTGACAACTATTGTGCACTAATTGAAGGTTCTGGATCTATGGGCTTAATTCAAGATTTAATCAGCCTAGAGTAAGGTACTTAACCTTATTACGATGAAGAATGTGAATTCTTCTAACAATACTATCGGGTTTCAAGCTTAGAATTTTTGGGTGATTCCAAATTCTAAGCTTAAGGAGGAGTATTAATCAGAGAAGACTTATCAGTTATATATTTCTGATAAGGATTGATTCTGATGAAAAAGACACAAAAGGAGGAAAATGAATAAAAGCAAAGGGTTGTTTTTTTTCTTTGTTTTTGTAGCTCATTCTCCTATATAAAATATTGTAGCTCATTCATTCAGAATCAATACATAAAAATATATTCAGCTCTCTATAATCTGTTCAACAAATCTTCTCTACTAAAATCTTTTAGATTGAGTTGTTGTTCGATGCCATAACTACTCCGAATTGAAGCAAATGAGGCTACCCATGAACAAATTTAATAACTGTGCACTTGTATGGTGGGATTAGTTCGTTTATTCAAGGAGTCTTAATGGAGAAGAGGTCGTTGTGACGTGGCGCACATTGAAGGCTAAGTACTTTTATGAAGAGTAGATCAATGGAGAACTATTTTAAGGACATGGAGACACTTATGATCAGAGCTCAAACTCGAGAAAACCTATGAACCACCATGGACCGGTTTCGAGGAGGCCTCAATTAAGACATTCGGGAACAGGTGGAGGCTCATCGCTGCATGGATTTCGAGGAATTGCTTAACCTAGCCATCATGTTTGAGTGACAAATCCAACGAAGGAGCAAGCAAAATCGTTTTGGGACTGGGTCATCAAGCCAACGACCAAACTACAACAGAGATGAAAGCACAAAACCACGCACTGGTCGACCCTATGTGCGAGACGAGCGTTCTAAGCACCGCGATGAATGTTCTAGTGCACAAATAGTTTCACGGATTGAGCCTGATCAAACCAAGAGAGGCAACACTGAGACGTCTAACACAAGAAATCGTGATATCAAGTGTTTTAAGTGCTCCGGTGTAGGCCATTATGCTTGAGACTGCCCAAAGGAGTTGGGAAGAATCTGATTATGATGCTCTAAATTCTGATGAAGAAGGATATGGTCAAGCACCCATGAGACGAGAGCTTTTGGTGTCACAAAGAGCTCTTAACTTGAAAGCCAAAGAAGATGCAGTAGAACAACGGGATAACATCTTCCACACACGAGGGATGATCCACAACAAAATATGCAACATTATTATTGATGGTGGAGCTGTACCAGTGTAGCTAGTGCATCGATGGTGGAGAAATTGGGGATTACTACAACTAAGCATCCAAAACCATACAAGCTACAATGGCTTAATGATAACGGAGAGAGCAAATTGCATAGCCAAGTGAAAATACCATTCAAGATTGGTAAATATGAAGATGAAATGGTGTGTGACGTGGTTCCTGTGCAAGCTGGTCACATATTGCTTGGAAGACCTTGGCAATTCGACGTGAAAACTCAACATGAGGGGTACAACACAATTATTCTTTCAACTTCCGGAGCAAGGCCATTCGATTAATATCTCAAAGCCCCTAAGAAGTCTATGAGGATCAGATCCAAATGCTTATGCGAGCAAGCGAGGTTAAGAAAGCCTTGATTTCTACTTGTTCGTTGGTACTTCTCACGTACCGTGTGGTATACCTGACCCATGAATCACTCTCTTCTTTGCCTACTGTTATTTCTAACCTTTTGCAGGCTCACAAAGACTTATTCCTAGAGGAGATTCCCAATGGATTGCCACCACTAAGAGGAATTGAACATCAGATCGATTTTGTTCCCAGCGTTACGATTCCGAACTAGGTAGCCTATAGAACCAATCCTGAGGAGACTAAAGAACTACAAAGGCAAGTAGGCGAGCTTATGGAGAAGGGATATGTGGGGAAAGTATGTCTCCATACGATGTATCAGTTATCTTGGTACCCAAGAAAGATGATTCTTGGCGTATGTGTGTTGTCTGCAGGGTCGTGAACAACATTACGGTAAAGTATCGGCACCCTATTAAAAGATTTTAATAGAATAGACATGAGATTTCTTGAACAGATTAGAGAGAGGTAAATATATTTTTATGTATTGATTCTGAATGAGCTACAAAGTTTTATATAGGAGAACGAGCTACAAAAACAAAGACAAAATAACAGCCCTTAGCTTTTATTCTTTTTCCTCCTTTTGCGTCTTTATTCATCAGAATCAATCATTATCAGAAATATATAACTGATAAGTCTTCTCTGATTAATACTCCCCTCAAGCTTAGAATTTGGAATCACCCGAAAATTCTAAGCTTGAAACCCGTTAGCATCACCTCATTAAAAACCTCAATCCAGCCAAATCGAGGAAAAGAGTATGATACTAACAGTTAAGGAACATTTAACCAGGAAGTGTTAGATCTACAAGTCCAAGTTTCTGTCCAATGTATGTAGAAATTTTAACACTTGCAGTCTTAGTAAAGATATCAGCGAGTTGATCCTCACTCTTGGTATAACATGGAAGAATCATTCCTTCTTCTATCTTCTCTCGGACCTTGTGGCAGTCAATTTTTATGTGTTTGGTTCTCTCATGGAACACGAAGTTGGTAGCAATGTGATAACACCGGAAACTACACTTCAAGACATGCCCGCTCGGGTGGATAGAGAGTGCCCGCTCGGGCTAATTCATGCCAAGCAACCCCGTAAGTCTACACGACTCGGGTGCTCAATGGACATGCTCGGGCATAGGTGCCCGCTCGGGTGGCTTTACAATGCCCGCTCGGGCCAATTCATCCAAGAAATCACCGTGCGTTTTACCCGTTCGGGCTGCGAGTCTACACGATCGGGCGTGGGTGCCCGCTCGGGTTTGAAAGAGGCAGCACGGTTGGGCAGAGTGGTTGCACGATCCGGTGCATGATGTGCCCGCTCGGGTCCAGCATTCCAACAACTTTTCCTAAGATCTAGAACGGGTAAATTAAAGGGAAATCAGATCTTAAAAGTAGAGATTCGAACCTTCTGTATCTATGTCTGAGTAGATTCCTTTGCCATGGGTTAGAGAGGTTTGATATGATGTAACGAAGTCGTATGCTTAATGAATGGTGATACTTAATGCTTTCATTACCTGTACGCCACTTGAATGAATGAATTTGGTATCTATCATGTTTTCAGATTTCATGGTTGTTTTTAATGCTTTCTCTACCTGTACGCCACTTGATTGAATGATCTTAGAAATCTAATAAACCAACGCCAGGGCATTAGGGTTCGGAACTTAGCCATGATTTAGGGTTTGCCGGTTTAGAATCTACGCCAGGTCAATCGGTTAAATCTAGGGATTAGGATAGCGGTCATAATGCGTCTATGCATGTAAGATACGCCATGGATACATTGGTATATGCATGCTAGATAGTGGACAAGTCTACGCCAGTCAGTTCCTATAGGAGAGCTTGAATTCCCTGAATCCATGATAGTGCCTTAGACCAATTATCCTTTTAGAACTTCGTTACTTCATTAGGCAAACTCTCGATACCCATGGTTCTCAGCCATAAAGTTTTATCTCTTCGATCTAATTTAGTTCAGCTCAACCACGATTCCAATTTTAGTCTTCTCACGTGTCTAATTCAATTAGTTTAATAGCTACGAAGTCGCATCAATTCCTTGTGTTCGACCCTAGTTACTACACGATCCGTATTCTTGCGGAAGCGTTAGTCTAGGTTTTATCACTCGATATAACGCATATCACAATGTTTATGGCAGCCTGATTGTCACAATGGAAGGTAATAGGGTGATCATGCTCAATCCCAAAATTCTTGAGAAGAGCCTTCAACCATGCCAATTCATTAGTGAGCTTCCTCATAGCTCTATACTCAACTTATGCACTTGAACAAGACACAACCTTCTGCTTCTTTGTCCTCGAAGTGACTAAATTCCCACCAATGAATGTACAAAACCCTGTAATTGACTTCCTATCAATCCTATATCCTGCCCAATCTACGTCACAATAACCCACAATCTCCGTGTTTCTATTTTTTCCATCCATATGCCTTGACCCAGGGATCCTTTGATATACCACAAAATCCTCTCAACCATCTCCCAATGATAAACAGTAGGCCCTTTCATATGTTGACTCACTTGATGTAATAATCCTCATCAAAAGAAGTAAAGCATCGTTTATACGAAGTATGACCATGTGGATAGACAAAATAACGATAAACTAGCCTAGCAACTTCGTCAAAACCTCCCATAAACAACACTAGGATTCCCTTACGACCAATTGTTTTTCAGCCGACTAATAAGCTCTAACGCTTAGGAAAAACCTAGCTCAAACATGCAAAATATCACGGAAAATGGCCAACTTCTTAAGTATCCTAGGTTAAGGGTTCATCTCAAAACGTGGCACCGGACAAGTGCCTAGGACGACTCTGACTCACGAAAGCAAAAGCAAACTAAAAAACTACAAAATCAAAGAGAAAATAAAAGAAACTGAAACGAAGTCAAGTTAAGTCAAGTTTTGTGGAGGTATTTTTTGTGTGTTTTTTTTAAATTAACCGGGTCTTAAAATAAACAATTAAGAAATAGAAAACAAACATTTGGGTTGCCTCCCTGAAAACGTTTATTTAACGTATTTAAGCTTTGACGTCTCTATTCCTCATGTGTGTGCGACGAGTGGATCGCAAAGGGAAATGGAGTTTCCACTTACGATCGGTTGAGCAGTTTGGTAGAGCTTTAGTCGCTGCCCATTAGCTTTGAATGATCCGCTCGAATCGCTCCATAGTTCCACTTCTCCATGTGTGAAGACTTCTCGTACCTGAAAAGGACTAGACCAACGAGACCGTAGGTTGCTCAGGAAAAGCTTAGGACGAGAATCGAAGAGTAGAACTAAGTCACCTAGTTGGAAGTCATGAGGTAAGATCTTTTAATCATGCCATCCCTTAGTCACTACTTCTTTCTTTGGCACGTCATGCACGGAATTCACTCGTTCGCTGCCCGAGGTTGGATAAATGATATCTGCATCAAAAAGTTTTATGGTTTCTTTTTCCATTACCTCTTGCAAGTGCGGGTGCAGCCTCCGTTGAGTTTCGGGGGAAGGTTCGTGGCTGTCCTCCGTAGAATTTCCGTGCGTACATATTAAAGAGCTGACTCTCATTTGCTTCTTTACTCGCGTGGGTTATTTTCTCATCTCATCTGCACTCAAGTTAGCATTCATAACAACAGAATATGTTCTATCGTATTTAACGTACCCATACCAAAACGAAGACGGAGGAGGTTCGAGCTCAAGTTCGGGCGCCTTCTCCACTGCGAAATCAGCGTGCATTTTGTGTGGTATCTCCACACGTTAAGGTGTCTCGTAGTGCTTCAATAGCACTCAGGAATTTCGTGTAAAGCTTGGCTCCTTCGTCGGTGAATCCTGCATCTTTGCAAACACGTGTTAAGAATCACACAAGAGGATCAGAAACACGTACCTGATCTAGCGTGTCTTTTACTAACTCATCCAGCGAATCGACTCGAAGGCATGACTCGAATACGGTTCTGTTCATCGAGCTGGACAAGTTGAACTCTATCGTCTTATCTCCGACATGTAAAGAAAGTTTTCCTTGTTGTACGTCTATCATGGCACTTGCAGTAGCTAAGAAAGGTCTACCAAGAATAATGGGTACCCTAGCATCTTCCTTTATGTCAAGTACAACAAAATCAGTGGGAATGCAAAGATTACCTACCTTGGTGGGAACGTTTTCAACAATTCCCACCGCATATCTTACCGAGCGATCAGCGAGGCGTAGAGACATCTTTATAGGTTTGAGCTCTCCGAAGTTCATCCTCTTGAAGACCGAGTGTGGCATGATGCTTACGCTTGCTCCTAAATAACACAAAGCATTGTCAATATCAATATTACCTAGGGTGCATAGAATGGAGAAGCTTCCAGGGTCCTTCAACTTTGGTGGCAGCTTGTTTTGAAGGATGGCGCTGCATTCCTCGTTTAGTGCTACCATCTCACTCTCTTCGATACACATATCCTTGGAAAGAAACTCCTTGAGTAGTTGGGCGTGATTAGGAACTCTTTGGAGGGCTTCCACGAATGGGAGTTGATGTCAAGTTTCTTGAGGCCCTCTATAAATCTGCTCACTTGTTCTTCATTCTTGCTGCTCCACCAACCGTCGTTGAAACGGTATTGGAGGTTGGTACGCCGGTGGAGCAATGTATGGCTTGTCAAAATCTGGTTCGACTCCTTCCATAATCACGATGGTACCTTTGCCTTTTTTTCATGGATGTTCCAGCAACTTGTCTTGCTCTTTGGAGGGCGAATGCTCGATCATATCAGTGCTGCACACGATAATAGCGTTCACGTACAGTCTCGGATTTAGATCGGGTTTACCGGGAAGCTGCCCGGGATTCTGAGAAGATGAGGCAGTCTGCTGTGCTATGGAGTTCTCTAAGATCTTCACATGCTTGCTCAAGGGTTCCATATGAGTTTTGAGCTTGCTAAGCGCTGTCCCCACATCCGCATTGGATTTGGTTTGAGTCGATTGTGGGTGCCTTTGCTCCTTAATAAAATGGAGCATTACCGCCTCAAGGTTTGACGAAGGGGCTTGCGGAACTTGCTGAGCATGCTGAAATTTCTGGTTATCTTGCTGGCATGTTTGTTGTTTTTGCTGAAATCCCGAATTCTTTGTTGGTTGAGTCGTTCGGTATGAAAAATTCCGGTGGTTCCTCCAATTCGGGTTGTAGGTATTCCCGCATTGCGTGTTTCCTTGATGCTGGGCATAATTCATGTATACTGATAACACTGAAAGTGTATCATTATTAGGATAGGTTTTTAGACCATTTTCGCATATTTCTTACATCGAATCTTACTATTCCGATACGGTTTCGAGTTTTACATCCCCGTTTTCTCGGTTTTCAGGTTTTAGGTGACAAGGCCTAAATGAGCTCAATATGAAGGATTCCCTTGCAAAAACCACATGATTTGAGGACACATCTACTCAGAGCTCCAGAACCCAAAGGAACGCCCGAGCAACGAGCGGAAAAGAGAGATTTCAAGGATACAAGAGTGCCCGATCGGGCACTATTCCTTCACCCGCTCGGGTAGAACCTACGGGGTTTATCCATGCATTCGACACGACCCGGGCATATGAGCAAAGAGGATCGGGTGATCACCACCCGATCGAGCGAAATCTGAATACCCGCTCGGGCAGTTAATCATCTTTCAGCCTCGTAAGTTTACGCGACTCGGGTCCGCTTAGTCACACGATCGGGTGACGTTCACCCGATCGGGTTCACGAATCAACACGATCGGGCTGCCTATACCCGACCGGGTAACATATGTGTCCGAGCGGGCCGCGAACTTCGCAACAACCTAGATCTAAGTTTCAAACGAGCAAATAAAGAGAACTGAATGGATCGAAGGAAAAAGGGGGCGACGAACAGGGCAAGGGAGGACTGGAAAAACATCTGGGAAGGCTCAGGAAGCATCGGAGAAGAGGAGAAGCACCAATCCGTACACCGGTAACACAATAGGGAAGGTCGAGGCATCGAATTCCTTAGGGTTTATCATGTATAGAACTGTGTTATCTTCTGTTTTCGTTTATTCCATGAGTGAGTAGAGTCCCTACTGCGGGTAGGGATATCGGAATTGTATGTATGAACGATGATTCACATTAATGCTTAGTTTTATTTATTTACTCTTGATTTACGGTTCTACGCTTAGCAATATCAATCATACGTTAGTGCTGACCGCTCAACAACATAGGATCTCGAACCTTGCTGGAAGGTTAAGGAACGAATCCGGTCCGCTAAGTAGTAGATTAAGCTTTGGTTAATGAGAATCTGACCGGTCGGTTAGTCATCTTAGGGATAGTGATTGCGATCGATAACGCTGCCATGGTATATGTTAATCGCTGCTGGAAGGTAGGGTTGCATGTATCCATGGTTAGGAGGTTTAGGCTCGGAAGAATCACTCCTCACCGTAGAGCTTGAATTTCCCGTAGTCAAGAGTAGGTTATAGATCTATGATCCTTAGTCGTTCATCTTTGCAATACCCGGTATCCCGTGCACCCGTTGTATTCATCATATCTAGTTTTATCCTTACGCTAGTTTCGTTGTCACCATTAGGATAGTTTTAGGAAAATTAGGACCATATCCCATCTTATCATCTCTCGTCTTAGTTTAGTCTCGTTCTTAGTTTAGCTGTTTTAGTCCCTGAGATCGACCCTGGTACTACAAGATCCGTATACTTGCGGTGAAGTGGACTAGGTTAATTATAACTCGTGTTTCCACACGTCATATACCATGTTCTTTTGCACCGTGCATTGATAAGCCACGTGTTGTATATCTCCGCAATTCACGCGGTACATGGTGTTCACTACATTGCCTATTGCTCTGCTCTGATTCGGCTCATATAGGCGTCAAGTGCTGTAAGGCATACCTCTCGATGTGGACCACACGGTGTGAATCATGGCGAGGTTATCTATCAGTTTGTATGCCTCCTCAACGCTCAGATCCATAAACGATCCTCTAGCAATGTTATCCAACATCGTTCAATGTTCGTCTGCGATTCCATTATAGAATGTTTTGATAAAATACCATTGCTCGAGACCATGGTGTGGACACATCTATAGAAGATCCTTACATCTGCCCTACGCTTTGAACAACGTTTCTCCATCTCTGCATCTAAAAGTTGTGATTTCCCCCTCATCTGAATCGTCTTGCTCGAAGGAAAGAACCGTGATAAGAATAGTGTGCAGAGCTAGTCCCAAGTAGTGATTGAACCAGCGGGAAGCGATTGCAGCCATGTTTTCGCTCGTCCCCCAATTGGGAAGGGGAAGAGGCATAATAGAATTGCGTCTTCCGAGACTCTGTGTATCTTGGATGTATCGGAAAGCTCTAGGAAGTCTCTAAGGTGCTGATGGAAATCCTCGTGATTTCCACCCATGAATTGCTTCTGATAAAGCATGTTGATCATTGCCAGCTTAATTTCAAACTGTTCTCTAGCAATAGCAGGCATCCATATGGCGGTTTGAACGTTGGTCATATTCGGCACCACGTAATCTCTGAGGCGATGTGGTGGAGGAGCCTGTGGTTCTCGCGATGCGAATTGTTGTTTCTGCATATGTCCATGGTTGTTCAACATATCGTTCTGATTATCCATCTCTTCTTTGATCTGATGGCTCTGCGAAGGACAAATAAAAAGAATTTAGGTAGAAAGAACGAAAAAAAAGAAAAAAATAGAAAATAAAACAAGAATGACTCTAGACTCGAATCTAAGACGGTTGACAATAGTCCCCGGCAACGGCACCAAAAACTTGATGCGATTCAAAGTCAAACAAATATTAACCTAAACTACCCGCAAGTGCACGACACATGAGTAGTACTCTAGGTGTTGATCCCTCAGGGACTATGCAAAACAACATAAACTCAAACTACGAATCAAACTTGTAAACGAACAAAATATTGATTTTAAGATTGAAATACTAAAACCAAATAAACTAACGAGTTCTTAACAATGAGACACACATTCTAGGTATCTGGTTTCACCACAAGACCACCGAAACTAACAATCAATCTATCTAATCATGCAATCCCGATCAAGTTATCTAAGCCAAACGATCCTAATATGATATCTACTCTCTCTCGAGGCATAGACACGTGATCTAGTCAAGTTATCCCCTACTTTCGTGGCTGACACCTTAAGCTAGACCCATAAGTTCTATGATTCATCCGTTTAACCCTAAACCGCTGCTACCCTACTTTCGTGGCCTAACCTCGGTTGTTCTAAACCTGATTATGTGGAATTAGAATTCTCCTTTCGATCCTTCTCCTAAGTTCCTTTTCTATTCTCTTTCATTTTCTTCTTCATTCCCCTTTTTCCATGCTTTTCCAATCTTTCCCGTGGTCTTTCCTTTTGTTTTCAGTCGGTTTAAATGTTTATTTTTTTTCGTGTTGCATGTTTGTCTTCACGCCCGGTCGTGCGTCAAGGTGTGCCCGATCGTGCTACAAGACTCTGAAGGTGGTGCCCGGCCATGCAGGAGGATGAGCCCTATTGTGCATGTCCCTCTTTGTGTTGTCCGATCATGCAACATAGGAGCCTGGGCCATGCTGGAAATTCAAGGAAGATTGCTGCGTCAAGAGGCCTGGTCGGGCAGGAATGGGTGCACGGTTGTGCTGGGGCTGTGGGTGATGAGCTCGATCGTGCTAAAGGCTGGTGCACGGTCGGGCATGTATTTCCATTGCTGAGCCCGGTCGGGCTGAAGGTGTTCATGTGCCCGGTCGTGCTATGCATTATGTTGGTCGTGCAGTTTGTTGTCTTGCCCTGTTTCACGTCCCGTTTGCTCTGTTACAACCCTTGATGCTAGCACTTTTTCGCGTGTACGTTCCTTCGCTTCGAAATGAACCAAATTTGCATTAAATCCTGTTAGAACATGAAAACACGAAAACGAGTCAAACGAATACAAAATCATACGTAAACATCGCAAGTATATCATAAACATCTCTAAAATGAAGCCAGAAATATGTATTGAAACGAGATGATCATCCTCCTTAGGCATGCAGCATATACATATTGAAGGGCTCACTCTCCTATGCTTCTTGAGATGAATGGGTGGCTTTCGTGTCTCATGTCGAAGAGAAGAAAGAAGAGGTTCAAGCTGAAGCTTAGATGCCTTCTCTACCGCAATTTACTCGTGAATTTTTTGTAGACCTTGGCTCTTTCATTGGTAAGTCCTGCAGCATTGCAAAATTTTGTTCGCCCTATTTCAAAAGGACCGGAAATACTTACTCGACCAAACGTGTCATTCGCCAATTCGTCCTGCACATCAACTCTATAACAAGACTCCTTGGGGCTGGACAAATAAAATTCAATCTTTTCGTCATAGACACGTAGAGAGAGCTTCCATTGTTGTACATCTATCTTGGCACCTACAGTAGCTAGAAAAGGTCTACCAAGAATAATAAGTACCCTAGCATATTCTTCTATATCAAATACAACAAAATCAGCGGTATACAAAGATTACCTACCTTGGTGGGAATATTTTTGACAATTCCCACCGGATATCTTGCCCAACAATCCGTGAGTTATAAAGACATCTTTGTAAGTTTTAGATCTTCGATGTTCATCCGCTTGAAGACCATGTGTGGCGTAAGGATCACTCTTGCTCCCAAATCGCACAAGGCTTTGTCTATGTAGATATTCCTTATGGTGCATGGTATGGAGAAGCTTCGGGGGTTTTTTAACTTCGGTGGCAGCTTATTTTGAAGAATGGCGCTGCATTCCTCGGTGAGTGCTGTCGTCTCACTCTCATCAATATGCCTCTTATTGGATAGGATCTCTTTGAGGAATTTGGTGTATACGGACATTTGTTGGGGGGCCTCTACGAACACTATGTTGATGTGAAGCTTCTTGAGGATCTCTATGAACAGTTCGTATCTCACTTCATTCTTGTTGCTCACAACCGTCGAGGAAGTACAGGAGGTACATACGCTGGTGGAGCAATATATGGCTTCTCTAAATCTGGTGTGGCTCCCTCCATGATTGTAATGCCCTTTCCTTTGTCCTCTGACTTTCCAGCAGCCTTTTCTCGCTTTTTTGGGGGTGGACTCTCAATCACATTACCGCTGCGCAAGGTGATAGCATTAACGTGCTCTCTCGGGTAAAGATCGGGCTTTTTGGCTAGCATCTCGGGATTCCGAGAGGATGATGCAGCCTACTACGCAATAGAGTTTTCTAGAACCTTCACATGCGTGCTCAAGGAGTCCATTCGAGTTTTCAGCTCATTGATCGCAATCCCCACTCGAGTTTTGAGTTCATTCATCGCTGCTCCCATTTCCTCGTTGAATTTAGCTTGAGTCGATTGTTGCTGCCTTTATTTCTTGATAAATTCAAGCATCATTGCCTCAAGACTTGGCGAAGGAGCTTGAGTGGTGATGTGGTTAACCTCAATTAATAATTTACCTAGACTAACGCTTCCGCAAGAATACGGATCGTATAGTACCAGGGTCGAACACGAGGAATCGATGCAACTCTAAAGCTAGTAAACTAATGAATAAGACGCGTGAAATCGATAAGTGATGGGAATGCGAATGAAACAAAACTAAACTAATTAACGGGATAAACTCAATGACTAAACACCACAGGTTTCGAGAAATGCACGATGATGCAACGTAGTTCTAACAAGATCATGGTTATAGATATCGTTACGTATTCGGGGAATTCAAGCTCTTTTCTAGGGAATGACTCTACCGATGCCTAAACCCACTATCTAGCATGCGTACTACCAATCTTCCAATTGTCTAATCTCACCTACTAGATGCATTAAGAGTGCTATCCTAATTCCTAACTTCAATCAACCGATCGGCCAAGGTTCTATATCAATTGAGGCTTCATATCATGGCTACGTTCCAAAATACAATTCATCTCCCAATGCAATTAGATTTTTATAATCATTCATTCAAGCTACCAACAAGAATAAAAGCATTACGAACAACCAATCAATCCGAAACGAACGAATATTATAACCAAGCATTAAGAACAAAACTTCATTACATAACGGCAAAGCACTCTAACCCATGGCTGTGGACCTACTCGGACATGAACTTAGCAAAAGAAACACAAAAGATAACTGTATTCAACATGGATAAAGAATGAGATCCATCCCTATTCTATTACCGATGTCTTCAATAGCTCCTCCACGCTCCGGCTTCCTCGCTCCGTCCTCCGCCCTTGTGTGAGCGTTCTGCTCTCTTTCTCTCCCTCTACGTGTTCTCTCTTTTTCTCTCCTTCTTTCTGTGTGAAATCGTCCCTCAAGCTCTCCCCCTTTCGTTCCTTGCAGCAGCCACCCTTTTCTTCCCTTTTCTTGAGTTTTCCATTCTTGAATAAGTTGGATGACGTTTCCATTACTTTCTCCAGCGAAATATCACTTATTCTTCTTCTCCAAAGTCGTTTTCCTTATTGTATAAGTCCCTAAAAAACTCCCATTTGTTTTAAGACAAATTAACTTATTTGGAGTTGCAGGTGATGGACGCGACCCGCGCGGGCTTGGTAAGTGACCCGCTCAGGTTCGGCGAAAGATCGCGCAAGAACGCGATGGAAGAAGAGGCAGCTCGCTCGGGCTGTGATGCTGCCCGCTCCGGCTGAGTTGCTGCCCGCTCGGGCTGAGACCCCGGGCGTGGTATTTTCCGACTCGTGCTCAATTTGCTGGACAAAATCACCGTAACAAATACCCGCTCATGCTAGGGAGTTACTCGCGCGGGTAGTGGCTATTCCTTGCTGATTCTCGTCCCGTTTGTCTCGTGATGATCCTCGATGTTGGTACTTTGTCTCGTGCACGTCCTTTAGCTCCAAAATAACTGAAAACGAGATGATCATGATGCTTAATGCTTGGTAAAATCCAAATGAATGATGAAACTAACTATAAAAATATATGAAAATACTAGAACAAAATAGACGTTATCAAACTCCCCCAGACTTGAACCTTTGCTCGTCCTCGAGCAAGACTAGAAAGAAGCAGGAGTGGAGTTAGACAACAACGGAAAACTAGCACAATTATCTCGAAAAATCAGCCACCCTATGCAACAACGCGTCACACGAACATAGATCTAAGCGCACCAAATTTAGACCCCTATCTACCGAAAGACACTAACCGTGCAATCCTACACATATCCTAAGTTCATTTCACTAACCCCTAGACAACATCCAAGCAATATCCATACCTATTCTAATGCACAAACAGTTCGATACCATTCTTAAGACAATTATTTTTCTTCTTTTTCGGTTCTCTTTTTCTTCTTCTTTTTTTCTTTTTTTTTCGGTTTTCGAACACTTTTGTTATTTGAAAATTTCGCACTCGGTTTCTAGGACACCGGAGTTGAAGAGGACAGCCATCTACTTAGCCCTAGGTTGCCAATTGGCACACTCGTAAGGTCTCGTAACCTTAGCCGAGTGAAGAGGTTGCGATTTTGCTGATTTTTTTTCTTTTCATTAACTAGTGTGAATACGCATCGACTCTAACCCTTAGGACTTAGAAAAACCGCCTCGACCCACCACTTAGACCCGAACCATCAATATTGAGGCACTCATGTCAATGTAGGGCTGAAAAAGTTAAAGAACTTAATCTATTAACAGCGGAGTGTAAGTGTGTGGAGATATAATGATCGAAACAAAACAAGGAATGAAAGGTACGCTCGGAGATATAAGTGTTTGGGATTGAAGCCTAACGGAAGGAATACAACTATAGACTATGAATTCATGCACGACCACTAACTAGGCGATATCTAAAGGTATGTTTTAGCAAACCTAGAGTTTATTCCCGATTCGACAAAGTTGCACATGTTGACTAAAGTTCGAAATTTTTCGTACTAGATATCCGTCTATCTAATCCTAAAAAAACAAAACGTACAATATAAACCTCTGGTAAAATGCCCCCCGTAACCCAGCAGATAAAGCCCAGACTTGAACGGAACACCATCCCGGTGTTCAATACCTAAGAGAAGGACTAACACGCAAAAACTTAGGAAAAAAATACTATAAATAGGAACGTGTGCACCTGATGCATGCTTGCTGTCCCGAGTTGATGTAGCTGGGCGTACGCGCCTTTACTTATATTGTGGATGATTTCAAAGTTGAAAACCTGTAACAAAAGTCACACAATTCAAAGGAGACAGTACGATACATCAGGGTTGTTAGTAAGGAGCATGCTTGTGAAAAGAATAAGAGTCGAATTCTAAAAAAAATTGAAACGAAATAACGAAAAGGATATAGGGCTCGGGTTGCCTCCCGAGAAGCGCTTGTTTAAGGTTGTGAGTCTGACCAAAACGTGTTACTCATTAGGTGGATGTCCTCGACGTCGTCGTGTGCGTAGCGTCTCGCGTGCATAGTGTGCTCGATTGGGTGTAGTACGCGGATAAGTTGGCTTGCTTGCACAATCAGTCATATCCTCACTAAGCTCAGTCGTGTTGTTACCTATGTTGGGTGCTAGATCGTGCTGTCCAAAGCATTTGGTTGAGCTATCCATAAGTCCGGTTATGAACTCCATGAAACCGGTTAGGCGTTCGTCTTTTGTTCCCTTCAACGTTTCCGGAATTTGTTGGTGTGTGAGCCCTTGTGGTGAAGGTTTCATCTTCACCTTGGGTGCCTTATCAATGTCCCAATCAGGTGCTGGACGTTTGGCGTGGCTCGGGAGTGGTTGAACTCGCGCTACTTGCTGTTTGACGTGCGCTGGAATCTGCCTTGGATGCGTGGAGGTTTGCGCACTGATTTAGGACGTTTTCTTGATTCAAATTGATATCCAATCGATTTGTGCTTATGTGTTTGTGGGTTGAGCACTTGTCTTGATAAGGATTGTCCGAAATTTCACCTTTTGCTTTGCTTACGAACTGCTGTGCTCGGATCGCACAGAAATCTGCTCGAAGTGCGTCTAGCTCGGTGTTTGGAATCTCCTTTGTCTTTTCTTCGTGCATCATCTTAGTACAGTATGTTGCATCGTTCGGGTCTTTATACACTTCTTTTTCAGCTGCTAAAAGAGCTAACTCAACGGAATCTATATTCCCGAACTCGTCAAAGACTTCTTTGGCTAGTCTCTCTAGGACGTCGATGTGGAACACCGAATCCAACATACAAGGCTGCTTGAGTGTGTGTCGTTCAGATTGAGTTCCACTTCTTCATCTCCAAATTTAAGTGTGAGTCTACCTTCAGCACAATGTATGATCGTCTTTGCCGTATTGAGAAACGGCCTACCGACAATAATTGGGATTTTCTTGTCCTCCTCCATATCCAAGACGATGAAATCGACCAGGACGAAGAACTTCCCAACTTGTAATGGAACGTCTTCCAGCATGCCCTCGGGTATCCTTACACTTCAATCAGCCAAGGTGAGCGCCATTCGTGTAGGTTTAAGATACAACCTGTCCCTAAGATCCAGTTTTTCGTATAACGGCAATGGTAGCACGCTCACGCTTGCTCCGACATCAATTAGTGCATGGCTAATTTCACAAGCACCTATTTTTACAAGGGATCACGAATATACCTGGATCGGGCATCTTCTTGGGTAGGTTTGGCTGCAGCATCGAGTTAGTCACCATGACGGTTTCCATCTCTACATCTCGTTTGTTCGCAAGCACCTCCTTCAAGAACTTAGCGTATGAAGGCATCTTCTTCAACGCCTCGTGGAATGGAATGGTAATATGCATCTTCTTTAACATCTCAGCAAACTTAGCAAATCGAGCATCCTCGTTCTTTTTGCTTTGACGTTGGAGAAACGGCAAAGGAGGCGGTCTTGGATCGGGTTTTACGTATTTTGGCTCTTCCTCCTCCTCGGGTTTCTTTTTGTGCTCTTCGACGCTACTGCCTTTTTCCATTATTGTACTGGACAGTTCACCTTTGTCAAATATCGAGGGATTGGTCTGATCCATCAGTCTCTTACGTTGACGTTGTGGGAATGGCATAGGAGGCGGTCTTGGTTCGAGTTTCACGTATTTTGGCTCTTCTTCCTCCTCGGTTTTGTTTTTTTGCTTTTCATCGTTGCTGCCATTTTCCACTGATGTACTAGTTGCTTCGCCCCTTTCAAACATCAAAGGAGCGGACTGATCAACCACCTTACCACTACGTAGATATATGGCGTTGACGTGCTCACGAGGATTTGCTTCCGGTCTCCCCGATAGAACTCCTTGTGGTCGTGCTGCCCCTTGTGCAAGTTGGGGTTGTGTCCTTGGCAGAAAGTTTTGATTTCGTTGCATAATCCGCGGTTGGAAATTCCCTGATAAACGTTGTGCATTAAATTTACCATCGAAGTTCTTATACGAAAGGTTAGGGTGATTTCTCCATTCAGGGTTATAAGCGTTACCTAGAGGCTGATTGTTGCTCACATAATTCTTGTTGCTCACATAATTCACCTCCTCGTACCCTTGAGTTCCTTGCTCTTCTGACTGCTCAAAGCATTTCGATCGATGCACTTCAGACATCATATTGTAGATTCCACTAATTTGATCTTTTACTTCATCTATCTCGGCATATAAAGCATGCGTGTTGTTCAAGTTAGCTACCCTTGCTGGAGCATTGCGATTGTATACTCCAGCGGTGTTGCTGCCCTCATCGGCCATACGATCAATTAAGTTTTCGATTTGTGGAAAGGTGAGGTTGCTCAAAGAACCTCCAGCTGCGGCTATGATCAGAATTCTCGTGTTATCCATGAGTCCTTGCAGAAAGTTGTGTATAAGATAGCTCTGATCCATGCCGTGGTGTGGGAAAAGGCGTTGATAGCCTTTGAAACGTTCCCACACTTCGTATAAACTCTCAGCTGCCCCTTGGATGAATGTGTTGATTTGATTTCTTGGCGAGCTGAGCTTTCCTAATTCCTACGCTCATTCAACTAACCGACCAAGGTTCTAAATCAATTGAGACTTCATATCATGGCTACGTTGCAAAATCAAATTCATCTCCCAATGCAATTAGATTTTTATAATCATTCATTCAAGCTACAACCAAGAATAAAAGCATTACGAACAACCAATCAACCCGAAACGAACAAATATTATAACCAAGCATTAAGAACAAAACTTCATTACATATCGGCAAAGCTCTCTAACCCATGGCTGTGGACCTACTCGGACATGAACTTAGCAAAAGAACCACAAAAGATAACTATATTCAACATGGATAAAGAATGAGATCCCTCCCTATTCTATTACCGACGTCTTTAATAGCTCCTCCACGCTCTGGCTTCCTCGCTCCGTCCTTCGCTCTTGTGTGTGTGTTCTGCTCTCTTTCTCTCCCTCTACGTGTTCTCTCTTTTTCTCTCCTTCTTTCTGTGTGAAATCCTCCGTCAAGCTCTCCCCTTTTTCGTTCCTTGCAGCAGCCACCCTTCTGTTCCCTTTTCTTGAGTTTTCCATTCTTGAATAAGTTGGATGACATTTCCTTTAGTTTCTCCAACGAAATATCACTTATCCCTCTTCTCTAAAGTCGTTTTCCTTATTGTATAAGTCCCCAACAAACTCCCACTCGGGTGCGGCGCAAAAGATCGCGCAAGAACGCGATGGAAGAAGAGGCATCCGCTCGGGCTGTGATGCTGCTCGCTTGGGCTGAGTTGCTGCCTCTTCGGGCTGAGGCCCCGGGCGTGGTATTTCTTGCCCGACTCGTGCTCAATTTGCTGGACAAGATCATCGTAACAAATGCCCACTCGGGCTAGGGAGTTACCCGCGCAGGTAGTGGCTATTCCTTGCCGATTCTTGTCCCGTTTGTCCCATGATGATCCTCGATGTTGGTACTTTCTCTCGTGCACGTCCTTTAGGTCTAAAATAACTGAAAACGAGATGATCATGATGCTTAATGCTTGGTAAAATCCAAATGAATGATGAAACTAACTATGAAAATATATGAAAATACTAGAACAAAATAGACGTTATCAAGTGGGTTGAGGAGCTTGCTGGACTTGCTGGAATGGCTGATTGCTGATATGGCTGTTGCCTTTGTTGAAAACCCAAAAAATTCACGGTTGTGTTGTGCCATACGAGAGATTCGGGTGGTTCCTTCAATTCGGGTTGTAGGTATTCCCGAATTGTGTGTTGCTTGCTGCTGGGCGTAGCTCACTTGCTCCATACATTCTTGCATTGTGCATTGGTAAGCCATATGATCCATATCTCCACAATTTTCACAATAGATGGCATTCACCGCATTTTCCATCACGCTTCTTTGATCTACTTCGTAAAGACCTCGTGTCTTGTTTGGCATACTTGTTGGTGTAGACCACATGGTGTGGTTCATGGCAAGATTGCCAATAAGCTCGTATGCCTCTTCAACGCTTAAGTCCATGAATGATCCTCGAGCAGCATTGTCTAACGTCGTTCTATGCTCATACATGATCCCATTGTAGAATGTTTGGATCACGTACCACTGCTCAAGACCGTGATGAGGATACATTTGCAAAAAGGTCCTTGAAATTTCCCCATGCTTCAAATAACGTAACTCCCACTCAGCTTCTAATCATTGTGATTTCTCCTCGCATTTGGATCGTCTTGCTCGGAAGGAAGAATCGTGATAGGAATGTTGTTCAAAGCTGGTCCATGTAGTGATCGAACCAGTGGAAAGAGATTGTAGCCATGCCTTCGCTCGTCCCCCAATTGAGAAAGGGAAGAGATGTAGCAAAATAGTATCCTCCGAGACTCCATGAATTTTGAATGTGCTTGACAGCTCTAGGAAGTCTCATGGATGTTGATAAGGGTCTTCATGATTTCCGCCCATGAATTATTTTTGGTATAACATGTTGATCATCGCAGGCTTGATCTCGAATTGCTCCCTCACAACACTGGGTGTCCTTATTGCAGTTTGGACATTGCTCATGTTTTGCACCACGTAATCATGAAGACAACATGGTGGAGGATCTTGAGTTTGCTGTAATTGCGCCACATTACCAACGGGTAATTGCGGTTGTCCATGATCATCCAATACATCCTTTTGATTGTTCATTACTCGTGGATTAGTCGTGTCTACTCTTTCTTCTCCCTTGCCCTTCTTTCGCTTATTAATCGTTCTCTCAATCTCGGGGTCAATTCGATGCAAATTCGAATTACCTTGAGATCGAGTCATGCACCTACAAGGGACAAGTAAAAAGAATTAGTAGAAAAAAATGAAAAAGAAAAGAAAAAACAAACCAAAAACAGGTATGATTCTAAATCTGAATCCTAAACGTGTTGACAATTAGTCCCCGGCAACGGCGCCAAAAACTTGATGCCTGTCAAGTTAAACAAGTTAACATAAATCTACTCGCAAGTGCATGGCACGTGTGTAGTAATTAAGGTGTCGATCCAACAAGGACTAATGTAACACGGTCTAAGAATCAAAACTTGAATCAATGCCTGCTGCGATAAATAAAGATGATGAGATGCAATGATGAAGTGGATGAATATGCAGTGGATAAATGAGTTCTAAACAAATAGACAAACGTTCTAGAATCTGGTTTCACCGCATAGACTCCGAGACCAATCTCCGATCTATCTAATCGTGAATTCTCTATCAAGATATCTAATGCGGACGATCCTAATGTAGAACCTACCCTCTCTCAAGGCATAGGAACGTGGTTGGATTGAGTCATCCCATACTTTCATGACTGACACCCTAACTAAACCCCACTACCATTCATGATTCGCCCGATTCAACCCTCAACCGTTACTATCCTACTTTCATGACCTAGTCTCTGTTGTTCTAAGCCTGATCTTCTAGGACTAGAATTCACCTTTCAATCCTTCTCCTAATCCATAACACATGCATATATGTGGCCATTCGTAAACACAAGTCATTAAGCGCTCAGACAAAGAATAGATAAACAAAATGGGGAAATGCATTCATAAACAAATCAAAGATGGTTTCGGGTAGCCATGGGCTAATCCCTTCTCCTAGAACAAATCTACCACTCGATCAGAGTCTAAACAACATAAATGAAACAGTAGAGTAAGGAGCATAGAAATATCAAACGAGTGCGATCCCGAATCAATTCTCGACTCCTTGTTGTGTCTCCCGTCAAAGAGGGCTCTTGAATGGATGGATGGATGTTGTGTACCCTCCTAGGGTTTTCCTCTGAACTCAATCGGGGGTCTGTTTTTATACAAATTCCCCGTTGGAGAACTTCTAGGGAAGTTGTTACAGCCATGCCCCACATGGGCGAGAGAGACAATCCGTGCGGGCTCTTCACTTTCTCCATGCCCCATGCGTGCTAAGGGTCAGCACGACTCGGGCATTGTGTGTTGGATAACCAACCCACGCGGGCTAAAAAAGACACCCCGTGCAGGCTCTTCATGAACCTCATTCCGTTGTGATCTCCAATGCTCGCACTTTATCCTGTGTGTAAGATTTTAGAGAATAGATTAATAAATAAGAGAATGATGTCTGAATGTGAAATAGATTCAAGACGGATTGAACTCCATCTTTGTTGTAGAATGAAGAAAAATTAGAGAGGATATGATAGAAAGTTGTTTCTTAGTTGATGTTTGTGTTACAGAAGATGTCACTATATCTAGAGAAAACAATGTGAATGATCTCCTAGGTGTGAACACGGTCTCCTAGATGTGAAAACGGTCTCCTCGGTTGAAAACGGTCTCCTAGGTGTGAAAGTGACCTCTATTGTTCTTGGCACCTTTGACTTCCTTTTATAGATTTGATTGTTGAATTAATTCTAATAAATATGATTAAGAATAATTTCGTACTTATTGAATTATTTCTCAAATTTTCTTAAATATTTCCTTTAATCAATACTCCCCCTCAAGTTTACACTTTGGAATCACCCGAAAAGTCTAAGCTTGGAAGAAAGAGCTCATTAGTTCACTTCATTAAAAACCTCAAGGTGGAAAACCACGTGGGACAAAACCACATTGAGGAAAAACCACATTGCAAAGCTTGATACTTGCAGCTTTGGTAAAGATATCCGCGAGTTGATTATCATTCCTTGTGTAGCACGGAAGAATTACCCATTTTTCTATCTATTGTCGAACCTTGTGGCAATCTATCTCGATGTGCTTGGTCTTCTCATGAAATACTGATTTACTAGGAATGTGTATTGCTGCTTGATTGTCGCTATGAAAGATAATAGGAAAATCGTGCTCGATTCCAAAGTCCTTGAGAAGACTCTTGAGCCAAGTCAATTCATTGGTGAGCTTTCTCATGGACATGTATTCTGCTTCTGCACTTGAAGATGAAACAACCTTCTGTTTCTTTGTCTTTCAAGTGACCAAATTGCGACCAATGAATGTACAAAAACCCGTAGTAGACTTCCGATCAATCCTATCTCCTACCCAATCTGCATCACAGTAACCCATAATCTCTGTATTTCCATTCCTTCCCATCCAAATACCTTGACCTGGAGACCATTTTATGTACCTCAAGATCCTCTCTATCATACTCCAATCATACACCGTAGGCTCTTTCATAGGTTGGCTCACTTGATTCACCGCAAACCACAAGTCTAGTCGTGGGAGAGTGAGGTAGATTAGCTTAGCAACGATCCTTCTATAGCGACCAACATAAGAAAACTTCTCCTCATTCTTCTCCCTTTTTCCATTGACCTTGTAGCAATCTTCAAGAGGTGTCTTTGCGGGTTTAGAACCAAGTTCACCCATTTCTTCCAAGAGATCTAGAGCATACTTTCTTTGAGAGAGAAAGAGGCCCTCATTGGATTTATAAACTTCAAGACCAAGAAAATACTTCAACTCTCCAAGATCCTTGATGTCAAAAGCGTCCTTCAAGTGTCCTTTTGCTGCTTCAATACCCTCTTTATCATCCCCACCTACAATCGAATCTTCAATATACACCAAGATTACTACTAGGCCATTGGTTGTCTTGAGTGTGAAGAGAGTTTTATCTGAGTGCGATCTCTTGAAACCGTCCATCAAGGTTGAGCTCAACTTATGATACCAAGCTCTTGGAGATTGCTTGAGACCATAAATAGCCTTCCTTAGCCAAAGTGCTTGTCCAGGTTTACACAAATCTTCAAGTCCAAGAGGTGGGACCATATACACTTCTTTTTCAAGTTCTCCTTTAAGAAAAGCATTTTTCACATCCATTTGCCACAAATCCCAAGATAGATTAGTGGCCAAAGAAAGCGCAACCCTTATAGTGTTGAGCTTAGCCACGGGAGCAAATGTGTCTTTGTAATCCTCTCCACATGTTTGAGAGAATCCCTAGCAACCAAGCGAGCCTTATATCTTTCAATGTCACCATTACTCTTGTATTTGGTGAACACCCATCTAGATGTAACCGCTTTCTTTCCTTTAGGGAGATCCTCAACATCCCAAGTATGATTTCTTTCCATGCTCCTCTTTCATCTTCAACCGCATCTAACCAAACCTTCTTGTCTTTAGCTTCTTCATAAGTATTGGAAATCTGATGTTCCTCAATTTTAACAAGAAAAGCTTGATGTGCTTCAGGCAAAAGGTCAATAGAACACACACTTTGAATAGGATGAGCCACCGCTTGATTGTTGTAGTCGACTCTAGTATTCTTCCAATTCTCAGGTCTGAGTCTCAGTCTAGTACTTCTTCTCAAGGGTGGAATCGGTGCAGATTATGCCTCTTCAACCATACCCTCTTCCTCTTCTTGAATTTTCCCCCTTGATTCATTACGCTCTCTTGGATTGAATCTTGAAACGACCTTTCCTCTTGAGCTTCAGGTGGTTCTTGAGTTGTCGCATCTTGTTTTTCTTAATTATCTCCATCATCATCTTGATTTGGTGGAGTAGTATCTTGTCTTGAGTCTTTGATCTTGTCATTACCCAAGTGATTCAACAAAAACCGCAAGCTACTTTCTAGGTCCGACCATTTCATCAACTCCTCTAGACCCTCTCTTTCTTACTTGTCATAATACCCTTGATCCTCTATGAACTTCACATCTCTACCAACATAAGTCTTGCTTGTAGAGGGATCATAGCACTTATAGCCCTTTTGAGTGGTTGAGTATCCAAGAAACATGCATCTAATGCTCTTTGCTTCCAACTTGTTTCTTTGTTCTCCTGGAACATAGCAAAGAAAGATCTCTTGGAACATAGACAAAAGCACACACACCCAAATACACGTAAGTGATCAATAAAGGGTTTAGTTTGGTTCAATACCTCAAAAGGAGAAGAGTCTTGTAAGACTTGTTGGAATCCGATTGATGAGGTAACACGAGGCCAAGACTGCATCTCCCCAAAACCTCTTTGGAACATTAGCTTGAAACATCATGGTTCTTGCTACTTCCATTAGGTGTCGATTCATTCTTTCCGCCACTCCATTTTGTTGAGGTGTGTGTGGAAAACTAGTTTGGTGTAGTATTCCATGCTTGTTTAAGTGTTCTTTAAACCTTTGGCTTGTATACTCTCCCCCATTGTCCAATCTAAACACTTTAATCTTAGCATTGAATTGGTTAGTGACATAATTATGAAAGTTAATGAAAGCTTCATATACTTTATCTTTAGATGGAAGCAAAGTTACCCAACTATATTTAAACTTCTCATCTATAAATGTCACGAAATACTTATGTCTATCTCTAGATATGCAAGGAAAAGATCATACGTCTGAGTGAACCAAATCAAAGCAATGCTCATAGATAGTGTTAGACTTGGGAAATACAACTCGACAATGTTTACCAAGAATGCAAGCTTCACAAATGGAATAGTCAAAAGATTCATTAGGTAACATTAAGTTCAAAGCACGAGAATGAGAATGACCTAATCTAGCATGCCACAACACACTTTTGTTTGAAAAAAGACAAGATGTAAAAGCTAAACGGTCTTAAAGGCTTGAAGAAGCATGATTGAGGACATAAAGCTCCTCCTCGGTTCCTCCTTTGCCCAAGATTATACCATTCTCAATATCCTGAAACTTAACATCATTAGGACTGAAGATAACATTGCAATTGAGATCTTTAGTTGCTCTTTTAACTAAAACTAAGTTCGATTTGAACTTAGGAATGTAAAAGGCATCACTCCTTTTGTTAAATAGATTCAACTTGACGGTTTCTTCTATGGGTATCATATTTCCATCGGCTATCTTAACCTTTCCCACATTCTTATAATCTAAGTTCTCCAACAACTTAGCATTTCTAATCATGTGATGAGAGGCACCCGAATCTACAACAAGTTTATGATCACTATTTGAATTTAAATTAGATGTTAAGTAAGAGATACCAAGTTTGGTGGTATAAGCCTTGATAAGAGCCTCCAAGTCACTCTTCTTTACATCCTCCATTGAGGCATGTAAGGCCACTTCGTTCCCTTGGTTTGAACTCTCGACTTTATCCTTCTCTTGAGCAAGGTTGGCAGTTTTAGACTCCATTTGATCCTTGAACTTTGCCGGTTTCAAGAGAGGATGAAGAATCCAACACTTCTCCTTAGAATGACCCTTCTAATGGCAATGTTCACACATTATCAGCCGTCTATCCTCTTGCTTGAAGTCCCCTTTATTAGCCGTCATAAGCTCCTTCTTTCTACCAAACAATCCGATTGTGCTCTCTTCCTTTTGAACCCTTGAACATATTTCCTCAAAGCTTGGAAGCTTAGTTTCTCTTAGAATAGACTTGATGATATCATTGTAGCTCGAGTTCAAGTTGAAAAGCAATCCAAAAGTCTTATCTTGCTCTCTTCTTTCATTTAGTACCTTTGGATCTATGGAACTTGGCCTTAACACATCAAGCTCACTCAACAAGGATTAAAACCTTCCAAGGTACCTTTTGAAGTCTAAATCATCTTGATTCAGCTCACTAATGGCCTTCTTGAACTCATAGATTCGACTAAGGTTGGAAACATCACCATACACTCTCTTAAGAGTATCCCAAAGAGACTTAGTTGTTTCCCAATAAGAGTAAGCTTCTAATATCGATGGCTCTAAACTGTTTTGAAGAAAGCCTAGCACAAGATGATCTTCTTGAAACCGTTTTGCATCGTCCTTCCTATTCTCCTCATCCTTCTTGCCTTTAGCCGAATCCTCTTCATTATCTATCCTCCTTTCTTCTAAAATGTGTTGCCAAAGCCCTTTTCCACAAATAGAAGTCTTGATGGTACTTGACCAAAGAGTATAGTTGGATCCTTTGAAAATCAGAACAATAACAATTGGCTTGAGACTAAAACAACTTTGTATCATGTCTTCCATGATAAAGTTTTGATCTCTATTCCACAAATAAGAAGGAATATGCTTCATTTATGACTCCTTTTATGAAGAATCCGACAGAAAGTGAATAACAAACCCAGAAATTTTAAGATTTGAAACCATGTAAGATTTTAGAGAATAGATTGAAAATAAAGAGAATGAGATCTGAATGTGAAGTAGATTCGAGATGGATTGAACTCCATCTTTGTTGTAGAAGGAAGAAAAATTCGAGAGAATATGAGAGAAATTTTTCTTAATTGATGTTTGTGTTACAAGAGATGTCACTATATATAGAAAATAAAATATGAACGGTCTCCTAGGTGTGAACGGTCTCCTAGATGTGAAAACGGTCTCCTAGGTGTGAATGGTCTCCTAGGTTGAAAACGGTCTCCTAGGTGTGTAAGTGACCTCCCTTGTTCTGGGCACCTTTGACTTCCTTTTATAAATTTAATTGTTGAATTAATTCTAATAAGTACAATTAAGAATAATTCCATACTTATTGAATTATTGCTTAAATGTACTTGAATATTTCCTTTGATCAATACCGTGTATATTCTTTTGCTCCGAAACGAACCAAATACGCATTAAAATCTATAAGAACAATTAAATCATGGAAACAAGTAAAACATATACAATCACATGTAAACATCGTAACTATTGTCATAAACATATCTAAAATCATGCGAGAACAGTGTAAAAAAACGAGATGATCATTCTTGTACGAAAAATTTGGATGATTCTTCCAACCAGCGTTGTACATGTTGGAGTATGGGTTATTGCTGTGAATTAGAGCGTAATTCACTTGCTCCTATTCTCCTTGATACGTACATTGAAACACCATGTCTTCTCTAACCCACAGTTTGAGCAGTAGATGGTGTTAACGTTGGCTTGTGGTTGTTTATTATCAACCTCATAGAGGCCTCCTCCAGAACTTCGTGACACAGCCCGTGGTGCAGGCCATATTGCATGGTTCATGCATAAACCATCGATCAAAGTGAACGCGTCATCCACACTCTTGTCTATGAAAGATCCTCCAATAGACATGTCTAGGATCGTTCTATGCTCATCATTAATTCCATTGTAGAATGTTCGCATAACAAACCACTGCTCCAACCCGTGATGAGGACACAAACGTAACAATTCCTTAAATTTGTCCAAAGCATCATATATTCATTCTCCCTTGATGAGGACATCGAGTTTTTTGGTGAAGAAGAAAACATTCATGAATGACAAAATGAAGATGACAGAGTGGAACAAAGTATGGAACATGAAGAGGAGAACACAAACAAAGAAGCCGAAGTTCTAACCATGCTCGTGACACCTGTCACGCGAGGCAGAGCTCGTAATTTTCGAGCCAAAATGAACTGGTTCGTGTATAAGTTCATCAATGAAGGGAATGAGAATATGCCTTATGAAGAACTCACCAAATCGGCGCTAAACCAAGGAGAAGCCAAGGCCATTTTAATTTTAAATAACCAATTGGTTATGGAAGATTAGAATTGGACAACAATGGAGAGAAAACGCATGGCAACTTTCCTCCTACAATGCCAACACATCACGTTCTTCCCTTATTATCTACCAAATCAGCTCCTAATCTTTCCATTCTCATCCACCAAAGGTCAAGAAGAAATCCAACTCCATCAAATCAGCACCAATGGTCAAGAATCACCAAAACAAGGCAACTTCCACATCATGCAATAAACAACCCGAGGGAGATCTGATTCTTTCCTTTTCGGTGTATAACTGTTATTTCTTTTAAGTTTTCTTTTTATTTCAACAACTTGTATCCTATATAAAGGCCCTCATATGCAATCTTTTGTTCAGACTTGAATAATAAATGTTTTCAATCTTCTTTGCTTATTGCATAGCAAGAATTTTGTTTCTTTTTTTCTCGAGTGAGTGTTAACATGATTAAAGAGACGCTTGGCTGTATCAAGGAGCTTACGCACTCTTTGTTGAATCGTCATTCAATTCATCACCCTCGCAATCACTCTATCGAGACTAGTTACGAGCAGCCCTTTGGTCTGTAACGTCTCTCCATCGTTAACCCGAGGTTTTATTTGTGGTGAGCAGCCCTTTGGCTTATCAAGAACCTCAATGACATACCTTGCAAGCTATAATAACATCATGCTTGTATCATTTTGGTATCAGAGCCCGGTTCAAGGACCAAAGGTTCGCTTCTACTCTTATTTCAGTCCGTTTTCTTCTTGTCTTTCTGTTTTGTTTGCTATTATTTCAGATCCAAAGGAGAGAAGAAGGAGAACATAATGTGGCAATCCTCCATGCAGCCCTCTATGACACTTTAATGCATCCTGCAAACATTGCAAGTTATGAATGCGAAATTAAATGAGCCTGTATGGGTTGTCTACCACGCAACATGAATGCCCTTTGGAATAACAAGCAACCACGAAGGCAGGAAGCCTGGAGAACACGTGAACCCTCTGAAGAAGATGACGAGATCCTCTTGAACCGCACGAAAGAAATAGAGCGGAGAATCGACGCCGAAACTTTGAAGAGGATATCATTGATGAGTCGCCACAAAGACCACCACGAAAACAACAAAATGATGGTAATAATTTGAAATTAAAACCACCTATATTTGGTGGACATGTTAACTCGGAAGCCTACCTCGAATGGGAGAGGCGAATGGATAATATTTTTGAATGCTACTCATATTCAGAAATAAGAAAGGTGCAATACGCGGCTGCACAACTCACAGAGAACGCGTTGAAATGGTGGCAAATCGATGGCGTTTGCACTACGATCAAATAGCCACGTGGAGGGAGATGAAATTCCTTATGGGAAAGAGGTATGTGCCTTCGTATTTGCATCGAGAATTGCAAAGAAAATACCGTAAACGATAGCAGGGAAACAAGACGGTCGAAGAGTACTACAAGGAGTTTGAGCACCTTCGGAATAGATTGGAGAATGATGAGGAAGAAGAGGCGGTGATGGCTCACTTCATTGACGGGTTACAAGAACATATAGCTGACAAAGTGGAGAGGCAACAATATCGTGAGCTGCAGAACGATCTACACTTAGCTATTCTAGCCGAACAACAAATCAAGAAGAAGAGCGCTTCTAGTAACCGAACTAGACAGCCACCAGCGTGGGGCTCAACGTCACAAATGAAAGCTTCCGAGAGACCTCGAAACGAAGGGCGTGATGCTAACTTAAAGGGGAAGGCACCCGAGCTGCAAGAGAAGCTAAAACTGAAGTAAAAGGTCGTTTCCAATGAATACTACTCATTCTCGTATAATTACGTGTTACACGTGTCAGGATAGAAGAAATATGGCTAAGGATCGCCCAAACCGACGAGTCGTGATTCTTAAAGACAATGGAGAACATGAATCTATAGACAAGGAAGAGATGGAGGATGTCAAAACTGAAATTGAGTACCCGTACAGCGGAGAACTACTCGTTACGAGGCGAGTTTTGAGCACCATCATAGACGCGAATAAGACGGCTCAATGAGAAACCATCTTTCACACTAGATGCACCGTGAAAGGAAAGGTATGTAGTCTCATAAGATAGTGGTTCATGCACTAATGTGGTAAGTGCATATATGGTGAAGAAGTTGGTATGGAAACAATGAAGCACCCACATTCGTACAAGCTACAATGGCTTAACAATCAAGGAGAGCTAAAAGTGACAGAGCAAGTTGTCGTTCCGTTTAGCATCTTTAACTAAGACGAGGTACTTTGCGACGTAGTGCCAATGCAAGCAGGCCACATTTTCTTCTAGGACGGCCTTGGCAATTCGATCATGAGGTGAAACAAAATGGACGCACCAACAACTGCTCATTTATTGTCGACAAAGGAAAGGTATCTGCCCCGAGTCCTTCGCAAGCACGTGAGATGCAAATGAAATTATCTAGAGAAAGTGAACCAAGTAAGAAGTCAAAATTTTATCTTAAAACAAGTGATGTATGCAAGGTT
This sequence comes from Gynandropsis gynandra, assembly GCA_036759665.1. Lineage (NCBI taxonomy): Eukaryota > Viridiplantae > Streptophyta > Magnoliopsida > Brassicales > Cleomaceae > Gynandropsis > Gynandropsis gynandra. Next base: position 23,876,460 of record CM071863.1, on the reverse strand, counting down.
CTTAACTTATATAGTACGGTGCTACTAATGGTCATTAAGGATGTTTTGGTTGCAAATATTGGTACACAAGAACACCCGTCGGAAATTACACATGTTTTGGACAAGTTGAAAGATCCATTTCCCGAAAAGGCTCCCACGGTACTACCCCCTTTGAGAGCCATCGAGCACCAAATAGACATGATCCCGAGAGCACCACTACCTAACCGACCAGCATATAGGATGAACCTCGACGAGACAAAAGAGCTCCAACGACAAGTATTCTTCAGCACCGGTCCTTGTCCTACACAAATTTTGACAAGACCTTTGATCATCTCATTTTAATACGTATTTCTCATATGATTTTACAGATGCTTATGATATACTTTCGATTTTACGTATGATTTTGTATCCGTTTTACTTGTTTTCGTGTTTTCGTTTACTTACAGGTTTCAATGCAAATTTGGTTCATTTCGAAGCTAAGGAACATACCGGGACAAAGTACTAGCATCGAATCATAACGGAGCAAACAGGATGAGAAACAGGCAAGACAACAACCTGCATGGCCAAGAATATGAGGGAATGCAGTGCCCGAGCGTTCAGCACTCTTAGCCCGACCGAGCTCATCAATGAACATGCATGCCCGACCGTTCAACACTCATTAGCACGACCGGACATGGAGTGTAACCACATGCATGACCGTGCAAGAGTAGCAGCACGACCGTGCTCCATGGAGGACAACAATGCTCGACCAAACACCAGCCCCCTGCACGATCGGGCTCATCATCCACAGCCCAGCACGACAGTGCACCCATTCCTGCCCGATCAGTCTCTTTACACTGCAATCTTCCCCGAATGTTCAGCACGCTCGGGCTCCTATGTTGCACGATCGGGCAACATAAAGAGGAAGTTCCACAACCGGGCTCATCCTCTTGCACAACCGGGCACCAGCTTCTGAGTTGCAGCACGATCGGGCACACCTTGACACACGGCCGGGCGTGAAGACAGACCTGCAACACGAGAAACAAGGAAACATTTTAGGAGGAAAGAAGAAAGAGTGGAAAAGCATGGCCAAAGAATGGAAAAGCATGGTCAAAGGGGAAAGAAGAAGAAAAGGAAAGAGAATATAATAGGAAAGAGGATATTCAATCGTTTTACAGACGTTACAGACGAAGACACAAAGAGAGGCAGAGAGTTACAGACAGAGACTTGCAGAGGAGACATTCAAGGGGCATCGAACATGGACTTCGGTTTCGTTTGGTTTTCATGTTCCTTAAACTATAATCTCATTTTGGATAATCAAGTTTATAACAATCAAGTTAGGCCACGAAAGTAGGGTAGCAGCGGTTGAGGGTAAAACGGATGAATCATAGAATTTATGGGTTTAGCTTAAGGTGTCAACCACAAAAGTTTAGGATAAGTTGACTAGATCACGTGTCATTGCCTTGAGAGAGTGTAGATATCATATTAGGAGCGTCTGCCTTAGAGAACTTGATCGGGATCGCATGATTAGATAGGTTGATTGTTGGTTTCGGTGGTCTTGTGGTGAAACCGGATATTTAGAACGTTTGTCTCACTATTAAGAACTCGTTAGTTTATTGTTTTTTAGTATTTCATTCTCAAAACCAATATTTTGTTCGTTTGCAAGTTTGATTCGTACTTTGAGTTTAGGTTGTATTGCGTAGTCCCTGTGGGATCGACACCTAGAGTAGTACACACGTGTCGTGCACTTGCGGGTAGTTTAGGTTAATATTTGTTTAACTTTGAATCGTATCAACCTTTGAGGAGGAATGTGATGCATTTGGAGTTGGAATCGGGGTTGTCCTATAGCAAGACAAGCGTCCCATAGCATTCTTCAGCGAGAAATTAAGTGGGGGCAATGCTTAACTATCCGATGTATGATAAGGAGCTCTATTCCCTTGTTCGAGCTATGGAGACTTGGCAACACTACCTATTGGCCAAAGAATTTATCATACGGACCGACCACAAGATTCGCAAGCATCTTAGAGGACAAATGACCCTTAAAAGAAGACACACAAAGTGGTTGGAGTTCAAAGAGACATTCCCTACATAATCAAATACAAGAAAGGGAAAGACAATATTGTTGTCGATGCATTATGAAGCAGGCATGCACTCATTACTACAATGGAGGTGATCATCTCGTTTTCGTACACGATTCCCGCATGATTTGAGATATGTTTATGACGATAGTTGCGATGTTTACGTGTGATTTTGAATCCGTTTTACTTGTTTTCGTGTTTCCATGTTCTTATAGGTTTTTATACGTATTTGGTTGTTTTCAGAGCTAAAGAACATACACCAGAAAAACTACGAGCATAAGAGATTATAACGGAACAAACAGGATGAGAAACGGGCAAGGAAGAAAACAAAGGGAACGAGCCGGGCAAAGGAGAAGAAAGAGAGCACGGCTGAAGAAGGAGACTTCGGGGAACCGAAGGATTCGTCGGACGTTACGCTCGGGATGATAGGGGAGTCGAACACTTACTTCGTTTTTGTTTGGTTCTTTATGTATTCTAAGTAGTTCACGTTGCCATGGGTTAGAGATGCCATTGTATTGGATCGTTTAAGTTATTAATGCTTGATTTCGGTTTTGTCCAATTGACTGGTTCGATTTGTGCGTAATGCCTTCCTACGTTGTTGATTTCATGCTTGAATAAGACTAGATCTATTCTACTGAGATTATGCATGTTTGAGGGAGATTAGAGATTCGTCTAGGCTTGGGAGAGTCAGATTTGAGTCTCGTGAATGAACTTTCGAATGAATTAGGTTAATGAGAATTTGGCCAATCGGTTAATCTATTTAGAAATGGTAATAATCGAGGTAGAATTCCCGTTGTTCTTAATGCATCTAGAAGTTCCGCGCTACATAGGGATTGAGTGTCATTGATTTCCTAGATAGAGGATTTAGGCTTACGCCAAGTCATTTCCGTTTATAGAGGTCGAGTTCCCATCCGACATTAGAGGTTGAATTCCACAGCGTTCTTCATGCATCTAGAAGTTCCGCACTACATAGGGATATGGGTGACGTTGATTTCCTAGGTAGGAGATTAAGGCTTACGCAAAGTCATTTCTAGCATTAGGGGTAGAGTTCCCTACTGTTCTTCATGCATCTAGACGTTCCGCGCTATTTCGGGAGATGTGTGACGTTGATTTCCTAGGTAGAGGATTAGATATTAGTTCCCCATTGATTGATACAAACCGACTTGATGATCCTTAGAAACATCCATTGCATGTTCCGGTATTCCCGAAGCCCATAGTACTCTATCTTGTTGCGTCTAGTTTCGTCATCTTTTATTATCTTTACTTTCCTGTTTCATAATCTTATATTGATCGATCTTCTTCTCGTGAATTCTTAGTTCTAATGCTGCACTCAGTCTCCAGAGTTCGACCTTTGTACTCAAGAACCGCATACTTGCGGTAGAGTGGTCTTGGAAAAATTAAAAACTCTGATTTCGACCATCATCGTCTAATCATGTGAAAACAAAAACAAAAAGCGGAAAAGGGGTGCAACACGAGACACAAACCCAAATAGGAAATAAGAAGCAAAGGAATATCCAAGAGACAAACGCAACGCAAGCGGCGTATTGACAAGAAATGACATTTGTATCCTAACAAACTCGAAAAAGGTAACTTCCGGCTCTAAAAATCAAACGTATTGACCTAAATAAAGCATTTTGAGCTCGAAAATGGGGTCGGGCTGCCTTCAGCACCCCGCAGCATTGTTTATCTCGGAAAGAGGAGTAAATTGTGAAAAAATCATGTAATTTGGAGCATCGTACGCAAAGTTATGGTATTTCAAAGCCCGTCGTACAATTCAATTTTTTAGTCGTCTAATCACGTGGAAACAAAAACAAAAAGATGAAAAATGGGTGCAACACGAGAGCCAAACACAAATAGGAAATAGGAGGCAAACAGAATATCAGAGAGACAAACGCAATGCAAGCGGCGTATTGACAAGAAATGACATTTGTATCCTAACAAACCCGAAAAGGGCATCTCCCGACTCTAAAAATCAAACGTATCGACCTAAATAAAGCATTTTGGAGCTCAAAAACGGGGTTGAGCTGCCATCAGCAACCCGGGGTATTGTTTATCTCGAAAAGTGAAATAAAATGTGAAAGATATAATGTAATTCGGAGCTTCGTACGCAAAGTTATGGTATTTCAAAGCCCGTCGTACAATTCATTGTTTATTCGTCTAATCATATAAAAACAAAAACAAAAAGCGGAAAAGGGGTGCAACACGAGAGACAAACCCAAATAGGAAATAGGAAGCAAAGGAATATCCTAGAGACGAACGCGACGCAAACAGCGTATTGACAAGAAATCACATTTGTATCCTAACAAACTCAGAAAGGGCATCTCCCGGCTCAAAAAATCAAACGTATCGACCTAAATAAAGCATTTGGAGCTCGAAAACGGGGTCGGGCTCCCTTGAGCAACCCGCGGCATGGTTTATCTCGAAAAGAGGAATAAAATGTGAAAAAATCATGTAATTCGGAGCTTCGTACGCAAAGTTATGGTATTTCAAAGCCCGTCGTACAATTCATTGTTTTAGTCGTCTAATCATGTGAAAACAAAAAAATGGAAAAGGGGTGCAACACGAGAGGCAAACGAAAATAGGAAATAGGAAGCAAAAGGAATATCCGAGAGACAAACTCAACGCAAGCGGCGTATTGATAAGAAATTATATTCGTATCCTAACAAATTCGAAAAGGGCATCTTCCGGCTCTAAAAATCAAACGTATCGACCTAAATAAAGCATTTTGAGCTCGAAAACGGGGTCGGGCTGCCTTCAGCAACCCTCAGCATCGTTTATCTCGAAAAGATGAATACAATGTGAAAAAAGCATGTAATTCGGAGCTTCGTACGCAAAGTTAAGGTATTTCAAACTCCGTCGTACAATTCATCGTTTTAGTCGTCTAATCACGTGAAAACAAAAAGAAAAAGCGGAAAATGGGTGCAACAAGAGAGACAAACGCAAATAGGAAATGGGAAACAAAAGGAATATCCAACAGACAAACGAAACGTGAGCGGCTTATGGACAAGAAATGACATTCGTATCCTAACAAACTCGAAAAGGGCATCTTCCGGCTCTAAAAATCAAACATATCGACCTAAATAAAGCATTTTGAACTCGAAAACGGGGTCGGGCTGCCTTCACCAACCCATGGAATGGTTTATCTCGAAAAGAGGAATAAAATGTGAAAAAATCATGTAATTTGGAGCTTCGTACGCAAAGTTATGGTATTTCAAAGCCCGTCGTAGAATTCATTGTTTTAGTCATCTAATCACGTAGAAACAAACACAAAAAGCGGAAAATGGGTGCAACACGAGAGACAAACGCAAATAGGAAATAGGATGAAAAAGGAATATCCGAGAGACAAAAGCAACGCAAGCGGCGTATTGACAAGAAAGGACATTGTTATCCTAACAAGCTCTAAAAGGGCATCTTCCGGCTCTAAAAATCAAACGTATCGACCAAAATAAAGCATTTTGAACTCGAAAACGGGGTCGGGCTGCCTTCAGCAACCCGTGGCATCTAGCAAAGAGAAATAAAATGTGAAAAAAATCATGTGATTCAGAGCTTCGTACGCAAAGTTATTGTATTTTAAAGCCCGTCGTACAATTCATTGTTTTAGTCGTCTTATCACGTGAAAACAAAAACAAAAAGCGGAAAAGGGGTGCAACACGAGAGACAAACGCAAATAGAAAATAGGAAGAAAAAGGAATATCCGAGAGAAAAACGCAACACAAGCGGCGTATTGACAAGAAATGACATTGTTATCCTAACAAACTCTAAAAAGGCATCTTCGGGACCTAAAAATCAAACGTATTGACCTAAATAAAGCATTTTGAACTCGAAAACGGGGTTGGGCTGCCTTCAGCAACCCGCGGCATGGTTTAACTTGAAAAGAGGAATAAAATGTGAAAAAATCATGCAATTCGGAGCTTCGTACGCAAAGTTATGGTATTTCAAAAACAGTCGTACAATTCATTTTTTTAGTCATCTAATCACGTGAAAACAAAAACAAAAAGCTGAAAAGGGGTGCAACACGAGAGACAAACACAAATAGGAAATAGGAAGCAAAAGGAATATCCCAGAGACAAACGCAATGCAAGCGGCATATTGAAAAGAAATGACATTCGTATCCTAACAAACTCGAAAAAGGGCATTTTCCGGCTTAAAAAACCATCGTATTGACCTAAATAAAGCATTTTGAGCTTGAAATTGGGGTCGGGCTGCCTTCAGCAACCCGCGGCATGGTTTATCTCGAAAAGAGGAATAAAATGTGAAAAATGTCATGTAATTCGGACTTCATACGCAAAGTTATGGTATTTTAAAACCCGTCGTACAATTCATTGTTTTAGTCTTCCAATCACGTGAAGACAAAAACAAAAAGCGGAAAAGGGTTGCAACACGAGAGACAAATGCAAATAGGAAATAGGAAGCAAAGGAATATCCCAGAGACAAACGCAACGCAAGTGGCGTATTAATAAGAAATTGCATCCGTATCCTAACAAACTCGAAAAGGGCATCTTCCGGCTCTAAAAATCATACGTATCGACCTAAATAAAGCATCTTGTGCTCGAAAACAGGGTTGGGCTGCCTTCAGCAACCTGCAGCATTGTTTATCTCAAAAAGAGGAATAAAATGTGAAAAAATCATGTGATTCGGAGCTTCGTACGCAAAGTTATGGTATTTCGAAGCCCGTCGTACAATTCATTGTTATAGTCGTCTAATCACGTGAAAAAAAACGGGAAAGGGGTGCAGCACGAGAGACAAAGGCAAATAGGAAATAGGAAAGAAAAGGAATATTCGAGAGACAAACGCAACGCAAGCGGCGTTGATAACACTGAAAGTGTATCAATTTTAGGATAGGTTTTAGTGCCATTTTCGCATATATTTCATAGATAGATTTACATATCCGATACGATTATGAGTTTCACACACCCGTTTTGTTGGTTTGCAGGTTTTTAGGCGACAAGGACTAAATGAGCTTAAAAAGACGGATTCCCGAACAAAACCACGTACTTTGAAGATAAATCCACTCAGAGCCAAGATCAAGCATTAGAACCCAAAGGAACACCTGAGCAGCGAGAGGAAAAGTGAAAATTCAAGACAACAAGGGTGCCCGGTCGGGTAAAACCGACGGGGTTTTATCCGCACACCTTGCACGACCCGGCATGAAGGCAACGAGATCGGGTAGCCTTACCCGATCCGCACAAGACGTATACCCGCTCGGGCGTTTATTATCCCAAATTCCCCGAGACTTTGCACGACTCGAGCCGCTCAACCACACGATCGGGAAACAGTGGTGCCCGAGCGGGCTGTGTATTTCGCAACAACCTAGATCTTGCATTCAAACGATCTAATTTAAAGAACAGAATAGATCTAGAGCAAAGGGGGCGACGTACAAGGCAAGGAGAGGCTTGGAAAACATCTGGAAAGGCTCGGGAGATGTTGGAGAAGAGGAGAAGCATCAATCCTTACGTCGGTAACACGATAGGGAAGGTAGAGGCATTGAATTTCCTAGAGTCTATCATGTTTAGGATTATGTTATCTTCGTCTTTTGTTTTCTCCATGAGTGAGTAGAGTCCCAACTACGGGTAGGGATATCGGATTCTAATGGATGAACAATGATTTGCGTTAATGCTTAGATTTATTGATTTATTCTTGAAGTATTGTTGTCACCACTTAGGTTAGTTTTTAGTTTAGGATCACACCTTCATATATCTTCATTCGTCTTAGTTTAGTTTAATTCCTAGTTTTTGGCTGCTTTCGTCCCTAGAGATCGACCCTGGTACTACACGATCCGTATACTTGCGGTGAAGTGGTCTAGGATAATTTATAACTCGTGTTCCCACACATCAACTTTTTGGCGCCGTGATCGACCCTGGTACTACATGATTCGTATACTTGCGGTGAAGTGGTCTAGGATAATTTATAACTCGTGTTCCCACACATCAACTTTTTGGCGCCGTTGTCGGGGACTAATAACGTCCTAGACTAGGAATTAGCTAGATTAAGATCTAGTCCTTTCCGGAGTCTTTGTTTGTTTGTTTGTTTGTTTTTCGTTTTTGTTTTTGTTTGTTTTTCCCTTTTATCGAGTCTTTTCTATCTACCGCGGATTTACGCTTTGGTGTTTCTGTTTCTTGTTGTGCAGGCAACTTGTATGAGAAGCTCTACTCAGAAACTTCTCATCTACGATCCCGAGGTTGAACGCACTTTAAGAAGCCTGCGCAAGAAGAGAAGGATTGGAATAGGTGATTCCGAATCCGAGGTAGAAAGAACGAGCAACCACGAGCAACACGCCTCTGGGGAGGAAGATACACATAGTGCAAGCAGCGGAGAAGACAACACAAGTATTCCCGACATGGCTGCTGCCGACGAGACTTACGGAGCATACACCGCTCCTAAGCACACGCAGTTACTTTCGTGCATGGCCCGCACGATTGATAACCAGGTTGAGCTACAACTGGCTTTTATACAGATGCTCAACAATTCAGCCTTTCGAGGAATGGAGAACAAAGATCCGAACTCCCACCTTACGGACTTTAAGATGCTATGTAGCACTACCAAGGTTGGAACGACAGTTACTCGGGAGGATCTTTATTTGATGGCGTTCCCATTCTCACTCAAGGATTCGGCGCAACGTTGGCTCTTCAACTTGCTGACTGCATCAATTACGTCGTCGGATGATTTGGAACAAAGGTTCATGCAGCAATTCTTCCTGGATCACAGAACGCTTCTCGCCAAGAGTCGCATTAATTCTTTCCTTCAAGAAAGAGTCGAGACGTTACACGATGCATGGGAGCGATTTAAGAACTACCAGCGGATATGCCCACACCACGGGATGGATAAGAAATATCTAATCACGAATTTCATCCAAGGACTCCAAGAAACCACCCGATTCATGATCGTGGCAGCGGGTGGTGGTTCCTTTAGCAACCTCACGTTTAATCAGCTCGTGAACTTGATTTAGAGCATGGCGAGGGAAGGAGGCAAGAAGGTAGGGGAGTACAATCGCGACTACCCATCAAAAGCTGCAGTAAACAAGCTTGGCATCGCCAACCCGGAGTTAACGGACTTGAAACAACAAGTGGACGAGATTCATCGGATGATAGCTGGACTTCATGTGGATCGACATGACTCATCCGTAGGCCAAGACTACGGGTACCAGCAACGTGCACAATCTTCGAGTGATTCCAAGATTCTTTCGATGCTACAAGTGATGCACCAAGAGCAGAAGAGTGCACTTGGAGGGATTAGGGCTGAGCACGAGGACATGAAGAAGAGGATGGATGGATTTCAGACGCATTTAAGACTTCTAGAGACGATAGTGGCGCAATTAGCCCAAGGTTCGAACTGACAACCCGGATAGCTGCCCGGTAAACCCGAGGCGAACCCCCACGAGCAAGTGAATGCTATTTTTCTAAGGAACAGGAACACGGTAGGGCAAACAATGCCACCCATTACTGCGAGAGAAGAGCCTACGAGTGATAAGATCGAACAATCAATCGCGCCAAACATGGAAGAGAAGGTAACCGAAGAGGAGGAGAAGGAGTTACCCTATGTAGCACCTCCCCCGAGGGTACCGCCATTGCCCTTTCCGCAGCGTCAAATCCAAAGGAAGCAAAGTGACGAGACCCAATTCTCTCAATTCGTAGACCTCTTGAGGAAGCTACAAGTCACTATCCCATTCTATGACGCTCTTACAAAGATTCCTTCCTATGCAAAGTTCCTCAAGGATATCATCACGAGGAAGAGGACCGTGGATAACGAGATGGTAATGGTAACTAATTATCTTATTCAGCCTCCTACCACGGTCGAGAAGATGCCCGGTCCAGGTAACTTCTCGTTGAGCATGTGCTAATTGATATCGCAGCGAGTGTGAGCTTGCTACCACTATCTCTCGTTGAAAAGCTCAATAGGGTAGGAGATCTTCAACCCACGAGGATGCAAAACACATTGGCTGATCAATCCATACGAAGTCTCGTGGGTGTTTTGACGAACGTTGCCGTCCAAGTGAGGGAATTTTGGTACCCCGCGGACTTTGTTGTTATGGATATGGAGATCAATCCAAAGATCCCCGTCATATTGGGATGACCATTCCTCAACACAACAAAGATGGTCATCTACTGCGCAGAAGGAAGATTAGTGATGAAGTTCGGGGACGAGTCTATCGAGTTCAAACTCGACGAGGCGTTGAAGAAGCTATTCATGACCGAACCCGTAATCAACGTCACCACGACAAATGCATCAATGGAGGAGACTAGACACGTACATGAAGACACCCATCCAGAGGACACACCATTGTCCCAGTGCACCGAGATTCAGTATCAGTCACAAGCAAGATCGGACGCACTCACGAACATCGAGGAGAAGCCGAATTTCGTTCGGCAGGGAACCCACCCGATCAGGCAGCCTACTTCACCCGATCGGGCAGAGCTATTTTCAGGCGACCCGGTCGCGCGACCTCACAGCCCGACTCGGGCAGTGCCTACGGGGGAAATTTCGATAATTAACCACCTGACCAGGTGGTTGCGTGAGCCCGATCAGGCAGGTACCATAGACGAGGACCCGCGAGCGCAACCTGACCGCCCGACTCGTGCACACCCTACGGGGGTAAAATGCGCAATTGGGGACCCGACCGGGCAGACACTAGTACCCGATCGGACGCTTGTGAGGAACCAAGAGCCGCACCTTCTAGTCGATACCTCAACGTGGGGAACGGTTCCAAGGTCACGCGCATCATCTGTGACACCTTCAGTGGCTCACGTACACTCCTATCCCGCATGGAACACTGAAGAGATGCTCAAACTTAACCGAGTTCGAAGGAGATGCGAGAGAGTCACAGGTTCGAAAGAGACGGATCGAGGATCACATGTAAGAAGTCCACCAGGATTTGAATCCAAGCACGTTGATCAGAGAGAAGACGGAAGAGGCTTACCTCCTCTATCCGCCGCCACAAGCGTATGAAGATGCTATGGTCGAGCTAAAGACCTTAAACAAGCGCTTCTCGGGAGGCAACCCGAGCCCCATATCCTTTAGTCGTTTAGTTTTCGTATTTTCGGACCTCTTTTTTTTCACTTTTTTAGTTTTGGACAATTTTCTAGGATCTAGGAACCTAGTGATCTATCGGTTTTTTGCTGCATATGTTTTCCTCGTTTAATTTCTCGGGTTTGCAGCAACACCCGATCGGGCAGACACCTTTACCCGATCGGGCGGTTTCTGATTCAGGTGAACCCGGTCGGGCGACATCACAGAACTCGAACGCGTAGGTCATCACGGGAGAGTACCCGATCGGGCAGCACAGGGTACCCGATCGGGCACCGTAACTTCTGCACGGTAAGTTAAATTTCGAGTAACCCGAGTGGCCATTCACCTCGCAATTTTATACCCGATCGTGATCTCTCCATTTGCGACCCTCTCACGCCGAAGTCTAGTCGCCAGAGCCGCCTGGGTACCGCTGCCGTTTCACCGTCACTGGATTGAAACTCGGTTACTCGAAACTCTTCTCCCCTCTCTCAAAAATCTGAAATTTCCTCATTCTCATCACGAATTCCAGGTAAATTCATGAATTTTTTTGAGATTAGGACTGCTATGGGTTAGATCTAGGTCTGTTTAGGAAGATTTAGGGTAATTTTAGCCAATTGAATTACGATTCGCGAACTGCAGGTCGTGACTTTGTGATCTACCCGATCGGGCAACCTAGACAAGCACCCGATCAGGCGGCGTTATCGCCCGAGTCGAGCACTACCCACGGGGGTAATTTGACCATTAGTCACCCGATCGGGCAACACCTTGTACCCGATCGTGCACCTTGCAGAACCGGGCCGATTGCTGATTTTTGTCTTTCGATTGTTTTGCAGATGGCCCCTAAGATCTTCTAGAGTTCGAAGAAGCCCCGATCTGACGCGTATGACCCAGAGCAAGGATGGCCAGCGAGGTCGGATGCGATTACGGAATTGACGCCGTACATGCCCATCACCACCTCCAACCAACAGTACAACTACCGGACTACGACATTCCTATCCGGTCAGAAGCAGAAGTTCACGGAACTTCAGCCGCGGATATTCCCGTCCCGCTTCCTATCAGCCGAAGCGATGACCGCCCTCCACATAGGAGCATATATAGACGACATCTTCAACATGTTAGATTGGAGGGGACTGAGGAACGCACAAGAGTATACATACCGCAACCTGACGGCTGAGTTCCTAGCTTCGTACGCAGTTTTCTTTCACGAATCCGGAGATCGGGAGAGAGCTTTCATGGAGTTCCTCCTGCTGGGGCAGAACTACTGGCTCACCGCGAGACAGTTCACGACGATCCTTGACATTCCGCACTGCAATTTCACGAAGATGCCAGAGCATAACCGGAGCCGTCAAGCAGAATTTTTGGCCCTGATAGCGTACGGAGAGTATTCGACGAGGTCGAAGGCGAGCCACATACGCCACCCCTCATTGAGGTATTTTCATTACTTGCTAGTTTCATCTATACTAGGAAAGGGAGCGCAAGGTGGTGTCAACCACACAACTTGGAAGTCGACCTAAGCGAGATTGAGGTGCCGGGTCTAGACGAGGAGGGATCCTGATTTAGGATCGATCCAACCATCGGGCACGTCACCCCGAGGCTAGCAGAGATGGATCCACCTCCAGACGCTGCACCAGGACCGTCCATGTCGGGGCAGGGCAGTCGC
>CM071863.1:23841357-23857320 GCA_036759665.1 Gynandropsis gynandra | reverse complement strand
CCAAAAGGGATGGATCAAGGACGCACTCAATGGACGAGGTGGCAACGGAATTCATAGAATACTTCCGAGGGCTATTTGGAACGACGGTGAACACGGCGATTCCCGATGCCGACGGGCTGGCACGCGGAGGAAGGTTGTCGGAGGAAGACAACCAGATCCTGACGTCTCCTGTATCGGTAAGTGAGATCAAGAATGCCTTATGGTCCATGGGTGATGACAAATCCCCAGGTCCGGATGGATTCTCGGTCAAATTTTTCAAGACAACGTGGGAGATCACGGGTGCCGAAGTGTGCGCAGTAGTCAGGGAATTCTTTGGCAGTAGGAAACTCCTCATGCAGTTCAATCACACCATAGTCGCCATCATCCCGAAGACGGACAACCCATCGACAGTTGAGCATTATCGCCCTATTTCATGTTGTAATGTAATTTATAAGATTATTACCAAGATCATGACACTGCGCTTAGAGCGGTGTCTTGGTCCGCTGATAGACCCGGCCCAAAGCGCCTTTGTGGAGGGCCGGCTCCTCTCGGATAATGTGTTCATTGTGCAGGAACTACTACGCCGATATGAGGTTAAAGGAGATCCGAAGCGGTGCTTTCTCAACATTGACCTAGCTAAGGCATACGACACGGTCTCATGGGATTTTGTCAAGTTTGCCCTCGCACACATTGGAGCTTCGCCCACATTCATTGCATGGGTCATGGAGTGCATTACCACGGCCACATACTCCATTAAGATCAACAAGACCATTCATGGCTTCTTCCCGGGTAAACGTGGACTGCGGCAAGGCGACCCACTCTCTCCATTGCTATTCGTCATCTGCATGGAGATCTTCTCCCGACTTGTCAAGAAAGAGACTCAGAGGGACGTATTTTCCTTTCATCAGCACTGTGTTCCCCTAAGACTGTCACATTTGATATTCGCTGATGATATTGTTATGTTTTGTCGTGCCGACGCAGGGTCAGTAGGGGTGCTAATGAAATGTCTTACACGATTTAGTGCCATGTCTGGTCTCCAAGTGAATGAAGGGAAATCCTCCATGTTTCTGGCGTCGGTATCAGATCAGGAAAGAGGGGCACTGCTAGGAGCCACAGGATTCAGGGAGGGCGTTTTTCCTTTCCGCTATCTAGGCATTCCAATCGGGCCCACAGGACTTAGAGGGATACACTTCAAGCCACTGCTAGATAAGATAAGTTCTCACCTCACCATTTGGGCAAAGAATCTGATTACCTTTGCTGGTCGCAGGGAGCTCATTGGTTCAGTGCTACAAGGAAGCGTCGGATTCTGGCTCTCCATGGTTGCTGTACCTCGGGGCGTCATCCATAGACTTACCTCTATTTGTAGAGGGTTTTTGTGGAAACACCCCCGAGTACGATGGACTGAGGTGTGCATACCAAAGCGAGAAGGAGGACTAGGACTTCTGGACCTTAGCACATGGAATAGAAGCTTCATGATCAAGCACTGGTGGCACATTACAATGCAACGAGACAGCCTATGGGTAAGGTGGGTTCATCACAGGTACTTGGCACGGACAGGCCCCTGGGAATGGAGAGTGAGTCTGCGGGATTCTCCATTGATAAAGACCATCCTACACGCCCGAGACATGGTACGTGACTTAGCAGAAGACGAGGCTAGCAGCACGGATAGGATGGAGGACTGGTGTGAGATGGGACGATTTCGGGTATCCAAGGCGTACGAAGATATCCGGCCTAGGAAACCGGTGGTGAATTGGGTGAAGGAGGTGTGGCCGAAACACAACACGCCGAAGCACTCTTTCATCCTATGGTTGGCGGTACTAGGTAAACTCCCTACCCTTAATCGTCTTACATATTTAGATATCGACACAACATACAGGTTATGCAACCAGCATATGGAGAGTCACAGGCACCTGTTCTTCGAGTGCGTCTACGCTCAACAAATATGGTACCAAGTGTGTGACCGGGTGCACCTCCCGCGATCCAACATGACGATTCAAGATGCTCTTACCTGGCTGAGAAGGAATGCCGTTCGGGATGACTGTCTAGCACGAGCAAGGATATACGCACTTGCAGCCTCGGTTTACCACCTATGGCGTGCCAGGAATGGGAGCATATTCGATAACAAGAGAGTTCCAATAGAGGTAGTAGTCCGACTGATTATGGACCACATATCATTGGTGCTACATGACAAGTTCCCAACAGCCAAAGTGGAGACTTTGCAACTCGAAGGTAGATGGGCGGTCAGTATTGTATGAAGCGCTTCATGATGATTCTTTTGTGTATTGTTTATCTTGTTTATCTTGTTTTTGTCTCGTCATTTGGATGTTTGTGTTGGCTAGTTTCCGTCGCAGGGGTGCTCTTTTTCCTCTTTGACGGGTTTCTCCCTTTGGGTTTACCGCATTGAGGTTTTAATGAGGCCCGGGGTGACATGTACCCTGCTCTCATAGCTGCGACGTGAGATATTATATGGTTATGTAGTCATAGCATAGTATGGGTGATCTGCGTATTATCCCATTTATGTTCATGACACTGGATTGTATTGTAATCGTTTCTACTATCCCTCTATGGGACACACGCAATAAAATTTACTTCCAACAAAAAAAAACGAAAATAGGAAATAGGAAACAAAAGGAATATCCGAGAGACAAACGCAACGCAAGCGGCGTATTGACAAGAAATGACATTCGTATCCTAACAAACTCGAAAAGGGCATCTTCGGGCTCTAAAATCAAATGTATCGACCTAAATAGAGCATTTTGAGGTCGAAAACGGGGTCGGGCGGCCTTCAGCAACCCGCAGCATCGTTTATCTCAAAAAGAGGAATAAAATGTGAAAAAATCATGTAATTCTGAGTTTCGTACGCAAAGTTATGGTATTTCAAAACCCGTCGTACCATTCATTGTTTTAGTCGTCTAATCACGTGAAAACAGAAAAAAAGCGGAAAAGGGGTGCAACACGAGAGACAAACGCAAATAGGAAATGGGAAACACAAGGAATATCCGAGAGACGAATGAAACGTGAGCGGCGTATGGACAAGAAATGACATTTGTATCCTAACAAACTAGAAAAGGGCATCTTCCGGCTCTAAAAATCAAACGTATCGACCTAAATAAAGCATTTTGAGCTCGAAAATGGGGTCGGGCTGCCTTCAGCAACCCGCGGCATGGTTTATCTCGAAAAAATGAATAAAGTGAAAAAATCATGTAATTCGGAGCTTCGTATGCAAAGTTATGGTATTTCAAAGCCCCTCGTACAGTTCATTGATTTAGTCGACTAATCACGTGAAAACAAAAACAAAAAGCGAAAAAGGGGTGCAACAAGATAGACAAACGCAAATAGGAAATGGGAAGCAAAAGGAATATCCAACAGACAAACGAAACGTGAGCGGCGTATGGATAAGAAATGACATTTGTATCCTAACAAACTCGAAAAGGGCATCTTCCGGCTCTAAAAATCAAACTTATCGACCTAAATAAAGCATTTTGAACTCGAAAATGGGGTCGGGCTGCCTTCACCAACCCATGGAATGGTTTATCTCGAAAAGAGAATGTGAAAAAATCATGTAATTTGGAGGTTCGTACGCAAAGTTATGGTATTTCAAAGCCCGTCGTACAATTCATTGTTTTAGTCGTCTAATCACGTGAAAACAAAAACAAAAAGCGGAATAGGGGGCAACACGAGAGACAAACCCAAATAGCAAATAGGAAGCAAACCGAATATCCAAGAGACAAACGCAACACAAACGGCGTATTGACAAGAAATGACATTCGTATCCTAACAAATTCGAAAAGGGACTCTTCCGGCTCTAAAAATCCATCGTATCGACCTAAATAAAGTATTTTGAGCTCGAAAACGGGGACGGGCTGCCTTCAGCAACCCAGGGCATGGTTTATCTCGAAAAGAGGAGTAAAATGTGAAAAAATCATGTAATTTGGAGCTTCGTACGCAAAGTTATGGTATTTCGAAGCCCGTCGTACCAATCATTGTTTTAGCCATCTAATCACGTGAAAACAAAAACTAAAAGCGGAAAAGGGGTGCAACAAGAGAGACAAACGAAAATAGGAAATAGGAAACAAAAGGAATATCCGAGAGACAAACGCAACGCAAGCGCGTATTGACAAGAAATGACATTCGTATCCTAACAAACTCGGAAAGGGCATCTTCGGGCTATAAAATCAAACGTATCGACCTAAATAAAGCATTTTGAGGTCGAAAACGAGGTCGGGCGGCCTTCAGCAACCCGCAGCATCGTTTATCTCAAAAAGAGGAATAAAATGTGAAAAAATCAAGTAATTCTGAGTTTCGTACGCAAAGTTATGGTATTTCAAAACCCGTCATACAATTCATTGTTTTAGTCGTCTAATCACGTGAAAATAGAAAAAAAAGAGGAAAAGGGGTGCAACACGAGAGACAAACGCAAATAGGAAATGGGAAATAAAAGGAATATCCGAGAGACAAATGAAACGTGATCGGCGTATGGACAAGAAATGACATTTGTATCCTAACAAACTAGAAAAGGGCATCTTCCAGCTCTAAAAATGAAACGTATCGACCTCAATAAAGCATTTTGAACTCGAAAACGGGGTCGGGCTGCCTTCAGCAACCTGTGGCATGGTTTAATAAAATGCGAAAAAAGCATGCAATTCCAAGCTTCATACGCAAAGTTATGGTATTTCAAAAACCGTCGTACAATTCATTGTTTTTGTCGTCTAATCACGTGAAAACAAAAACAAAAAAAGAGGAAAAGGTGTACAACAGGAGAGACAAACGCAAATAGGAAATAGGAAGCAAAAGGAATATCCAAGAGACAAACTCAACACAAGCGGCGTATTGACAAGAAATGACATTCGTATCCTAACAAACTCGAAAAGGCATCTTCCGGCTCTAGAAATCAAACGTATCGACCTTAATAAAGCATTTTGAGCTTGAAAACCGGGTCAGATTGCCTTCAGCCACCCGCCGCATTGTTTATCTCAAAAAGAGGAATAAAATGTGAAAAAATCATGTAATTCGGAGCTTCGTACACAAAGTTATGGTATTTCAAAGCTCGTTGTACAATTCTTTATTTTAGTCGTCTAATCACATGAAAACAAAAAACAAAAAGCGGAAAGGGGTACAACACAGAGACAAACGCAAATAGGAAATAGGAAGCAAACGGAATATCCACGAGACAAACGCACGCAAGCGGCGTATTGACAAGAAATGCCATTCGTAACCTAACAAACTCGAAAAGGGCATCTTCCGGCTCTAAAAATCCATCGTATTGACCTAAGTAAAGCATTTTGCGCTCGAGAACGGGGCCTAGCTGCCTTCAGCAATACACGGCATGGTTTATCTCGAAAACAGGAATAAAATGTGAGAACAATCATGTAATTCGGAGCTTCGTGCGCAAAGTTATGGTATTTCAAACCCCATCGTACAATTCATTGTTTTAGTCGTCTAATCACGTGAAAACAAAAACAAAAAGCGGAAAAGGGGTGCAACATGAGAGACAAACACAAATAGGAAATAGGAAGAAAAAGGAATATCCAAGAGACAAACGCAACGCAAGCGGCGTATTGACAAGAAATGACATTCGTAACATAACAAACTCGAAAAGGGCATCTTCCGGCTCTAAAAATCCATCGTATCGACCTAAATAAAGCATTTTGAGCTCAAAAACGGGGCCTAGCTGCCTTCACCAATCCACGGCATGGTTTATCTCGAAAAGAGGAATAAAATTTGAAAACAATCATGTAATTCGGAGCTTCGTACGCAAAGTTATGGTATTTCAAACCCCGTCGTACAATTCATTGTTTTAGTCGTCTAATCCGGTGAAAACAAAAACAAAAAGCGGAAAAGGGGTGCAACACGGCAGACAAACTCAAATACGAAATAGGAAGCAAAAGGAATATCCAAGAGACAAACGCAACTCAAGCGGCGTATTGACAAGAAATGACATTCGTAACCTAACAAACTCGAAAAGGACATCTTCTGGCTCTAAAAATCCATCGTATCGACTTAAATAAAGCATTTTGAGCTCGAAAACGGGGCCTAGCTTCCTTCAGCAATCCGCGGCATGGTTTATCTCGAAAACAGGAATAAAATGTGAAAACAATCATGTAATTCGGAGCTTCATACGCAAAGTTATGGTATTTTAAAGCATGTCGTTCAATTCATTGTTTTAGTCATCTAATCACATGAAAACAAAAACAAAAAGTGGAATAGGGGTGCAACATGAGAGACAAACGCAAATAGGAAATAGGAAGCAAACGGAATATCCAAGAGACAATTCATTGTTTTAGTCGTCTAATCACGTGAAAACAAAAACAAAAAGCGGAAAAGGGGTGCACGACGAGAAACAAACGCAAATAGGAAATAGGAAACATAAGGAATATCCAAGAGACAAACGCAACGCATGCGGTGTATTGACAATAAATGACATTCATATCCTAAGAAACTCTAAAAGTGCATCTTCCGGCTCTAAAAATCCATCGTATCGAACTAAATAATGCATTTTGAGCTCGAAGACGGGATCGGGCTGCCTTCAGCAACCCGCGGCATGGTTTATCTTGAAAAGAGGAATAAAATGTGAAAAAAATCATATAATTCAGAGCTTCGTACGCAAAGTTATGGTATTTCAAAGCCCGTCGTACAATTCTTTGTTTCAATCGTCTAATCACGTGAAAACAAAAAAACGGAAAAGGGGTGCAACACGAGAGAAGAAAGCAAATAGGAAATAGGAAGCGAAAGGAGTATACGAGAGACAAACGCAACGCAAGCGGCGTATTGACAAGAAATGACATTCGTATCCTAACAAAGTCGAAAAGGGCATCTTTCCACTCTAAAAAACCATCGTATCGACCTAAATAAAGCATTTTGAGCTCAAAAACGGGGTCGGGATGCCTTCAGCAACTCGCGGCATGGTTTATCTCGAAAAGAGGAATAAAATGTGAAAAATATCATGTAATTCATAGTTTCGTACGCAAAGGTATGGTATTTCAAAGCCCGTCGTACAATTCATTGTTTCTATCGTCTAATCACGTGAAAACAAAAACAAAAAGCGGAAAAAGGGTGCAACACGAGAGACAAATGAAAATAGGAAATAGGAAGGAAAAGGAATATCCGGGAGACAAATGCAACGCAAGCGGCGTATTGACAAGAGATCACATTTGTATCATAACAAAGTCGAAAAGGGCATCTACCCGCTCTAAAAATCCACCGTATCGACCTAAATAAAGCGTTTTGAGCTAAAAAAACGGGGTCGGGCTGCCTTCAGGAACCCGCGACATGGTTTATCTCGAAAACAGGAATAGAATTCGAAAAAAGCATGCTATTCGGAGCTTCATATGCATGTTATGGTAATTTCAAAAACTGTCGTACAATTCATTGTTTTAGTCGTCTAATCACGTGAAAACAAAAACAAAAAGCGGAAAAGGGGTGCACCACGAGAGACAAACGCAAATAGGAAATTGGAAGCAAAAGGAATATCCAAGAGACAAACGCAACACAAGTGGCGTATTGACAAGAAATGACATTCGTAACCTAACAAACTCGAAAAGGGCATCTTCCGGTGATAACACGCAATCCGTTATAGTTTTTATATCATTCTTAGGTCTCGTTTAGAATAGATTATTCATATTTCATTCATTTATTGAGTATATTCGGAGACTTTATCCACATTTCGTGTTTTGCGTAGGAAATGAAGACACGAGAAGAAACACAAGTGATTTTGGCAATCTAACCCCGGAAACGTAGGTTCAACTTGTGCGAGGCGACGGATGGAAGTGAGCACTCAAACACCGAGCGAAAGGAGCGGAAACAACACCTCAAGTCATGCCCGCTCGGGTGGATTGGGAGTGCCCGGTCGGGTTGATTGCTACCAAATATCCCCGTAGCTTCACACGACTCGGGACTTAATGCTTTCATTACTTGTACGCCACTTGAATGAATGAAATTGGTATTTATCATGTTTTTAGATTTCATGGTTGTTCTTAATGCTTTCTCTACCTGTACGCCACTTGATTGAATGATCTTAGAAGCCTAATAAACCAACGCCAGGGCATTAGGTTTCGGAACTTAGCCATGACTTAGGGTTAGCCGGTTTAGAATCTACGCCAGGTCAATCGGTTTAACCTAGGGATTAGGATAGCGGCCATAATGCGTCTATGCATGTAAGATACGCAATGGATACATTGGTATATGCATGCTAGATAGTGGACAAGTCTACGCCAGTCAGTTCCTATAGGAGAGCTTGAATTCCCTAAATCCATGATAGTACCTAGACCAATTATCCTTTTGAAACTTCGTTACATCATTAGGCAAATTCTCGACACCCATGGTACTTAGCCATAAGTTTATTCTCTTCGACTTAGTTTAGCTTAGCTTAACCACAATTCAAACTTTAGTTATCTCACACGTCTATTCAAGTAGTTTAGTAGCTCATTAGTCGCATTAACTCCTTGTGTTCGACCCTAGTTACTACACGATCCGTATTCTTGCGGAAGCGTTCGTCTAGGTTTTTATTACTTGATATAACGCACATCATCCGGCTCTAAAAATCCATCGTATCGACCTAAATAATGCATTTTGAGCTCGAAAACGGGGCCTAGCTGCCTTCAGCAATCCGCGGCATGGTTTATCTCGAAAAGAGGAATAGAATTCGAAAAAAGCATGCTATTCGGAGCTTCATATGCAATGTTATGGTATTTCAAAAACTGTCGTACAATTCATTGTTTTAGTCGTCTAGTCACGTGAAAACAAAAACAAAAAGCGGAAAAGGGGTGCAACACGAGAGACAAACGCAAATAGGAAATATGAAGCAAAAGAAATATCCGAGAGGCAAACACAACGCAAGCGGCGTATTGACAAGAAATGACATTCGTATCCTAACAAACTCGAAAAGCGCATATTCCGGCTTTAAAAATCAAACGTATCAACCTAAATAAAGCATTTTTAGCTCGAAAACGAGGCCTAGCTTCCTTCAGAAATCCGCGGCATTATTTATCTCGAAAAGAGGAATAAAATGTGAAAACAATTATGTAATTCGGAGCTTCGTACGCAAAGTTATGGTATTTCAAACACCGTCGTACCATTCATTGTTTTAGTCGTCTAATCACATGAAAACAAAAACAAAAAGCGGAAAAGGGGTGAAACACAGACAAATGCAAATAGGAAATAGGAAGCAAACGGAATATCCAAGAGGCAAACGCAACGCAAGCGGCGTATTGACAAGAAATGAAATTGTAACCTAACAAACTCGAAAAGGGCATCTTCCGGCTCTAAAAATCCATCGTATCAAACTAAATAATGCATTTTGAGCTCGAAAAAAGGATCAGGCTGCCTTCAGCAACCACCAATATGGTTTATCTCGAAATGAGGAATAAAATGTGAAAAAATCATATAATTCGGAGCTTCGTACGCAAAGTTATGGTATTTCAAAGTCCGTCGTACAATTCATTGTTTCAGTCGTCTAATCACGTGAAAACAAAAACAAAAAGGGGAAAAGGGGTGCAACACGAGAGACAAACGGAAATAGGAAATTGGAAACAACAGGAATATCCAAGAGACAAACGCACCGCAAGCGGCGTATTGACAAGAAATGACATCCGTATCCTAACAAACTCGAAAAGGTCATCTCCCGGCTCTAAAAATCCATCGTATCAACCTAAATAAAGCATTTTGAGCTCGAAAACGGGGCCTAGCTGCCTTCAGCAATCCAAGGCATTGTTTATCTCGAAAAGAGGGATAAACTTTGAAAACAATCATGTAATTCAGAGATTCATACGCAAAGTTACGGTATTTCAAACCCCGTCGTACAATTCATTGTTTTAGTCGTCTAATCACGTGAAAACAAAAACAAAAATCTGAAAAGGGGTTCAACACGAGAGACAAACGCAAATAGAAAATAGGAAGCAAAAGGAATATCCGAGAGACAAACGCAACGCAAGCGGAGTATTGACAAGAAATGACGTTCGTAACCAAACAAACTCGAAAAGGGCATCTTCCGGCTCTAAAAATCCATCGTATCGACCTAAAAAAAGCATTTTGAGCTCGAAAACGGGGCCTAGCTGCCTTCAGAAATCCGCGGCATGGTTTATCTCGAAATGAGGAATAAAATGTGAAAACAATCATGTAATTCGGAGTTTCGTACGCAAAGTTATGGTATTTCAAACCCCGTCGTACAATTCATTGTTTTAGTCGTCTAATCACGTGAAAACAAAAACAAAAAGGGGAAAAGGGGTGCAAGACGAGAGACAAAAGCAAACAGGAAACAGGAAGCAAAAGGAATATCCGAGAGACAAACGCAACGCAAGCAGCGTATTGACAAGAAATGACATTCGTATCCTAACAAACTCGAAAAGGGCATCTTCTGGCTCTAAAAATCCATCGTATCGACCTAAATAAAGCATTTTGAGTCGAAAAAAGGATCAGGCTGCCTTCAGCAACCCCCGAGAGACAAACGCAAATAGGAAATAGGAAGCAAAAAGAATATGCAAGAGAAAAACGCAACACAAGCAGGGTCTTGACAAGAAACGACATTCGTAACCTAACAAACTCGAAAAGGGCATCTTCCAGCTCTTAAAATCCATTGTATTGACCTAAATAAAGCATTTTGAGCTGAAAACGGGGTTGGGCTGCCTTCAGCAACTTGCCGCATGGTTTATCTCGAAAAGAGGAATAAAATGTGAAAAAAATCATGTAATTCGGAGCTTCGTACGCAAAGTTATGGTATTTCAAAGCCCGTCATACAATTCATTGTTTCAGTCGTCTAATCACATGAAAACAAAAACAAAAAAGGGAAAAGGGGTGCCACAGGAGAGACAAAAGCAAATAAGAAATAGGAAGCAAAAGGAATATCCGAGAGACAAACGCAACGCAAGCGGCGTATTGACAAGAAATGACATTCGTATCCTAACAAACTCGAAAAGGGCATCTTCCGGGTCTAAAAATCAGTCGTATCGACCTAAATCAAGCATTTTGAGCTCGAAAATGGGGCCTAGCTTCCTTCAGCAATCCACGGCATGATTTATCTCGAAAAAATGAATAAAATGTGAAAACAATCATGTAATTCGGAGCTTCGTACGCAAAGTTATGGTATTTCAAACCCCGTCGTACAATTCATTGTTTTAGTCGTCTAATCACGTGAAAACAAAAACAAAAAGCGGAAAAGGGGTGCACCACGAGAGACAAACACAAATAGGAATTAGGAAGCAAAAGGAATATCCAAGAGACAAACGCAACGCAAGCGGCGTATTGACAAGAAATGACATTCATAACCTAACAAACTCGAAAAGTGCATCTTTCGGCTCTAAAAATCCATCGTATCGAACTAAATAATGCATTTTGAGCTAGAAAACGGGATCGGGCTGCCTTCAGCAATCCGCGGCATGGTTTATCTCGGAAAGAGTAATAAAATGTGAAAAAAATCATGTAATTCGGAGATTCGTACGCAAAGTTATGGTATTTCAAAGCACGTCGTACAATTAATTGTTTCAGTCATCTAATCACGGGAAAACAAAAACAAAAAGTGGAAAAGGGGTGCAACACGAGAGACAAAAGCAAATAGGAAATAGGAAGCAAAAGGAGTATTCGAGAGACAAATGCAACGCAACTGGCGTATTGACAAGAAATGACATTCTATCCTAACAAAGTCGAAAAGGGCATCTTTCGGCTCTAAAAAACCATCGTATCAACCTAAATAAAGCATTTTGAGCTCAAAAACAGGGTCGGGCTGCCTTCAGCAATCCGCGACATGGTTTATCTCGAAAAGAGGGAATAAAATTTGAGAACAATCATGTAATTCGGAGCTTCGTACGCAAAATTATGGTATTTCAAACCCCGTCATACAATTCATTGTTTTAGTCGTCTAATCACGTGAAAACAAAAACAAAAAGCGGAAAGGGGTGCAACGCGAAAGACAAACACAAATAGGAAATAGGAAGCAAAAGGAATATCCAAGAGACAAACGCACCGCAAGCGGCGTATTGACAAGAAATGACATTCGTATCCTAACAAACTCGAAAAGGGCATCTTCTGGCTCTAAAAATCCATCGTATCAACCTAAAAAGAGCATTTTGAGCTCGAAAACGGGGCCTAGCTGCCTTCAGCAATCCGCGGCATGGTTTATCTCGAAAAGAGGAATAAAATGTGAAAACAATCATGTAATTTAGAGCATCGTACGCAAAGTTATGGTATTTCAAACCCCGTCGTACATTTCATTGATTTAGTCGTCTAATAACGTGAAAACAAAAACAAAAAGCGGATAAGGGGTGCAACACGAGAGACAAACGCAAATAGGAAATAGAAAGCAAAAGGAATATCCAAGAGACAAATGCAACGCAAGCGGCGTATTGATAAGAAATGACATTCGTAACCTAACAAACTCGAAAAGGGCATCTCCCGGCTCTAAAAATCCATCATATCGACCTAAATAAAGAATTTAAAGCTCAAACACGGGGCCTAGCTGCCTTCAGCAATCCAAGCCATGGCTTATCTCGAAAAGAGGAATAAAATGTGAAAACAATCATGTAATTCGGAGCTTCGTACGCAAAGTTACGGTATTTCAAACCCCATCGTACAATTAATTGTTTTAGTCGTCTAATCACGTGAAAACAAAAAAAAAAAGCTGAAAAGGGGTGCAACACAAGAGACAAACGCAAATAGGAAATAGGAAGAAAAAGGAATATCCGAGAGACAAACGTAACGCAAGCGGCAAATTGACAAGAAATGACATTCGTAACCTAACAAACTCGAAAAGGGCATCTTCCGGCTCTAAAAATCCATCGTATCGACCTAAATAAAGCATTTTGAGCTCGAAAACGGGGCCTAGCTGCCTTCAGCAATCCGAATGACATTCGTAACCTAACAAACTCGAAAAGGGCATCTCCCGGCTCTAAAAATCCATCATATCGACCTAAATAAAGAATTTAAAGCTCAAACACGGGGCCTAGCTGCCTTCAGCAATCCAAGCCATGGCTTATCTCGAAAAGAGGAATAAAATGTGAAAACAATCATGTAATTCGGAGCTTCGTACGCAAAGTTACGGTATTTCAAACCCCATCGTACAATTAATTGTTTTAGTCGTCTAATCACGTGAAAACAAAAAAAAAAAGCTGAAAAGGGGTGCAACACAAGAGACAAACGCAAATAGGAAATAGGAAGAAAAAGGAATATCCGAGAGACAAACGTAACGCAAGCGGCAAATTGACAAGAAATGACATTCGTAACCTAACAAACTCGAAAAGGGCATCTTCCGGCTCTAAAAATCCATCGTATCGACCTAAATAAAGCATTTTGAGCTCGAAAACGGGGCCTAGCTGCCTTCAGCAATCCGCGTCATGGTTTATCTCGAAAAGAGGAATAAAATGTGAAAACAATCATGTAATTCGGAGCTTCGTACGCAAAGTAATGGTATTTCAAAGCAAGTCGTACAATTCATTGTTTAAGTCGTCTAATCACGTGAAAACAAAAAAAAAAGGGGAAAAGGGGTCCAACACGAGAGACAAAAGCAAATAGGAAATAGGAAGGAAAAGGAATATCCGAGAGACAAACGCAACGCAAGCGGCGTATTGACAAGAAATAACATTCGTATCCTAACAAACTCGAAAAGGGCATCTCCGGCTCTAAACGCAACGCAAGCGGCGTATTGACAAGAAATAACATTCGTATCCTAACAAACTCGAAAAGGGCATCTTCCGGCTCTAAAAAACAATTGTATCGACCTAAATAAAGTATTTTGAGCTCGAAAAAGGGGCTTAGCTGCCTTCAGCAATCCGTGGCATGGTTTATCTCGAAAAGAGGAATAAAATGTGAAAACAATCATGTAATTCGGAGCTTCGTACGCAAAGTTCTGGTATTTCAAAGTCCGTCGTACAATTCATTGTTTCAGTCGTCTAATCACGTGAAAACAAAAACAAAAAGCGGAAAAAGGGTGCAACACGAGAGACAAACGGAAATAGGAAATAGGAAGCAAAAGGAATATCCGAGAGACAAACGCACTGCAAGCGGCGTATTGACAAGAATTTACATTCGTATCCTAACAAACTCGAAAAGGGCATCTTCCGACTCTAAAAATCCATCGTATCGACCTAAATAAAGCATTTTGAGCTCGAAAACGGGGCCGGGCTGCCTTCAGAAATCCGCGGCATGGTTTATCTCGAAAAGAGGAATAAAATGTGAAAACAATCATGTAATTCAGAGCTTCGTACACAAAGTTATGGTATTTCAAACCCCGTAGTACAATTCATTGATTTAGTCGTCTAATCACGTGAAAACAAAAACATAAAGCGGAAAAGGGGTGCAAGACGAGAGACAAACGCAAATAGTAAATAGAAAGCAAAAGGAATGTCCAAGAGACAAACGCAACACAAGCGGCGTATTGACAAGAAATGACATTCGTAACCTAACAAACTCGAAAAGGGCATCGCCCGGCTCTAAAAATCCATCGTATAGACTTAAATAAAGCATTTTGAGCTCGAAAATGGGGCCTAGCTGCCTTCAGCAATCCAACGCATGGTTTATCTCGAAAAGAGGGATAAAATGTGAAAACACTCATGTAATTCGGAGCTTCGTACGCAAAGTTACGGTATTTCAATCCCCGTCGTACAATTCATTGTTTTAGTCGTCTAATCATGTGAAAACAAAAACAAAAATCTGAAAAGGGGTGAAACACGAGAGACAAACGCAAATAGGAAGCAAAAGGAATATCCGAGAGACAAACGCAACGCAAGCGGCGTATTGACAAGAAATGACATTCGTAACCAACCAAACTCGAAAAGGACATCTTCCGGCTCTAAAAATCCATCGTATTGACCTAAATAAAGCATTTTGAGCTCGAAAAAAGGATCACGCTGCCTTCAGCAACCCCCGACATGGTTTATCTCAAAAAGAGGAATAAAATGTGAAACAAATCATGTAATTCGGAGCTTTGTACGCAAAGTTATGGTATTTCAAAGCCCGTCGTACAATTCATTGTTTCAGTCGTCTAATCACATGAAAACAAAAACAAAAAGGGGAAAAGGGGTGCCACACGAGAGACAAAAGCAAATAAGAAATAGGAAAGAAAAGGAATATCCGAGAGACAAACGCAACGCAAGCGGCGGATTGACAACAAATGACATTCGTATTCTTACAAACTCGAAAAGGGCATCTTCCGGCTCTAAAAATCCATCGTATCGACCTAAATAAAGCATTTTGAGCTCGAAAACGGGGCCTAGCTTCCTTCAGCAATCCGGGGCATGGTTTATCTCGAAAAAATGAATAATATGTGAAAACAATCATGTAACTCGGAGCTTCGTACGCAAAGTTATGGTATTTCAAACCCCGTCGTACAATTCATTGTTTTAGTCGTCTAATCACGTGAAAACAAAAACAAAAAGCGGAAACGGGGTGCACCACGAGAGAAAAACGCAAATAGGAATTAGGCAGCAAAAGGAATATCCCAGAGACAAACACAACGCAAACGACGTATTCACAAGAAATGACATTCGTAACCTAACAAACTCGAGAAGTGCATCTTCCGGCTTTAAAAATCCATCGTATCGAACTAAGTAATGCATTTTGAGCTTGAAAATGGGATCGGGCTGCCTTCAGCAATCCACAGCATGGTTTATCTCGAAAAGAGTAATAAAATGTAAAAAAATCATGTAATTCGGAGATTCGTACACAAAGTTATGGTATTTCAAAGCCCGTCGTACAATTCATTGTTTCAGAGGTCTAATCACGTGAAAACAAAAACAAAAAGCGGAAAAAGGGTGCAACACGAGAGACAAAAGCAAATAGGAAATAGGAAGCAAAAGGAGTATCCGAGAGACAAACGCAACGCAAGCGGCGTATTGAAAAGAAATGACATTCAATCCTAACAAAGCCGAAAAGGGCATCTTTCGGCTCTAAAAAACCATCGTATCGACCTAAATAAAGCATTTTGACCTCGAAAACGGGGCTTAGCTGCCTTCAGCAATCCGCGGCATGGTTTATCTCGAAAAGAGGAATAAAATGTGAAAA
>CM071863.1:23830348-23841309 GCA_036759665.1 Gynandropsis gynandra | reverse complement strand
GAAAAGGGGCGCAACACAAGAGACAAAAGCAAATAGGAAATAGGAAGCAAAAGGAATATCTGAGAGACAAACGCAACGCAAGCGGCATATTGACAAGAAATGACATTCGTATCCTAACAAACTCGAAAAGGGCATCTTCCGGCTCTAAAAATCCATCGTATCGACCTAAATAAAGCATTTTGAGCTCAAAAACGGGGCCTAGCTGCCTTCAGCAATCCGCGGCATGGTTTATCTCGAAAAGAGGAATAAAATGATAATAAAATAATGTAATTCGGAGCTTCGTACGCAAAGATATGGTATTTCAAAGCCCATCGTACAATTCATTGTTTTAGTCGTCTAATCACATGAAAACAAAAACAAAAAGCGGAAAAGGGGTGCACCACGAGAGACAAATGCAAATAGGAAATTGGAAGCAAAAGGAATATCCAAGAGACAAACGCAACGCAAGTGGCGTATTGACAAGAAATGACATTCGTAACCTAGCAAACTCGAAAAAGGCATCTTCTGGCTCTAAAAATCCATCTTATCGACCAAAATAATGCATTTTGAGCTCGAAAACTCAGCCTAGCTGCCTTCAGCAATCCGCGGCATAGTTTTTCTCGAAAAGAGGAATAAAATTCGAAAAAAGCATGCAATTCGGAGCTTCGTATGCAAAGTTATGGTATTTCAAAAACCGTCGTACAATTCATTGTTTTAGTTGTCTAATCACGTAGAAACCAAAACAAAAGCGGAAAAGGGGTGTAACACGAGAGACAAACGCAAATAGGAAATAGGAAGCGAAAGGAATATTTGAGAGACAAACGCAACGCAAGCGGCGTATTGACAAGAAATGACATTCGTATCCTAACAAACTCGAAAAAGGCATTTCCAGCTCTAAAAATCAAACGTATCGACCTAAATAAAGCATTTTGAGCTCGAAATTGGTCCTAGCTGCCTTCAGCAATCCGCGGCATTGTTTATCTCGAAAAGAGGAATAAAATGTGAAAACAATCATGTAATTCGGAGCTTCGTACCCAAAGTTATGGTATTTCAAAGCCTGTCATACAATTCATTGTCTTAGTGGTCTAATCATGTAAAAACAAAAAAAAAGCTGAAAAGGAGAGTGCAACACGAGAGACAAACGCAAATAGGAAATAGGAAGCAAACGGAATATCCAAGAGACAAACGCAAAGCAAGCGGCGTATTGACAAGATCATTGTTTTAGTCGTGTAATCACGTGAAAACAAAAACAAAAAGCAGAAAAAAGGGTGCAACACGAGAGATAAACGCAAATAGGAAATAGGAAGCAAACGGAATATCCAAGAGACAAACGCAAAGCAAGCGGCGTATTGACAAGAAATGACATTCGTAACCTAACAAACTCGAAAAGGGTATCTTCCGGCTCTAAATATCCATCGTATCGACCTAAAGAAAACATTTTGAGCTCGAAAAAAGGATCGGGCTGCCTTCAGCAACCCCCGACATGGTTTATTTCGAAAAGAGGAATAAAATGTGAAAAAAATCATGTTATTCGGAGCTTCGTACGCAAGGTAATGGTATTTCAAAGCCAGTCGTACAATTCATTGTTTTAGTCGTTTAATCATGTGAAAACAAAAACAAAAAGGGGAAAAGGGGTGCAACAGGAGAGACAAAAGCAAATAGGAAATAGGAAGCAAAAGGAATATCTGAGAGACAAACGCAACGCAAGCGGCATATTGACAAGAAATGACATTCGTATCCTAACAAACTCGAAAAGGGCATCTTCCGGCTCTAAAAATCCATCGTATCGACCTAAATAAAGCATTTTGAGCTGGAAAACAGGGCCTAGCTGCCTTCAGCAATCCGCGACATGGTTTATCTCGAAAAGAGGAATAAAATGTGAAAACAATCATGTAATTCGGAGCTTCGTACGCAAAGTTATGGTATTTCAAAGCCCGTCGTACAATTCATTGTTTTAGTCGTCTAATCACATGAAAACAAAAACAAAAAGCGGAAAAGGGGTGCACCACGAGAGACAAACGCAAATAAGAAATTTGAAGCAAAAGGAATATCAAGAGACAAACGCAACACAAGTGGCGTATTGACAAGAAATGACATTCGTAACCTAACAAACTCGAAAAAGGCATCTTCCGGCTCTAAAAATCCATCTTATCGACCTAAATAATGCATTTTGAGCTCGAAAACGTGGCCTCGCTGCCTTCAGCAATCCGCGGCATGGTTTATCTCGAAAAGAGGAATAAAATTCGAAAAAAGCATGCAATTCAGAGCTTCGTATGTAAAGTTATGGTATTTCAAAAACCGTCGTACAATTCATTGTTTGAGTCGTCTAATCACGTGAAAATAAAAACAAAAAGCGGAAAAGGGGTGCAACACGAGAGACAAACGCAAATAGGAAATAGTAAGCAAAAGAAATATCCGAGAGACAAACGCAACGCAAGCGGGGTATTCACAAGAAATGACATTCGTATCCTAACAAACTCGAAAAGGGCATTTTCGGCTCTAAAAATCAAACGTATCGACCTAAATAAAGCATTTTGTGCTAAAACAACGGGGCCTAGCTGCCTTCAACAATCCGCGGCATTGTTTATCTCGAAAAGAGGAATAAAATGTGAAAACAATAATGTAATTCGGAGCTTCAAACGCAAAGTTATGGTATTTCAAAGCCCGTCATACAATTCAATTTTTTAGTCGTCTAATCACATGAAAACAAAAACAAAAAGCAGAAAAGGGGTGCAACACAGAGACAAACTCAAATAGGAAATAGGAAGCAAACGGAATATCCAAGAGACAAACGCAACGCAAGCGGCATATTGACAATAAATGACATTCGTAACCTAACAAACTCAAAAAAGGCATCTTCCGGCTCTAAATATCCATCGTAATGACCAAAAGAAAGCATTTTGAGCTCGAAAAAAGGATCGGGCTGCCTTCAGCAACCCCCGATATGGTTTATCTCGAAAATAGGAATAAAATGTGAAAAAAATCATGTTATTCGGAGCTTCGTACGCAAAGTAATGTTATTTCAAAGCCAGTCGTACAATTCATTGTTTTAGTCGTTTAATCATGTGAAAACAAAAAGAAAAAGGGGAAAAGGGGTGCAACACAAGAGACAAAAGCAAATAGGAAATAGGAAGCAAAAGGAATATCTGAGAGACAAACGCAACGCAAGCGGCGTATTGACAAGAAATGACATTCGTATCCTAACCAACTCGAAAAGGGCATCTTCCGGCTCTAAAAATCCATCGTATCGACCTAAATAAAGCATTTTGAGCTCAAAAACAGGGCCTAGCTGCCTTCAGCAATCCGCGGCATGGTTTATCTCGAAAAGAGGAATAAAATGTGAAAACAATCATGTAATTCAGAGCTTCGTACGCAAAGTTATGGTATTTCAAAGCCCGTCGTACAATTCATTGTTTTAGTCGTCTAATCACATGAAAACAAAAACAAAAAGCGGAAAAGGGGTGCACCACGACAGACAAACGCAAATAGGAAATTGGAAGCAAAAGGATTATCAAGAGACAAACGCAACACAAGTGGCGTATTGACAAGAAATGCCATTTGTAACCTAACAAACTCGA
Source organism: Gynandropsis gynandra (assembly GCA_036759665.1). Lineage (NCBI taxonomy): Eukaryota > Viridiplantae > Streptophyta > Magnoliopsida > Brassicales > Cleomaceae > Gynandropsis > Gynandropsis gynandra. Next base: position 23,837,752 of record CM071863.1, on the reverse strand, counting down.
AAAAGGCATCTTCCGACTCTAAAAATCCATCTTATCGACCTAAATAATGCATTTTGAGCTCGAAAACGTGGCCTAGCTGCGTTCATCAATCCGCGGCATGGTTTATCTCGAAAAGAGGAATAAAATTCGAAAAAAGCATGCAATTCGGACCTTCGTATGCAAAGTTATGGTATTTCAAAAACCGTCGTACAATTCATTGTTTTAGTCGTCTAATCACGTGAAAACAAAAACACAAAAACGGAAAAGGGGTGCAACACGAGAGACAAACGCAAATAGGAAATAGGAAGCAAAAGAAATATCCGAGAGACAAACGCAACGCAAGCGGCGTATTCCCAAGAAATGACATTCGTATCCTAACAAACTCGAAAAGGGCATTTCCGGCTCTAAAAATCAAACGTATCGACCTAAATAAAGCATTTTATGCTCAAAAAACGGGGCCTAGCTGCCTTCAACAATCCGCGGCATTGTTTATCTCGAAAAGACGAATAAAATGTGAAAACAATAATGTAATTCGGAGCTTCGTACCCAAAGTTATGGTATTTCAAAGCCTGTCATACAATTCATTGTCTTAGTGGTCTAATCATGTAAAAACAAAAAAAAAAAGCTGAAATGGAGTGCAACACGAGAGACAAACGCAAATAGGAAATAGGAAGCAAACGGAATATCCAAGAGACAAACGCAAAGCAAGCGGCGTATTGACAAGAAATGACATTCGTAACCTAACAAACTCGAAAAGGGTATCTTCCGGCTCTAAATATCCATCGTATCGACCTAAAGAAAACATTTTGAGCTCGAAAAAAGGATCGTGCTGCCTTCAGCAACCCCCGACATGGTTTATCTCGAAAAGAGGATTAAAATGTGAAACAAATCATGTTATTCGGAGCTTCGTACGCAAAGTAATGGTATTTCAAAGCCAGTCGTACAATTCATTGTTTTAGTCGTCTAATCACGTGAAACTAAAAACAAAATGTGGAAAAGGGGTGCAACACGAGAGACAAACGTAAATAGCAAATAGGAAGCAAATGGAATATCCAAGAGACAAATGCAACGCAATTAGCATATTTAAAAGAAATGACATTCGTATCCTAACAAACTCGAAAAGGGCAGCTTCCGGCTCTAAAAATCCATCGTATCGACCTAAATAAAGCATATTGAGCTCGAAATATGGGGTCGGGCTGCCTTCAGCAGCTTGAGCATGGTTTATCTCGAAAAGAGGAATAAGATGTGAAAAAAATCATGTAATTCGGAGCTTGGTACGCAAAGTTATGGTATTTCAAAGCCCGTTGTACAATTCATTGTTTTAGTCGTCTAATCACATGAAAACAAAAACAAAAAGCAGAATAGGGGTGCAACACGAGAGACAAGTGCAAATAGGAAATAGGAAGCAAAAGGAGTATCCGAGAGACAAACGCAAGGCAAGCGGCGTATTGACAAGAAATGACATTTGTATCCTAACAAACTCGAAAAGGGCATTTCCCGGCTCTAAAAATCCAATGTATCGACCTAAATAAAGCATTTTTAGCTCGAAAACGGGGTCGGGCTGAGCAACCGGCATCATGCAATTCAGAGCTTCGTACGCAAAGTTATGGCATTTCAAAGCACGTTGTACAATTCATTGTTTTAGTCGTCTAATCACGTGAAAACAAAAACAAAAAGCAGAAAAGCGGTGCAACACAATATACAAATGCAAATAGGAGATAGGAAGCAAAGGAATATCCAAGAGACAAACGCAACGAAAAGGGCATCTTCCGGCTCTAAAAATCAAACTTATCGACCTAAATAAAGCATTTTGAGCTCGAAAACTGGGTCGGACTGCCTTCAGCAACCCGCAGCAATGTTTATCTCGAAAACAGGAATAAAATGTGAAAAGAATCATGTAATTCAGAGCTTCGTACGCAAAGTTATGGTATTTCAGCGCCTGTCGTACAATTCATTGTTTTAATAATCTAATCACGTGAAAACAAAAACAAAAAGCGGAAAAGGGGTGCAACACGAGTGATAACGTCTATTTTGTTATAGTATTTTAGTCTCTTTTTATAGTTAGTTTCATCATTCATTTGAACTTTACCAAGCATTAAAGCATCATTTAGTCCTCTTTTAGCGTTCTCTCGTGATATTGTAGGAAATGAAATATCGGGATACAAACACGAGTAAATGAAGCAAAACTAAGCAATACAACTCTCCTATCAGCTATGCACGGTCAGCATCGAAAGAATCATAAACAAGAGAAGAGAAATGGAAGCAATGGCGGCTTACAAAAAAATGGAAACAATAACCGCTTATAAAAATGGAAACTTTCGATAGTTGGAACAAAAATGGAAAATTTCGGTTCCTTGAAAAAAAATAGGAAGAGCACGGTTGGAACATGAAAAGGAAACATGTTTTATATAAAATAGAAGCAAGTTGCTGCAACAAAATGTAAACTTCCAACCGCCTACATAAAAAATGAAAGATTGCCACTTACACGAGAATTGGAAACTACAACCGTCAAAGATACAAAATGGAAATGGCTGATAGAAAAATTAATGGAAATTCAAGAACAAGAAATAAGGCAGCAAGGCAAAGAGGAAAACAAAGAAAAAGGAAAAGGAAATCGTTGCTGCACAAGAGGAAAAGGAAATACAAGCTGCTGAAGAAAATAGAAACCGAGAAAATGGAAACTAGCGAAAAAGGAAATTTAGCAAAACAAGAAAAGGAACGTGTTGGATACTTAAACAAAGAGAAATATGGTTAGAGAAGAGGAAGAGGAGCTACATGAATGGAAAATAAAGGGGAAACGTTCACAATTACACAAGAAATAAAAAACAAGAAATGGAAAAACTCAGAAAAGGAAAACTAAAGTGCCTGTAAGAAAAAGGATATTCCAGCCACTAGAGAGGAAGAAAAGAGGACGGCCAAAGAGGGGAGATGGGAGAAAAGGCAAGAGGAGAAAGAGGGCTAAAAGGGGAGAGTTTCAGCAGCAAGAGACGGACAGAATTGAAGAGAGGAAACAGCACACACGAGAGGGAGAAGGAGAACCGAACGCGCACACAAGGGCAAGGACGGAGCGACGAAGCCGGAGCGCGGAGGAGCTGTTGAAGACGTCGGTAATTGAATAGGGAGGAATCTCATTCGTTATCAATGTTGAACATAGTTATCTTTTGTGTTTCATTTTCTATGTTCATGTCCGAGTAGGTCCATAGCCATAGGTTAGAGAGCTTGGTCGATATGTAGCGAAGTCTTGTTCTTAATGCTTGGTGGTTCTTAATGCTTTTGTTCTCGAACGCCACTTCAATGTATGATCTTGGTATTTGATCGTTTTCATATTGATTGGTTGTTCTTAATGCTTTCATTCTTGTACGCCACTTGAATGAATGATCGTAGAATTTTAATGAATCTACGCCAGGGGATTAGACTCAGAACTTAGCCATGATTTAGGATTAAATCGGTTTAGAATCTACGCCAGGTCGATCGATTGAATCTAGGAATTAGGATAGCGGTCTTAATGCGTCTAGTAGGTGAGATACACAATTGGGAAATTGGTATACGCATGCTAGATAGTGGACAAGTCTACGCAAGTTAGTTCCTATATTAGAGCTTGAATTCCCTGAACACGTGATAATATCTGAGACCATGATCTTGCTAGAACTTCGTTGCATCATCGTGCATCTCTCGAAACCTGTCGTGTCTATTCTATTGAGTTTAAACCGTTAGTTAGTTAGATAGTTTATCTTCATTCGTATTTCATTCACCTATTGATTTTACACGTTCTATTCATTAGTTACTAGCTTTAGAGTTGCATCGATTCCTTGTGTTCGACCCTGGTACTATACGATCCGTATTCTTGCGTAAGCGTTAATCTAGGTAATTATCACTTGAGATTAACCACATCAAGTTTTTGGCGCCGTTGCCGGGAAATTGATTACGGCTTTAGAGTTAGGATACTTGTGGATCAGGATATAGTCCTTTCCGGAGTCTTATTTGCTTTTTCGTATTTTTGCTTTCTTTATTTTGAGTCAAATTCGTTTACTTCTTGGAACGCACACGACTTTTGTGTTTTGCTTCTTCATCCTATGCAGCTCATCTGTGCATGAGAGGTACCGGAAGTGCTGATCTAGTTTACGACCCAGATCTTGATAGAACGCTCAGAGAGTTAAGGAGACAAACAAGAGCTAGTGCAAGCCAACCGGTCGATAACACACAAGTGCATCTAGACCTCCAAACCGAGATAATAATCGAACAAAATATTGTAGACAAGAGCAAAGAAGAGCTAATGGCAGAATGTCGAGACTTGAACGTGCCAAACGTGCCACCAGTGCAACCAGTGATGATTTATGGATCTTACACGATTCCTACGCATACCCAACTCTTGTCATGCATTACTAGGAGATACGCTCGCGTGGAACTACAGCCGGCATTCATCCAAATGCTCGGTAACACAGCGTTCAGAGGGAGACCCGCCGAGGATCCGAACCAGCATCTTACTGATTTCAAGATGCTCTATAGAACAACCAGAACCGGAGACGGAAGCTCGAACGAGGACGTCATGTTAGCTGCCTTCCCATTCTCATTGAAAGATAAAGCGCAAGACTGGTTGTACACTCAACCGGTGAATTCTATTGGATCATGGGGACAGATAGAGGGGAAGTTCATGATGCGATTCTTCCCTCAGAGTAAGGCTCAGCATGCCAAGAATCAGATCAACACGTTCGTTTAAGGGGCAGCTGAGAGTTTATACGAAGCGTGGGAGCGATTCAAAGGCTACCAACGCCTTTGCCCACATCACGGCATGGATCAGGGTTATCTCATACATAACGTTCTGCAAGGACTCATGGATAACACGAGGATCTTGATCATAGCTGCCGCTGGAGGTTCCTTGAGTAACCTCACATTCCCACAGATCGAGGACCTAATCGATCGTATGGCTGATGAAGGCAGCAACGCCGCTGGAGAGTATATCGCAACGCTCCAGCAAGGGTAGCTCATGTGAACGACACACACGCTCTATATGCCGGTTTAGATGAGGTGAGGAATCATGTCGCTGGAATTTAAAATTTCTATCCGAATCACGTCAGTCACAATATTCAGAGCAATTAGAGGATCATGAAGTCCAAGGGTACGAGGAAGTGAACTATGTGAGCAACAAACAGCCTTTGGAAAACACATACAATCCCGGATGGAGAAATCACCCAAACCTCTCCTACAAAAATTCTGAGGGTGCATCCAACATGCAACCACTATCGTGAAACTTTCAGCCATGTTTGATGCAAAGGAATCAGAATTTCCAGCCAAGGACGGAGCCCCAAACCCATAATTACCAGCCACGTGCGCCTTCTCCTCCACAACAAGAAGATAATACCGACATTACGTCTATGCTCGCTCAACTCTTACAAGGGCATGAAGAGGTAAAGAAACAATTTGTGGAGATGAAGACGCACCTAAAAATCTTGGATACTCAAATTGCACAACTCGCTGCCAACTCCTCTCAACCGCAAGGAGTTCTACCGGGGCGACCGAAAGCAAATCCTCGTGAGAAAATCAATGCCATTCACTTAAGGAGCGGTAAGACATTGGATCAGCCTTCTCTTTCAACGTTTGAAAAGGGAGAATCATCTAGGACAGTAGCGAGAGAGGGCAGCAACGTCGAAGGGCACAAAGAGGAGGAAGAGGAGCCTAAATACGTCAAACCCGAACCGAGGCCTCCTCCTCTGCCATTCCCTCAACGTCAACGCAAAAGGAATGAGGATGCTCAATTTGCAAAGTTTGCTGAGATGTTGAAGAAGATGCACATCACTATCTCATTCCACGAAGCGTTGAAGAAGATGCCTTCATACGCCAAGTTCCTCAAAGACATACTTGCAAACAAACGGGATGTGGAGACGGAAACCGTCATGGTAACTAACTCGATGCTGCAGCCAAACCTACCCAAGAAGATGCCCGATCCAAGTATATTCATGATCCCTTGTAAAATAGGAGATTATGAAAATAACCATGCACTAATCGATGTCGGAGCAAGCGTAAGCGTGCTACCGTTGTCGTTATACGAAAAATTGGATCTTAGGGATAGGATGAATCTTCGACCTACACAAATGGCGCTAACCATGGCTGATCGAAGCGTTAGAATACCCGAGGGCATGCTGGAAGACGTGCCTTTGCAAGTGGGGAAATTCTTCGTCCCGGTTCACTTCGTTTGAACGACACGCTCAAACAGCCTTGTATGGTAGACTCGGTATTCTACATAGACGTCTTAGAGAAACTAGCCGAGGAAGTTATCGAAGAGTTTGGAAACATGGATTCTCTTGAGATGGCTCTTTTAGCAGCTGGAGAGGGACTTTATAATGACCCTAACGATGTGAAACATTACACAAAGCTGCTGGACGAAGGAAAAATGAAAGAGTTCCCGAACACCGAGCTAGACGCACTCCGAGCAGATTTCTGTGCGATCCGAGCACAACAGGTCATACTCCAAAGAAAAGATGGAATTTCGGACAACCCTCGTCAAGGAGACTTCTCAACTCATGAACACATAATCGCAGAACAAATGGGGAGGAATTTAAGACAAGAAAACGCCACAACCCAGTGCACAAACCTCAGCGCATGCCAGATAGATTCCAGCGCGCCTCAAGCGGCTTACAACGCTATTTCGACCACTTCCGATATGCCTAATAGACAAATCAAGCGTACACAGCCTGACTGGAGTGTTGAGAAAGCTCCAAAAGTGGAGTTGAAGCCCTTGCCACAAGGGTTGAGGTATGAATTTCTTGGACTCGAGTCTACTTATCCGGTGATAGTGAATGATGACCTAGATGAATCCCAAAAGGCACGATTGCTAGAAGCTCTTAGGAAATATAGGGATGCCATAGGTTATACATTAGAGGATATTAGGGGACTTAGTCCAGCCCTTTGCATGCATAGTATTCACTTAGAAGATGACAGTAAGACCTCCATTGAGCGTCAACATAGATTAAACCCGAACATGATGGAGGTAGTTAAGAAAGAGGTCCTTAAGTTGTTAGATGCGGGAATTATATATCCTATATCGGATAGTGCGTGGGTGAGTCCTGTACAGGTAGTTCCAAAGAAAGGAGGCATCACCGTCGTCCCAAACGCGAATAACGAACTGATTCCGACAAGAACGGTCACGGGATGGCGCATGTGCATCGACTACCGCAAGCTGAACGCCAACACACGGAAAGATCACTTCCCTTTACCGTTCATTGATCAAATGCTTGAACGTTTAGCTCTTCACTCGTATTTTGTTTTCTTAATGGTTATTCAGGTTTATTACAGATACCAATCCATCCGAACGATCAAGAAAAGACGACGTTCATGTGCCCCTTCGGTACATTCGCCTATCGTCGGATGCCCTTTGGTTTGTGTAATGCACCTGCTACTTTTCAGCGATGCATGACTTCTATCTTTTCT
>CM071863.1:23794618-23805068 GCA_036759665.1 Gynandropsis gynandra | reverse complement strand
ACACTCATAAGGTCTTGTAACCTTAGCGGAGTGAAGAGATGCGTCATTGAAGAACATTTTTCTATATTTTTTTTACTTCTTTTTTTTATGAAGAATCGGCATAACTCTAACCCTTAGGACGTAGAATAGCGCCTCAACCCACCACTTAGACCCGAACCATCGATCTCGATGTACATAATACTCGACGAGTACTCCCCCCAGACTTGAATGAAACACCGTCCCGGTGTTCAAAATCTAAGAGAATACCGCATACCAAACAACTGGAAAAATTAGGGTTGGAACGTGTGCACCTTATGTATCTTGCAATCCCGAGTTTGCGTCCGGACGTTGTATGCGTCTCCTCCTCAAGGGTGATATCGGCGTTGAAAAACCTGTGAAAAAGAATCACACAATCCAAAAGAAGGAATACTATCCACCAAGTACATCAATATGAAAAGAAAAAGAATATGTCCGAAAAAAAATGAAATGAGAAATGAAATAGTCGGGCTGCCTCCCGATAAGCGCTTGTTTAAGGTCCCGAGCCTGACCAAATGCTACTCATTAGGTGGACGTCCTCGACGTCGTCGCGTGCTAGTGTTTCGCGTGCATAGTGTGTTCGATAAGGCATGGCACGCGGATCAGTGGAGTTTCTTGCACGATTAGTCATGTCTTCCCTAAGATTGGTCATGATGTTCTCTAAGTTGGGGGCTAGATCGTGCTGTCCAAAAATTCTGGTCGAGCTGTCCATAAGTCCGGTTGTGTACTCCATGAAACCGGTTAGGCATTCATCGCTTGTTTTCTTCAGCGTCTCCAGAAATTTTTGGTGTGTAAGCCTTTGTGGTGAAGGCTTCATCTTCACCTTGGGTATCTTGTCAATGTCCCAATTGTGAGCTGGACGTTTGGTGTAGCTTCGCGGCATCTTGGGATCGTTCATGTACTGATTTGAATCGCATTTAGCTCGTGTTGTGTGGAAGTCTCGGTTGGTGGATTCCTCCTTCTTTTCATTATCAAGCAGCTCGTTTTGGTACCTTGTATGATTTTTCTCCAGCTGCTATGAGATTCATATCTAAGGAATCCGTATTCTGAAATTCTTCACAAACTTCCTCGGCTAAATTCTCAAAGATGCCGTCGAGGAACACGAAATCGGTAACGCATGGCTGCTCAAGTGAGTCCACTAAGCTGAACTCTACTTCCATCTCGGGTTTCATCATATGCTTATCAATATCCATAGCCTTATCCGCTCCCATGTTAGATTCATCTCCTTTTTCACTTATTGAGGGATTTGGCTGATCTACTTTCTTCGTGCGTTGACGCTGCGGGAATGGCAAAGGAGGTGGTCTCGGTTATGGTTTTAAGTACTTTGGCTCCTCTTCCTCCTCAAGCTTCTCCTTAAGCTCATCGACATCCAATTCCGCTACTGTGATAGATGCTTCACCCCTTTCAGACATTGAAGTAGGCTGATCCACCGTCAAACAATCCCTTGGGAAAATTTCGTCGTCATGCTCACGAGGATCCATTTCTAAACTTCCCGATAGAACTCCTTGTGGTTCGAGGAATTTGCAGCGAGTTGTGCAACTTGATTGCCTAAGATCTTTAGGTGCATTTTCATCTCCTTAGCCTCATTATTCATGTCTCTATAACTCGCTCTCATCTCTCTAAATAAGGCATAATTATCTTTCTCCCCTTGTGCGAATTGAGCGAGCATGGACATAATATTGGTTTATCTTCTTGTTGCGGACATGGGGGCGCATATGATTGATAATTCTGAGTTTGGGGTTGCGTCCATTGCTGAAAGTCCCCCAATTGATATTGTGCATTGAGCATACTATCGGTATTCCTATACGGGAAATTTGCGTGGTCACTCCATCCGTGATTGTATGTATTCCGGAAAGGCTGATTATAACTCTCGTAGATCTCTTCTTCATACCCCCCAAACGTCTTGTTCCCATGATTGCTCCGAGTAATGTGGATGGTATGAGTTAGATAGCATATGACGAAGTTCGGCAAGTTGATCTTTTATTTCAGCTATTTCGGCATATATAGAGTTCACGTTATTCATGTTACCTATCAAAAGAAAGAACACAAAATTCGATTAAGCTCCGAGAGGTAAAATCTTTTTTAAAATTTTTTGACTCAATAAGAAACAAAGCAAAAAACGAAAAACAAATGAAGACTCCGGAAAGGACTATGTCTCAATTCAAAAGTATCCTAACTCTAAAGCCGTAATCAACTCCCCGGCAACGGCGCCAAAAACTTGATGTGCGTTATATAAAGTAATAAAATTACCTAGACTAACGTCCGAATTCATTCATCTCAAGTGGCGTACAAGTATGGAAGCATTAAGATCCACCATTCATTAAGCACAAGACTTCATTACATATTGGGAATACTCTCTAACCCATGGTAGATCTACTCGGACATGAACTCAGAAAACGAAACACAAAAGAATACTAAATTAGACATAGATAAAGAAAGAGATTCCTCCCTATTCATATACCGACGTCTTCAATAGATCCTCCATGCTTCGGATCCCTTGTTCCGTCCTTCTCCTTGTCTCCAATTCTGTCCTCTAATGTCCTTGAATGATCTCCTCTCCAATCTGGTTCGAATCCCCTTTATGTAGATCTGATCTCTCCTAGTTTGGCCTTTCTAAAACTTAGGAGTTAGTTGAGAAAAAGGTGGATCCGACAAATCTGGTTCGAATCCTCTTTTTCCAGATCTGGTTTCTCATTATTTGACTGTTCTAAAACTTAGGAGTTTGTTGAGCAAATCTATGACGGATTACGTGTTATCAAACTCCCCCAGACTTAACCTTTTGCTCGTCCTCGAGCAAATCTAGAGTCGAGTATTAGAAGAGCTAAACAACAATGGATACTAGCACAAATATCTCGAAGTATTAGCCATCATGAAAAACAACGCGTCACATGAACGCAAGCCTAAACGTACCTAGTTCAGACTTCTATCAAACGAAAGTAACTAGCCATGCAATCCTACCAATGACCTAAGTCTAATCCTTACTCCTAAACAACGTCCAAGCGATCTCCATACCAACTCTCCTAAGCTTGAGATATCATTAAACTCATATTCTCGTTCTTATTCTTTTTTTTTTTTATTTTCTTTTTTTTATAGATCCACGCCTGGTTCCTAGGACGTCGAAGTCGAAGAGGGATGGCTTTCTACTTTGACCCAGGCTGCTTTTCTTTCTTCTTTTCTTTCTTTTTTTATATAGATCCACGCTTGGTTCCTAGAACGTCGAAGTCGAAGAGGGTAGCTTTCTACTTAGACCCAGGCTGCCTATGGCACACTCATAAGGTCTTGTAACCTTAGCGGAGTGAAGAGATGCGTCATTGAAAAACAATTTTCTATATTCTTTTTACTTCTTTGTTTTTTATGAAGAATCGGCATCACTCTAACCCTTAGGACATAGAATAGCGCCTCAACCCACCACTTAGACCCGAACCATCGATCTCGATGTACTCATGTCGATGAAAACCTGAAATAGTTAAAGACTAATCCAAGAAGAAAACATTGACAGCAGAGTATAAGCGTGTGGAATCTTATGAACAGTAAAATCTATCAAACAAGCAACGATTAATCGGTATACACGGAGATATGATACTTGGTACTGAAGCCTAGGAGGTGAATGTAACCATAGGTCATGATTTCAAGCACAATTACTCAACTAATCGGAATCAAGAAGACTTCTAAGCAAACCTAGACTATTATTCACGATTCGACAAAGACGCACAATAAAGACTAAAACTCGAAAATTCATGCTAGGTATCCATCCGTTTATTCCTAAAAACAAAAATCAACATCTAATCCTAATCATCTAATCCTAATCACATGAATAATACTCGACGAGTACCCCCCCCAGACTTAAATGAAACACCGTCCCGGTGTTCAAAACCTAAGAGAATACCGCATACCAAACAACGGGAAAAATTAGGGTTGGAACGTGTGCACCTTATGTATCTTGCAATCCCGAGTTTGGCTCCGGACGTTGTATGCGTCTCCTCCTCAAGGATGATATCGGCGTTGAAAAAAGAATCACACAATCCAAAAGAAGGAATACTATCCACCAAGTACATCAATATGAAAAGAAAAAGAATATGTCCGAAAAAAATGAAATGAGAAATGAAACAGTCGGGTTGCCTACCGATAAGCGCTTGTTTAAGGTCCCGAGCCTGCCCAAATTCTACTTATTAGGTGGACGTCCTCGACGTCGTCGCGTGCGTAGCGTTTCGCGTGCATAGTATGTTCGATAAGGCGTGGCACGCGGATCAGTGGAGAAGGGTTTATCTCGAAAAGAGGAATAAAACGCAAACGAGAGACAAACGCAAATAGCAAATAGGAAGCAAAAGAAATATCCGAGAGACAATCGAAACGCAAGCGGCGTATTGACAAGAAATGACATTTGTATCTTAACAAACTCGAAAAGGGCATCTTCCGGCTCTAAAAATCCATCGTATCGACCTAAATAAAGCATTTTCAGCTCGAAAACGGGGTCAAGCTGCCCTCAGCAACCTGCATCATGGTTTATCTCGAAAAGAGGAATAAAATGTGAAAAAATCCAGCAATTTGGAGCTTCATACGCAAAGTTATTCTATTTCAAAGCCCGTCGTACAATTCATTGTTTTAGTCGTCTAATCACGTGAAAACAAAAACAAAAAGCGGAAAAAAGGTACAACACGAGAGAGAAACGCAAATAGGAAATAGGAAGCAAAAGGAATTTCCAAGAGACAAACGCAACGCAAGCGGCGTATTGACGACAAATGATATTCGTATCCTAATAAACTCGAAAAGGCATCTTCCGGCTCTAAAAATCAAACTTATCGACCTAAATAAAGAATTTTGACCTCGAAAATGGGGTCGGGCTGCCTTCAGCAACCCGCGGCATGGTTTATCTCGAAAAGAGGAATTAATTGTGAAAAAAATCATGCAATTCGGGGCTTCGTACTCAAAGTTATGGTATTTCAAAGCCTTTCGTACAATTCATTGTTTTAGTCGTCTAATCACGTGAAAACAAAAACAAAAAGCGGAAAAGGGGGCAACACGAGAGACAAACGCAAATAGGAAATAGGAAGCGAAAGGAATATCCTAGAGACAAACGCAACGCAAGCGGCGTATTGACAAGAAATGACATTCGTATCCTAACAAACTCGAAAAGGGCATCTTCCGGTTCTAAAAATCAAACGTATCGACCTAAATCAAGCATTTTGAGCTCGAAAACGGGGTCGGGCTGCCTTCAGCAATCTGCGGCATGGTTTATCTCGAGAAGAAGAATAAATGTAAAAAAATAATACAATTCAGAGCTTCATACGCAAAGTTATGGTATTTCAAAGCCCGTCGTTCAATTCATTGTTTTAGTCGTCTAATCACGTGAAAAAAAAATAAAAAGCAGAAAAGGGGTGCAACATGATAACGTCTATTTTGTTCTAGTATTTTCATCTATTTCCATAGTTAGTTTCATCATTCATTTGATTTTACCAAGCATTAAGCATCATTATCATCCCGTTTTCAGTAATTTTAGAGCTAAAGGACGTGCCAAGACAAAGTGCAAACATCGAGGATCATCACGGGACAAACGGGACTAGAATCGGCAAGGAATAGCCATTACTCGTGCGGATACTTCCCTAGCCTGAGCGGGCAAATCTTTCGGCAATTTTGTCCAGCAAATTGTGCACAAGTCGGGCAAGACAAAACCACGATCGGGGCCTCAGCCCGAGGGGGAAGCAAGCCAACTCGAGCGGGCACCACCTCATCCTGAGCGGGCTTCCCTTTTTCATCGCTTTCTTGCGCGATCATCTGCGTCGTACCCGAGCGGGCCACTCACCTTGCCCGAGCGGGTCGTATCCGTCACAAGCAACTCCAAATAAATTAATTTGACTTAAAAAAAGTGGGAGTTTGATCATCTCGTTTTCATACGTATTTCTTGCACGATTTAGGAGACGTTTTTGATACATATGTGATGTTTTACGTATGATTCCGTATCCGTTTTACTTGCTTTTGTGCTTTTCATGTTCTTACAGGTTTTTACGCGTATTTGGACTATTTTGGAGCTAAAGGAACATGCACGGAGCTAAGGAGCAACTTGGGGATCATCACGGGACAAACGGGACGAGATTGAGCATGGAAACTCGTGGGGCAATTTGGGCAACAATTGGACCGACTTAGGAGGCTTAAAAGGAGGCAAAAAGACGTGATTACAGCAAGCTTACAGAGGAGAACAATTCAGCGAAAGTTAGAGCAGATTCTTGCGAGGAGATAAGCGAGGAGCATTGGAGATCAAGCACCGCCACTTCGGTTTTGTTTGGTTTTTATGTTCCTTAGACTTTCTACTATGTTTATGTTTCTTTACAGACGCATGAGCGAGTAGTTTGTTTGTTCTAGGAGAAGGGATTAGCCTTTGGCTATCCCGAGACCGCTTTTGATCTATTTTGAATGCATCTTCCCGTTTTAGTTTATCTATTCTTTATCTGAGTGCTTCAATTTACTTGTGTTTGCGCTGGCCACGTAGATGCATGTGTTAGGGGTTAGGAGAAGGACCGAAAGGAGAATTCTAGTCCTAGAAAGTCAGGTTTAGAACAACCGAGGTTAGGCCACGAAAGTAGGGTAGCAACGGTTGAGGGTGAACGGGCGAATCACAGAGTTTATGGGTTTAGTTCATGTTGTCAGCCACGAAAGTAGGGGGCAGTTTGTCTAGATCACGTGTCTATGCCTTGAGAGAGGTTAGATATCATGTTAGGATCGTCCGCCTTAGATAGCTTTAACTGGGATTGTATGATAGATAGGTTGGTCGTCGGTTTTGGTAGTCTTGTGGTGAAACCGGTTTCCTAGGACGTTTATCTCATCGTTAGAACCCAAGTAGTTTAGTTAATTCCAGTATTTCATTCCTTATTCACATTCTTTCGTTAGCAAGTTTGATTCATAGTTCGGGTTTAGGTAGCGTTGCATAGTCTCTGTGGGATCGACACCTAAAATACTACACACGTGCCGTGCACTTGCGGGTAGATTAGGTTATATTTAACTCTGATACGCATCAGAGTTCGTGGGGGACTTATACAATAAGGAAAACACATTTAGAAAATAGGAATAAGTCATATTTCGTTGGAGAAAGTAATGGAAACGTGGCCGACTTAATCAAGATTTGGAAAACTCAAGAAAAGGCAACAACGAGAGGTGGCTGCTGTAACTAAAGGGGAGAGAGCTTCAAAGGGAGGAGGGAGAGATAGAAACCAAGAGAGAAAAGAGAACATACAGAGAGAAGGAGAAGGAGAGCAGCACGCACACACAAGGGCGAAGGACGGAGCGAGGAAGCCGGAGCATGGAGGAGCTATTGAAGACGTTGGTATTGAATAGGGAGGGATCTCATTCTTATCCATGTTGAAAATAGTTATCTTTTGTGTTTCTTTTGCTGAGTTCATGTCCGAGTTGGTCCATAGCCATGGGTTAGATAGCTTTGCCGATATGTATTGAATTTTTGTTCTTAATGCTTGGTTATAATATTTGTTTGTTTCCGATTGATTGGTTGTTCGTAATGCTTTTTTTCTTGTTGGCCACTTGAATGAATGTTTATAAAAATCCAATTGCATAAGGAGATGAATTGGATTTTGGAACGTAACCATGATATGAAGTCTCAATTGATTTAGAACCTTGGCCGGTCGGTTGATTGAACTTAGGAATTAGGATAACGATCTTAATGCGTCTAGTATGTGAGATACACCATTGGGAGATTAGTATACGCATGCTAGATAGTGGGTTTAGGCATCGGGAGAGTCATTCCCTAGGAAAGAGCTTGAATTCCCCAAATACGTAACGATATCTATAACCATGATTTTGGTAGAACTTCGTTGCATCATCGTGCATCTCTCGGCACCTGTGGTATTTAATCATTGAGTTTATCCCGTTAATTAGTTTAGTTTAGTTTTATTCGCATTCCCATCATTCATTGATTTCACACGTCTTATTGATTAGTTTACTAGCTTTAGAGTTGCATCAATTCCTTGAGTTCGACCCTGGTACTATACGATCCGTATTCTTGCGGAAGCGTTAGACTAGGTAAATTATTACTTGAGATTAACCACATCAAGTTTTTGGCGTCGTTGCCGGGAAATTGATTACGGCTTTAGAGTTAGGATACTTTTAAACTATGATATAGTCCTTTCCGGAGTCTTTATTTGTTTTTCGTATTTTTGCTTTTGTTTTTCTTTCTTATTGGGTCCATTTTTTTTAGCTCTCGGAGCTTAATCAAATTTTGTATTCTCTATTTTGCGAGGTTACATGAACAACATCAACTCTTTGTATGCCGATATAGCTGAAATGAACTATCAACATTTTTAAAATTCGTCATATACTTTTTGACTCATACCATCCGCATTACTCGGAGCAATCATGGGAACAAGACATTTGGGGGTATGAAGAAGAGATCTACGAGAGTTACAATCAGCCTTTCGCGAATACATACAATCACAGATGGAGCGATCACACAAATTTCCCGTATAGGAACACCGATGGTATGCTGAATGCACAACATCAGTTGGGGAACTTTCAGCCATGGACGCAACCCCAAACTCAAAACTATCAGTCATATGTGCCTCAGCCACAGCCAAACCAATCCGAAGCCGCCCCCGACTTTGCCGCCATGTTCGCCTGCCTCCTTGAAGTATATGAGAGTCAAAACAACTTGTTGATGGGCCTGAAAGCGGAACAAGAAAGTGCCAATGAGCAGAAGGATGGTTTCCTTAGAAAATTGGACACATAACCTGCAGAACTTGCACAAGAGGCATCACGGCCACAAGAGGTTCTATCGGGAAGTTCAGAAACAAATCCTCGTGAGCATGTTGACGAAATTTGCCAAAGGGATTGTAAGACGGTGGATCAGCCTACTCCAATGTCTGAAAGGGGTGAAGCATCTATCACATTAGCGGAAACGGCTGTCAACGAGCTTAAAGAGAAGCTCGAGGAGGAAGAGGAGCCAAAGTATGTAAAACCAGATCCGAGGCCAGCTCCATTGCCATTCCCACAACGTCAATGCATGAAGACGGTAGATCAGCCAAATCCCTCGATATTTGAAAAAGGAAAAGAATCTAACACGGCAGCAGATAAGGCTACGGACATTGATAAGCATAAACCCGAGATGGAAGTAGAGTTCAGCTTAATCGACACACTTAAGCAGCCGTGCGCTATCGATTTCGTGTTCCCCGACAGCATCTTTGAGAATTTAGCCGAGGATGTTTGTGTGGAATTTCAGAATACGGATTCCCTAGATATGAACTTCATAGCAGCTGGAGAAGGATTATACAAGGCACCAAACGAGCTGTTTGCCAACAAAAAGAAGAAGGTATCCCCCGATCGAGACTTCCACACAACCCGAGCTAAATGCGGTGCAAATCAATACATAAACGACCCCGAGATGCCGAGAAGCTACACCAAACGTCCAGCACACAATTGGAGCATTGACAAGGCACCCAAGGTGAAGATGAAACCTTCACCACAAAGGCTCACGCACCAAAAATTTCTGGAGACGCTAAAGGAAACTAGCGATGAACGCCTAACCGCTTTCATGGAGTACACAACCGGACTTATGGACATCTCGACCAGAATTTTTGGACAGCACGATCTAGCCCCCAACTTAAAGAACATCATGACCAATCTTAGGGAAGACATGACTGATTGTGCAAGGAATCCAGCTGATCTGCGAGCTACACCCTATCGAGCACACTATGCACACGAGACGCTATGCACACGACGACGTCGAGGACGTCCACCTGATGAGTAGCATTTGGTCAGGCTCGTGACCGTAAACAAGCGCTTCTTGGGAGGCAACCCGAGGCCCATATCCTTTAGTTATTTCGTTTTAGTTTTTGTTTAAGAATTCGACTCTTATTCTTTTCACAAGCATGCTCCTTACCAACAACCTCGATGTATCGTACTATCTCCTTCGGATTGTGTGAATTTTGTTATAGGTTTTCTACTTCGAAAACATCCACAACATAAGGAAAGACGCGTACGCCCAGCTGCATCAACTCAGAACAGCAAGCACGCATCAGGTGCACACGTTCCTATTTATAGTATTTTTCCTCGAGTTTTTTGCGTGTTAGTCCTTCTCTTAGGTATTGAACACCGGGACGGTGTTCTATTCAAGTCTAGGGGGGTATTCTTTGAATGTCATGATTTGTGATTAGGATTTAGATGTTGAGTTCTTCGTTTTGTTTGTTTTAGGATTAGACGGACGGATATCTAGTACGAAAAATTTCGAACTTTAGTCACCTTGTGCAACATTGTCAAATCGGGAACAAAAGTTTAGGTTTGCTGAAACATACCCTTAGATATCGATTAGTTAGTGGTCGTGCATGAATCCATAGCCTATAGTTGCATTCCTTCCTTTAGGCTTTAAACCCAGACACTTTGATGTGCGTTAAACTCAAGTAATAATACCTAGACTAACGCTTCCGCAAGAATACGGATC
>CM071863.1:23729531-23745320 GCA_036759665.1 Gynandropsis gynandra | reverse complement strand
GTCCTCGGCGGGGCTCCCTCTAAACGCCGCGTTACCGAGCATTTGAATGAATGCCGGTTGTAGCTCCACGCGAGCATCTCTCCTTGTAATGCACGATAAGAGTTGCGTGTGCCTAGGGACTGTGTATGATCCATAGGTCATTGCTGGTTGTACTTGTGGCACGTTTGGCACGTTCAAATCTCGACGTTCTGACATTAGCTCTTCTTCACTCTTATCTAAACACGGTGGCTCGATTACTTCCTCGGTTTGGAAATCTAAGTGCACGTGCGTCTTATCAACCGAATTGCTTGCACTAGCTCTCGTTTCTTTCCTTAACTTTCTGAGCGTTTTATCAATGTCGGGGTCGAAAACTAGATCCGCACTTCCGGTATTTCTCATGCACAAACTAGCTGCACAAGAAAAAGAAGATAAACACAAAAATCACGTGAGTTCCGAGAAGCAAACGAACTTGACTCTAAACAAATAAACAAACAACAATACGAAAAATAAACAAACAAGACTCCGGAAAGGACTATGTCTCAATCTAAAACTTTCCTAACTCTAAAGCCATAATCAATTCCCTGGCATCGGCGCCAAAAACTTGATGTGCGTTAAACTCAAGTAATAATACCTAGACTAATGCTTCCGCAAGAATACGGATCGTATAGTAACTAGGGTCGAACACAAGGAATTGATGCAACTTTAAAGCTAATTGACTAATGGATAAGACGTGTAAATTGAATAATGATGGAATTGCGAATGAACTAAGCTAAACTAATCGACGAGTAAAACGTATAACTAAGCACCATAGGTATCGAGAGTTGCACAACGATGTAACGAAGTTGTAACAATATAATTGGTCTTAGATACTATCACGAGTTAAGGGAATTCAAGCTCTCCTATAGGAACTGACTGGCGTAGACTTGTCCACTATCTAGCATGCGTATACCAATATATCTATTGCGCATCTCACATACATAGACGCATTAAGACCGCTATCCTAATCCCTATATTCAATCGATTGACCTGGCGTAGATTCGAATTTGATTAAACCCTAAATCATGGCTAGGTGCCAAAGTCTAATCCCCTGGCGTAGATTCATTAGACTTCTAATATCATCCATTCGAGTGGCGTACAAGAATGAAAGCATTAAACACAACCAATCAATCTGAAAAACGATCAAGTACCGAATTCATTCATATCAAGTGGCGTACAAGTATGAAAGCATTAAGATCCACCATTCATTAAGAACGAGACTTCGTTACATACTGGCAATACTCTCTAACCCATGGCAATAGATCTACTCAGACATGAACACAACAAAGGAAACACAAGAGAAAACTAAATCCGACATAGATAGAGAATGAGATTCCTTCCTATTCATAAACCGATGTCTTCAATAGATCCTCCTTTCTCCCGATCCTTTGTTCCTTCCTTTCTTCCATTTTCCTTCTTCCCTAATGTCTCTAAATGATTTTCTTTCGAATCTGGTTCGAATCCCCCTTTTTCCAGATCTAATTTCTCTTTCTTTGGCCGTTCTAAAACTTAGGAATTGGTTGAGAAAAATCAGGACCCGAGCGGACACAGCCTCTACCCGCTCGTGCATGCCCTATGCCCGACCATGTTCCCTCATGTAGCCCGAGCGGGCACCCATGCCCGAGCGTGTGGCTCTTCAGCCCAAGTCGTGCAAACCTACGGCGAATTTGGCAACCATTAGTGCCCGAGCGGGCACTCCTCTTCCACCCGAGCGGGCACACCTTCCCGATCGTGTTCCTTGAGCGCCCGTGTCGTGCAAAGCTACGGGGGTGATTTGCCTTAATTCCTCGACTTGTGCCCGAGCGGGTACTCATCATAACCGAGCGTGTAGGTCTTGATTTGTTGTTTCCGCTCCTTTTGCTCGGTGTTTGAGTGTTCACTTTCAATCCATGTCCTTGCACAAGTTGAACCTCGTCATTCAACTACGTTTTCGGGGTTAAATCGCCATAATCTCTCGTGTTTCTCCTCATGTCTTCGTTTCCTATACAAAACACGAAATGTAGATGAAGTCTTCGAATAATCTCGATAAATGTGTGAAATCTAAGTAATCTACTCAAAACTAGACCTAAGAATCACGTAAATACTACAACGGATTACGTGTTATCGGTATTGACAAGAAATGACTTTCGTAACCTAACAAACTCGAAAAGGGCATCTTCCCGCTCTAAAAATCAAATGTATCGACCTAAATAAAACATTTTGAGCATGAAACCGGAGCCGGGCTGCGTTGAGCAACCCGCAGCATGGTTAATCTCGAAAAGAGAAATAAAATGTGGAAAAAATCATTTAATTCAGAGCTTCGTACGCAAAGTTATGGTATTTCAAAGCCCGTCGTACAATTCATTGTTTTAGTCATCTAATCACGTGAAAACAAAAACAAAAAGCGGAAAAGGGGTGCAACATGAGAGACAAACACAAATAGGAAATAGAAAGCAAAAGGAATATCCGAGAGACAAACGCAATGCAAGCGGCGTAGTGACAAGAAATGACATTCGTAACCTCAGAAACTCGATAAGGGCATCTTCCGTCTCTAAAAATCCATCATATCGATTTAAATAAAGATTTTTGAGCTTTAAAATGGGGTCGCACTGCCCTCAGCAACCCACGGCATGGTTTATCTCGAAAAGAGGAATAGAATGTGAAAAAATTCATGTAATTCGGAGCTTCATACACAATGATATGGTATTTCAAAGCACGTCATACAATTCATTGTTTTAGTCGTCTAATCACGTGAAAACAAAAACAAAAAGCGAAAAAGGGGTGCAACAACGAGAGACAAACGCAAATAGGAAATGGGAAGCAAAAGGAATATCCGAGAGATAAACACCACGCAAGCGGCGTATTGACCAGAAATGCTATTCGTAACCTAACAAACTCGATAAGGGCATCTTCCGGCTCTAAAAATCCATCATATCGACCAAAATAAAACGGGGTCGGGCTGCCCTCAGCAACCCGCGGAATGGTTTATCTAAAAAACAGGAATAAAATGTGAAACAAATCATGTAATTCGGACCTTCGTACGCTATGTTATGGTATTTCAAAGCCCGTCGTACAATTCATTATTTTAGTCGTCTAATCACGTGAAAACAAAAACAAAAAGCAGAAAAGGGGTGCAACACGAGAGACAAACGCAAATAGGAAATAGGAAACAAAAGGAATATCCGAGAGAAAAACGCAAACGCAGCGGCGTATTGACAAGAAATGACATTCGTATCCTAACAAACTCGAAAAGGGCATCTTTCAGCTCTAAAAATCAAATGTATGGACTGAAATAAAGCATTTTGAGCTTGAAAACGTGGTCGGGCTGCCTTCAGCAACCCGCAGCTTGGTTCATCTCAAAAAGAGGAATAAAATGTGAAAAAAATCATGTAATTCGGAGCTTTGTACGCAAAGTTTTGGTATTTCAAAGCCCATCGTACAATTCATTGTTTTAGTCGTCTAATCAGGTGAAAACAAAAACAAAAAGCGGATAAGGGGTGCAACACGAGAGACAAACGCAAATAGGAAATAGGAAGCAAAAGGAATATCTGAGACAAACGCAATGCAAGCGGCGTATTGACAAGAAATGACATTCGTATCCTAACAAACTCGAAAAGGGCATCTTTCAGCTCTAAAAATCAAATGTATGGACTGAAATAAAGCATTTTGAGCTTGAAAACGTGGTCGGGCTGCCTTCAGCAACCCGCAGCTTGGTTCATCTCAAAAAGAGGAATAAAATGTGAAAAAAATCATGTAATTCGGAGCTTTGTACGCAAAGTTTTGGTATTTCAAAGCCCATCGTACAATTCATTGTTTTAGTCGTCTAATCAGGTGAAAACAAAAACAAAAAGCGGATAAGGGGTGCAACACGAGAGACAAACGCAAATAGGAAATAGGAAGCAAAAGGAATATCTGAGACAAACGCAACGCAAGCGGCGTATTGACAAGAAATGACATTCGTATCCTAACAAACTCGAAAAGGGCATCTCCTGGCTCTAAAAATCAAACGTATCGACCTAAATAAAGCATTTTGAGCTCGAAAACGGGGTCGGGTGATAACATGTAATCCGACGTAGTATTTACATGATTCTTATGTTTAGTTTTATTATATTTCTTGGACTTTACCGATTTATTGAAGTTATTCGAGGATTTCATCTACCATTTCGTGTTTCGTGTAAGAAATGAAGACATGGAGGAAAAACGAGTGAGTATGGCAATTCCACCCCGAAAACGTGATTCAAAGTGAAGATAGAACATGTGCACGGCCATGGATCCAAATGAAACACTCGAGCACCGAGCGAAAGGAGCGGAAATAGCAATTGAAGTGTGCACGCTCGGGCTGAGAAGTGAGCCCTCTCGGGCTCCGGTTGAGCAATTAGAACCAGAAAACTCCCGAAAGCAAGCCGGACTCGAGGTGATAGACTGCACACTCAGGCAAGCTAGCCCGATCGGGCTGAGACTTATTCACGCACGGGCTCACATCTGCACGAGCGGGTGAAGGTTGTGCCCACGCGGGTCCACCTTTTTCTCAACAACCTAGCTTTAATTTTGAACGGGCTGAATTTAAGAGGAACAGAAGGGGGAAGCCACGAACAGACTGGAAAAGGTTAGAGAACAAGGGGGAGGAACCAGGAAAAGGAGAAGAGAGAGAGCACGGCCGAAGAAGGAGACTTCGAGGAACTGAAGGATTCGTCGGGGGTTACGCTTGGAGGATAGGGAAGATGAACATCTACTTCGTTTTTGTTTGTTTCTCTATGTATTCTGAGTAGTTCTCGTCGCCATGGGTTAGGGATGCCATTAAAAAGGATAGTTTGATTTCTTAATGCTTGATTTCGGTTTTGTTCAATTGAATGATTCGATAGGTTATAGATTATTGCGTATGATGCGTTCTCAAAGTTAAATAAAATAACCTAAACTACCCGCAAGTGCACGGCACGTGTGTAGTATTTAAGGTGTCGATCCCACAGAGACTACGCAACACTACCTAAACCCGAACTAGAAATCAAACTTGCTAACGAAAGACTGTGGATGAAGAATGAAATACTGAAAGTAAATAAACTACTTGGGTTCTAATGATAAGACAAACGTCCTAGGAATCCAGTTTCACCACAAGACTACCGAAACCGACGATCAACCTATCTATCATGCAATCCCAGTTAAAGCTACCTAAGGCAGACGATCCTAACATGATATCTACCCTCTCTCAAAGCATAGACACATGAACTAGACAAGCTGCCCCCTACTTTCGTGGCTGACACCTTGAACTAAACCCATAAGCTCTGTGATTCACCCGTTCACCCTCAACCGTTGCTACCCTACTTTCGTGGCCTAACCTCGGTTGTTCTAAACCTGATCTTCCAAGACTAGAATTCTCCTTTCGGTCCTTATCCTAATCTCTAACACATGTATCTACGCGGCCGTTCGCAAATACAAGTAATTTAAGCACTCAGATAAAGAGATCAAAAGTGGTTTCGGGATAGCCAAGGGCTAATCCCTTCTCCTAAAACAAACAAACTACTCGCTCATGCGTCTGTAAAGAAACATAAACATAGTAGGAAGTCTAAGGAACATGAAAACCAAACAAAACCGAAGTGTCTGGGCTTGATCTCCAATGCTCCTCGCTTATCTCCTCGCAAGATTCTTCTCAATCTTCTACTGAATTGTTCTCTAATGTCCGCTTCTTGTGATGACGTCTTTTGCCTCCTTTTAAGCCTCCTAAGTCGGTCTAGATGTTGCCTAAATTGCCCCACGAGTTCTCCTTGTTTTAAGTTAAGTTACTTAACTTAATATGCAGTTATGGGCCGCGACCCGCTCGGGTATTGAGTGTGCCCGCTCGGGCGCGGCTAGGGCAGATCGTGCGAGATGTTGGCTGGAATGCATGCCTGATCGGGCATGGTATGTGCGCCCGCTCGGGCACAAGACAACTGGTCGGGCATGTTCATGCCCGAGTCATGCATAAATGTGCACGAAATTGGCCGTAGGTTTTGCCCGGTCGTGCAGGAGTTGTGCCTGACCGGGTGGAGGCTTTTCCTGCTCAATCTCGTCCCGTTTGTCCCATGATGATCCTCGAAGTTGCTCCTTAGCTCCGTATATGTCCTTTTAGCTCCAAAATGATCCAAATACGCGTAAAGACCTGTAAGAACATGAAAACACGAAAACAAGTAAAACGGAAACGGAATCATACGTAAAACATCACATATATATCATAAACGTCTCCTAAATCGTGCGAGAAATACGTATGAAAACGAGATGATCAGCGTAATGCCTTCATACATTGTTGATTTCAAGTTTGGATAAGACTAGATCTATTCTACTGAGATTAGGCACGTTTGATGGAGATTAGAGATTCGTCTAGGCTTGGTAGAGTCAGGCTTGGGTCTCATGAATTAACCTTCGAATGAATTAGATTAATGAGACCAGTCGATTAATCTATTTAGGAACGGTAATAATCGAGGTAGAATTCCCATTGCTCATAATGCATCTAGAAGTTCCGCGCTACATAGGGATATGATCGACGTTGATTTCCTAGATAGAGGATTTAGGCTTGGGAGAGTCATTTCCGTTTGTAGAGGTCGAGTTCCCATCCGACATTAGAAGTTGAATTCCCCATCGTTTGTCATGCATCTAGAGGTTCCGCACTATATAGGGATATGGGTGACGTTGATTTCCTAGGTAGGAGATTTAGGCTTAGGAAAGTCATTTCTAGCATTAGGGGTAGTGTTCCCTACGGTTCTTAACGCGTCTAGACGTTCCGTGCTACATCGGGAGGTGAGCGACGTCGATTTCCTAGATAGAGGATTAGATATTAGTTCCCCATCGATTGATACAAACCAAATTTTATGATCCATAGAAACATCCATTGCATGTTCCGGTATTCCCGACACCCATGATACTCCTTATTGCCTAGTCTAGCTTCGTCATCCTTATTTACCTTTATTTCATAGTTCACAATTCATCTATGGATCGATCTTCTTCTCGTGACATCTTAGTTCTAAAGCTGCACTTAGTCCCTAGAGTTCGACCCTTGTACTACACGAACCGTATACTTGCGGTAGAGTGCTCTTGGAAATAAATTAAAACCTCTAATTCCGACCATCAAGTTTTTGGCGTCCTTGCCGGGGGACTAGTCACGGTTTTTAGAACTAGGGTTTCGTTGAGTCGAGATCCAGTCCTTTTCGAGTCTTTTGTTTGTTTTTTTTTCATTTTTCTTTTATTTTGAGTCATTGCATCTCTTTCGAGCTGATCTATTGCTTGTTGCTTTCCTACGTGCAGATCATTTGGTACATGTCTAGGAGCTCGAGAGGCAAAGAACTCCTCTTAGACCCCGATATTGACAAGACTACGCGAGCCTTAAAGAAACAGCAAAAAGCGAGGCGTAGTAGTTCCGAGAATATAGAGGAAACGAAAAGTGAACGAGGAACAGATTTTTCTAGTGAAGAAGAGATGGCACAAGAGGAAGCACCGGAAACCTACGGGGCGTATACAGCGCCTAAACACACGCAGCTTCTCTCCTGCATTCGAAGGCCCGAGATAGATCGGAATAGATTTGAGTTACAGCCGGCCTTCATTCAGATGTTGAGTCAATCGCCATTTACGGGACGATCTACGGAAGATCCGAACCATCATCTCACTCAGTTCAAAATGCTTTTTTCGAACATGAAAGCTTACTCGGAATAAATGATGAAGCGATTATGTTGCTTGGCTTCCCGTTCTCAGTTAGGGAGCATGCACTCGAGTGGCTCTACACGCTACCCCCAGATTCTATTCATACATGGAGCCAGCTCGAAGAACGCTTCATGATGCGATTTTTCTCACCCCACAAGACGCAGCTATGGAAGAACGAGATTAATTCATTTGAACAAGAGGATAAAGAGAGCCTTCCAGAGGCGTGGCTGTGATGGTTTGGCACCAACCTCTTGCGCATTATTGACCTCATTTCCAGCCAAGTAGCTACTGGTTCTGTCCTACAAGAACGCCGATAATGTTTTGAATCCGTTGCAAGGAAACTACCAGCCAAAGCTGTTTCAAAACCAGCCACAACATCAGAATTTTCAGCCTAGAACGCAAGGGTATCAAGGGTTTCAACCGAGAGGAGTACCAGCGCCTATTCCGCAACAAGAAGAGGGAAACAACGAGATCACGTCTATGCTCACTCAGATTCTACATGGACAAAAAGATATAAACGCTGAGCTGACTATTGTAAGACGAGATCAAGAAGAAGCGAAGAGGCAAATTGCATAAATGCAGAAGCATTTAAAAATCCTAGACACCCAAGTGGCACAAATTACAGAAAATGCTCCTAACCGATAAGGAGTTTTACCGGGAAAGCCTGAGCCGAACCCTCGTGAGCATTGCAACGACGTCATGTTGAGAAGCGGGACAGAACTTGCGAACGTTACACCCCAGATATTAAGAGAGGAGAATGCTCAAATAGTTCAACGAAAAAGCCTAGCAACCAAAAGCATCACAAGTAAGTACAAGTTGAGGATGAAGAAGAACCATATGTGGCACCGCCACCAAGACGTCCTCCACTTCCATTTTTCTCACGCCAAAGGAAACGAGATGATGATTCACAATTTGAAAAGTTTGCAGCGAGGTTGAAGAAGTTTGATATTTCTATGCCCTTCCACGGAGCTATCATGAAAATTCCGTCTTACGCTAAGTTCCTCAAGGAAATCCTCAACAAAAGTGTAAAGTTGAAGAGGAGGAGACACTGATGGTCACCGATGCAACATACGCCGTTATTCAACATGGGATGCCACAGAAATTACCCGATACAGGTCCCGTCGTCATTCCTTGCAAGCTCGGAAACGTGACCATCCACAATGCCCTATGAACTTAAGGGCTAGTGTCAGCATCATGCCGCTGTCGTTGTACGAGAGACTTGATTTGAGAGAGATTAAATCCACAAAGTTGGTGTTTCAAATGGCTGATCGATCATCGAAACTTCCAATCGGTATTGTGGAGGATGTACCACTTAAGGTAGGCGACTACTACGTTCCCGTTGATTTTGTGGTTTTGGAAATGAAAGAAGATGAAAGAATACCCATTATCTTGGGGAGACCATTCCTCAATACCGCTGGCGCCGTCATCGACGTGAGAGAGGGGAAATTTACGATGAAGATAGGAGAAGCAACAGTGGAGTTAGGGTTAAATAAGCATCTGAAGAAAGTACCTAGGTTAGACTCCATTTGGTCCGTTGATTTCACGAGTGACCTATTGCTAGATCCAACGGCTAGAGGTACGGATCAAGATGATGACCACGGGCACGGACAACCCTCGAGAGCTTCGAAAGAAACACATGGAAAAGACGCACACGAACGGCCAACACAAAACAGCAAGCAAAGCACGACCAAGCATAGGCTAAATCCCAATCGTGCAACATTTTCAACCAAACCCGGAAAAGTATGCCCAACCGTTCGGAATGATAAGTTTGACAAGACGCTGATCTTGAACAGCGACATGATCGGGTGAGATAAGAGCATGGGAGAGCTGGCTGATTTAGCAAGGCGGATGATGAGTGGCACACCCGAAAGAAGGACACGACGCAGGAGACAATCGCATACAAAGGCGAGGACGTCCACCTCGACGATGATGAGGAGAGCATTTGGTCAAGCTATCGACCTTAAACAAGCGCTTATCGGGAGGCAACCCGACTTTCGACTTTTGCATTTTTCATTTCATTTTTTTCGGAACTATTGTTTTTCTTTTCACATTGATGTACTCCGTGGATTTGTATTTCTTTTTTTGGATTGTGTGATTCTTTTTCAAAGGTTTTTTCAACGTCGATATCATCCTTGAGGAGGAGACGCATACGATATCCAGCCGCATCGCCAACTCGGGACAACAAGATACACAAGGTGAACACGTTCTAACCCTTATTTTCCCGTAGATTGGTATGCGAGATTCTCTTAGGTCTTGAACACCAGGAAGGTGTTTCATTGAAGTCTGGGGGAGCACTCGTCGAGTATCATGTATGTGATTAGGATTAGATGATTAGGATTTGATGTTGATTTTTTTTGGAATAAACGGATGGATACCTAGTATGAAATTTCGAGCTTTAGTCATTATTTTGCGACTTTGTCGAATCGTGAACAATAGTCTAGGTTCGCTTAGAAGTCTTTTGAATACCGATTAGTCGAGTAGTTGTGCTTGAAACCATGATCTATAGTTGCATTCACCTCCTAGGTTTCAGTACCAAGTATCCATATCTTCGTGTATACCACTTGATCTTTGCTTGTTTGATATATTTTATCGTTCATTGATTATTAGACACGCTTATTCTCCGCTTTCATCTTGGATAAGTTTCTAACTAGTTCAGGTTTATATTGACATGAGTACATCGAGATCGATGGTTCGGGACTAAGTGGTGGGTTGAGGGGCTATTCTACGTCCTAAGGGTTGGAGTGATGTGTATTCTTTGGTAAAAATAATAAGAGAAAAAAGAAAAAAAAGAGTTCTTTAATGACCCCGCTCTTCACTCCGCTAAGGTTACAAGACCTAATGAGTGTGCTATAGGCAGCCTGGGTCTAAGTAGAAAGCCATACCTCTTCGACTTCGACGTCCTAGGAACCAAGCGTGGATCTATAAAAAATGAGAAAAAAAAAAGAAGAAAAGAGAATAAGAACGAGAATACGAGTTTAATGATATCTAAAGCTTAGGGGAATTGGTATGGAGATCGCTTGGACGTTGTCTAGGGGTATGAAATAGACTTAGGTCATTGGTAGCATTGCATGGCTCATGACTTTCGGTTGATAGAAGTCTGAACTAGGTACGCATAGGCTTGCGTTCATGTGACGCGTTGTTTTGCATAATGGCTAATCCTTTGAAGTTTTCGTACTAATGTCCATTGTTGTTTTACTCTTCTTGTACTCGACTATAGATTTGCTCGAGGACGAGGAAAGGTTAAGTCTGGGGGAGTTTGATAACATGTAATCCGACGAAGTATTTACATGATTCTTAGGGTTTGTTTTTATTAGATTTCTTGGACTTTACCGATTTATTTAGGTTATTCGAGGATTTCATCTACCATTTCGTGTTTCGTGTAGGAAATGAAGACTTGAAGGTAAACACGAGAGAGTACGGCAATTCCAACCCGAAAACATGATTTAAAGTCAAGATACAACATATGCATGGCCATGGATCCAAATGAAACACTCAAGCACCGAGCGAAAGGAGCGGAAACAACTATTGAAGTGTGCACACTCGAGCTGAGAAGTGAGCCCGCTCGGGCTCAGGTTGCGCAATTTTAACCAGAAAACCCCCGACAGTAAGCCTGACTAGGGCTGATAGACTGCATGCTTAGGCAAGCTAGCCCAATCCGGCTGAGACTTATGCACGCACGGGCTCACATCTGCACGAGTGGGTGAAGGTTGTGCCCGCGCGGGTCCACCTTTTTCTCAACAACCTAGCTTGCATTTTGAACGAGCTGAATTTAAAAGGAACAGAAGGGGGAAGCCACGAACAGACTGGAAAAGGCAAGAGAACAAGGGGTAAGAACCAGGCAAAGGAGAAGAGATAGAGCACGGCCGAACAAGGAGACTTCGGGGAACCGAAGGATTCGTGGGAGGTTACGCTTGGAGGATAGGGAAGATGAACATATACTTCGTTTTTTTTTTGCTTCTCTATGTATTCTGAGTAGTTCTCGTTGCCATGGGTTAGGGATGCTGATGTGGGTTAATCTCAAGTAATAATATACCAAGACTAACGCTTCCGCAAGAATACGAATCGTATAGTACCAGGGTCGAGCACAAGGAATTGATGCAACTCTAAAGTTATTAGACTAATGGAAAAGACGTGTGAAATAAGTGAATGTTGGGAATGCAAATGCAACTAAACTAAACTACTTAACGAAATAAACTCAATGACTAAGCACCATATGTATCGAAAGTTGCACAACGATGTAACGAAGTTCTAACAAGATCATTGGTCTTAGATACTATCACGAGTTCAGGGAATTCAAGCTCTAATATAGGAACTGACTGGCGTAGACTTATCCATTATCTCGCACGCGTATACCAATCTCTCGATTGTGTATCTCACCTACTAGATGCATTAAGACCGCTATCCTAATCCCTAGATTCAATCGATCGACCTGGCGTAGATTCTAAACCGATTTAATCCTAAATCATGGCTAGATTATAAAGTCTAATCCCCTGGTGTAGATTCATTAGACTTCTATAATCATCCGTTCGAGTGGCGTACAGGAATGAAAGCATTAAAAACAACCAATCAATCTGAAAAAGATCAAATACCGAATTCATTCATTCAAGTGGCGTACAATAACAAAAGCATTAAGAACCACCAAGCATTAAGAACAAGACTTCGTTACATATTGGCAAAACTCTCTAACCCATGGATGTAGATCTACTCAGACATGAACACAACAAAAGAAACGCAAGAGAATACTAAATTCGACATTGATAGAGAATGAGATTCCTCCCTATTCGTATATCGATGTCTTCAATAGATCCTCCTCGCTCCCGATCCTTTGTTCCGTCTTTTTCTTCTTTTCTCAATATTCCTTCATGTCTCTGAATGTTCCCCTCCCAGTCTGGTTCGAATCCTAGCCCTAGAAGATCTCTTTTCTCCTTAATTGGCCGTTCAAAAATCAAGGAGTTTGTTGAGAAAAAGGTGGACCCGAGCGGGCACAAGAGCAGCTCGGTCGTGCAGGACTTCTACCCTATCGTGCACCATTTCTAGCCCGAGCGGGCACCCATGCCCGTGCGTGTGGCTGGCCAGCCCGAGTCGGGCTTGTTCACGGAGAATTTTGGTAACAATTAGTGCTAGAGAGGGCACACCTTTGCAGCCCGAGCGGGCATACATGCCTGATCGTGTTCTTCATGTGCCCTTGTCGTGTAAAGCTACGGGGATCTTTAGCCTCAATTTCTCAACATGTGCCCGAGCGGGTCCTCTCCATGCCCGAGCGTGCAGCTCTTGTTTTGCTGTTTTCGCTCCTNAATTGAAATGCTTTTGAGAAAGTATAGGGAGAATGAAGATGAAGTCTTAAAGAATATGGCTGACCGAGCGGGCATACATGTCCGAGCGTGTTCTTCATGTGCC
The DNA here is from genome assembly GCA_036759665.1 of Gynandropsis gynandra. Lineage (NCBI taxonomy): Eukaryota > Viridiplantae > Streptophyta > Magnoliopsida > Brassicales > Cleomaceae > Gynandropsis > Gynandropsis gynandra. The sequence continues at coordinate 23,732,264 of CM071863.1, read as the reverse complement.
CAAGTCGTGTATGGATACGGGGTTTTTCAGCCTCAATATCTCAACTTGTGCCCGAGCGGGTCCTCTCCATGCCTGAGCGTGCAGCACCAATTTTGCTGTTTCCGCTCCTTTCGCTTGGTGTTTGAGTGTTCACTTTCAATCAGTGGCCTTGCACATGTTGTACCTTGTCTTTCAATCACGTTTTCGGGATTGAATTGCCGTAATCACTCGTGTTCCGCTTCATGTCTTTGTTTCCTATACAAAACACGAAATGTAGAAGAAGTCCTCGAATAAACTCAATAAATCGGTGAAATCTAAGAAATCTAATCAAAACTAAACCTAAGAATCATGTAAATACTACGACGGATTAAGTGTTATCAAACTCCCCCAGACTTAACCTTTGCTCGTCCTCGAGCAAATCTAGAGTCGAGTACAAGAAGAGATAAACAACAATGGACACTAGCACAAATACCTCGAAGGATTAGCCATCATGCAAAACAACGCATCACATGAATGCAAATCTAAGCGTACCTAGTTCAGACTTCTATCAACCGAAAGTCACAAGCCATGCAATCCTACCAATGACCTAAGTCTATTTCTTACCCATAGACAACGTCCAAGTGATCTCCATACCTATTCTCCTAAGCTTGAGATATCATTAAACTCGTATTCTCATTCTTATTCTCTTTTCTTTCTTTTTTTCATTTTTTATAGATCCACGCTTGGTAACTAGGACGTCGAAGTCGAAGAGAGATGGCTTTCTACTTAGAAGCAGGCTGCCTATGGTACACTCATAAGGTCTTGAAACCCTAGCGGAGTGAAGAGTTGCGTCATTGAAGAATATTTTTATGTTTTTTTTCGAAGAATATGCATCACTCTAACCCTTAGGACGTAGAATAGCGCCTCAACCCACCACTTAGACCCGAACCATCGATCACGATGTACTTCATATCAATGAAAACCTGAAATAGTTCAAAACTTATCCAATAAGAAAAAATTGACAGTGGAGTTTAAGCGTGTGAAATCTAATGATCTATGAACGGTAAAATATATCAAACAAGCAACGATCAATCGGTATACATAGGTATATGGATACTTGGTACAGAAACCTAGGAGGTGAATGCAACTATAGATCATGGTTTCAAGCACAAATACTCGACTAATCGGTATCCAAAAGACTTCTAAGCAACCCTAGACTATTGTTCACGATTCGACAAAGTCGCACAATAATGACTAAAGCTCGAAAATTCATGCTAGGTATCCATCCATTTATTCCTTAAAAATAACAAAAATCAACATCTAATCCTAATCACATGCATGATACTCGACGAGTACTCCCCCTATACTTGAATGAAACATCGTCCCGGTGTTCAAGACCTAAGAGAATCTCGCATACTAAACTACGAGAAAATAAGGGTTGGAACGTGTGCACGTTGTGTATCTTGAAATCCCGAGTTTGCGTCTCCTCCTCAAGGATGATATCGACGTTGAAAAACCTGTGAAAAGGAATCACACAATCCAAAAGAAGGAATACAATCCCACCGAGTACATCAATGTGAACAGAAAAAGAATAGGTCTGGAAAAAATGAAATGAAAATGCAACAGTCGGGTTGCCTCCCGATAAGCGCTTGTTTAAGGTCGCGAGCCTGACCAAAACGCTCTACTCATGTGTTGGCTCCGAAAGAGTGAATTTATCTTGAGCATAATCTGTGTTATCCGCATTGTAGAGCTTTATGCGTTGGGCGTTCACTTTAAATGCACCATTGGTTCCTATTAGCTCGATTTCTCCATGTGGTGAGATGGTTTTAATTGTGAATGGCCCGGATCAGCGTGACTTGAGTTTTCCTGGAAAAAGTTTCAAACGTGAGTTGAAAACAAGTACACGATCAGCTACCTCAAATGTCCGCTAGAGTATGTGTCTGTCTACCACTTCTTCGTGCGCTCCTTGTAGATTTTTGCGTTCTCGTACGAATGGAGGCGCATCTCCTCTAGATGATGGAGCTGTAGCGTCCATTTCTCAGCGGCTGACTTGTAATCTTAGTTAAGTGCTTTGATCGCCCAATACACTCGGTATTCTAACTCGACCGGTAAATGGCATGCCTTACCGTACACTAGCTAAAACGGAATCATTCCGATTGGCGTTTTAAATGTTGTACGATAAGCCCATAATGCATCGTGGAGTTTCAATGCCCAATCCTTCCTAGACCTAGAGACCGTTTTCTCCAAAATCGACTTGATCTCTCGATTAGACACTTCAACTTGGCCGCTGGTTTGAGGATGATATGTGATGTGTGGGATCAGAGGTTTTAATTTTTCCAAGACCACTCTACCGCAAGTATACGGTTCGTGTAGTACAAGGGACGAACTCTGGGGACTGAGTGCAACGTTAGAACTAAGAATTCACGAGAAGAAGATCGATCAATATAAGATTATGAGACGGGAACGTAAACATAATAAAGGAGACCGAAGTTAGACTCAACAAGATAGAGTACCATGGGCTTCGGGAATACCGGAACATGCAATGGATGTTTCTAAGGATCATGAAGTCGGTTTGTATCAATCGATGGGGAACTAATATCTAATCCTCTACCTAGGAAATCAACGTCACTCATCTCTCGATGTAGCTCAAGACGTCTAGATGCATGAAGATCAGTAGGGAACTCTACCCTTAATGCTCGAAATGACTTGGCGTAAGCCTAAATCTCCTACCTAGGAAATCAACGTCACCCATATCCCTATGTAGTGCAGAACTTC
>CM071863.1:23699414-23712037 GCA_036759665.1 Gynandropsis gynandra | reverse complement strand
GAGGAAGACAACCAGATCCTGACATCTCCTGTATCGGTAAGTGAGATCAAGAACGCCTTATGGTCCATGGGTGATGATAAATCCCCAGGCCCAGATGGGTTCTCGGTCAAATTCTTCAAGTCAACGTGGGAGATTACGGGTGCCGAAGTGTGTGCCGCAGTCAAGGAGTTCTTCGTTAGCAGGAAGCTCCTCAAGCAGCTCAATCACACCATAGTCGCCATTATCCCGAAGACCGACGACCCATCGACAGTTGAGCACTATCGCCCTATTTCATGCTGTAATGTGATTTATAAGATTATCACCAAGATCATGACACTGCGCTTAGCGCGGTGTCTTGGTCCACTGATCGATCCGGCCCAAAGCGCTTTTGTGGAGGGCCGGCTTCTCTCGGATAATGTTTTCTTGGTGCAGGAGTTACTACGGCGATATGAGGTTAAGGGCGATCCGAAGCGGTGCTTTCTCAACATTGACCTAGCAAAGGCATACGACACGGTCTCATGGGACTTTGTCAAGTTCGCCCTTGAGCACATTGGAGCCGCGCCCACATTTATCGCATGGGTGATGGAGTGTATTACAACGGCCACATATTCCATCAAGATCAACAAAACCATTCACGGCTTCTTCCCGGGTAAACGGGGATTGCGACAAGGCGATCCCCTCTCTCCATTGCTCTTTGTCATTTGCATGGAGATCTTCTCCAGGCTCGTCAAGAAAGAGACTCAAAGGGACGTATTTTCCTTTCATCAGCACTGTACTCCTCTAAGACTTTCACATTTAATATTTGCTGATGATATTGTTATGTTTTGTCGTGGTGACGCAGGATCCGTAGGGGTACTAATGGACTGTCTTCGACGGTTTAGTGCTATGTCTGGTCTCCAAGTGAATGCACGGAAATCCTCCGTGTTTCTGGCGTCGGTATCGGATCAGGAACGAGTGGCACTTCTGGGAGTCACCGGGTTCAGGGAGGGCGTCTTTCCTTTCCGCTATCTAGGCATTCCAATCGGTCCCACAGGACTGCGAGGAATACATTTCAAGCCACTACTAGATAAGATAAGTTCTCATCTTACCATTTGGGCAAAGAATCTGATTACTTTTGCTGGTCGCAGGGAGCTTATTGGGTCAGTGCTACAAGGAAGCGCCGGGTTCTGGCTCTCCATGGTCGCAGTACCCCGGGGTGTTATCCATAAGCTTACCTCTATTTGTAGAGGGTTTTTGTGGAAACATCCCCGAGTGCGATGGACTGAGGTATGCCTACCAAAGAGAGAAGGAGGATTAGGTCTTCTGGACCTTAGCTCATGGAATCGAAGCTTCATGATTAAGCACTGGTGGCACATTATAACGCAAAGAGATAGCTTATGGGTAAGGTGGGTCCACCATAGGTACTTGGCACGGATAGGCCCCTGGGAATGGAGCACGACTCGGCGAGACTCTCCATTGATAAAGTCCATACTACAAGCCCGAGACATGGTGCGAGACTTAGCAGGAGATGAGGCTAGAGGCGTGGATAGGATGGAGGATTGGGGTGGGATGGGACGGTTTCGGGTATCTAAGGCGTATGAAGACATCCGGCCCAGGCAACCGGTGGTAAATTGGGTAAAGGAGGTGTGGCCGAAGCACAACACGCCGAAGCACTCCTTCATTCTATGGTTGGCGTTACGAGGTAAACTCCCTACCCTTGACCGTCTTACCTTTTTAGATGTCGATACAACATGCAGGTTATGCAACCAGCATGCGGAGAGTCACAGGCACCTGTTCTTTGAGTGTGTCTACGCTCAACAAATATGGTGCCAAGTGTGTGACCGGGTGCACCTCCCACGGTCCAACATGACAATCCAAGATGCACTTACGTGGCTGCGAAGGAACTCCGTTCGGGATGATTGTCTAGCGCGAGCACGACGATATGCACTTGCAGCCTCGGTCTACCACCTATGGCGTGCCAGGAATGGGAGCATATTCGACAACAAGAGAGTTCCAATAGAGGTAGTAGTCCGATCGATTCTGGACCACTTATCCTTGGTGCTACATGACAAGTTCCCGACAGCCGTAGTGGAGACTCTGAGGCTACACAGTCAGGCGGGTGGTAGCACTGTATGAAGATGGTTCAGATTGACTCTAGTACTTTATGTTTGCGTATTTTGTGTTTATTTCGTTTCTTGGTTGCTTGTATTGGTTAGTTTCCGTCGCAGGGGTGCTCTTTTTCCTCCTTGACGGGTTTTTCCCTTTGGGTTTACCGCATTGAGGTTTTAATGAGGCCCGGGGTATCCTGTACCCTGCTCTCATAGCTGCGACGTGGTTTATATGGTCATGTAGTCGTAGCATAGTACGGGTGATCTGCGTATTATCCCGTTTATGCTCACGACACTGGATGTATTTTAATCGTTTCTCATCCCTTTATGGGACACATGCAATAAAATTTACTTCCAACCAAAAAAAAAAAACACAAATAGGAAATAGGAAGCAAAAGGAATATCCGAGAGACAAACGCAACGAAGGCGTATTGACAAGAAATGACATTCGTATCCTAACAAACTCGAACAGGCCATCTCCCGTCTCTAAAAATCCATCGTATCAAACTAAATAAAGCATTTTGAGCTTGAAAACGGGGTGGAGCTGCCTTCAGCAACACGCAGTATGATTTATCTCGAAAAGAGGAATAAAATAAGAAAAAGATCATGTAATTCGGAGCTTCTTACGCAAACTTATGGTATTTCAAAGCCCGTCGTACAATTCACTGTTTTAGTCGTCTAATCATGTGAAAACAAAAACAAAAAGCGGAAAAGGGGTGCCACAAGAGAGACAAACGCAAATACAAAATAGGAAACAAAAGGAATATCCGAGAGACAAACGCAACGCAAGCGGCGTATTGACTAGAAATGACATTCGTATCCTAACAAACTCGAAAAGGGCATCTCACGGCTCTAAAAATCAAACGTATCGACCTATATAAAGCATTTTGAGCTCGAAAACGGGGTCGGGCTGCCTTCAGCAACCCGCAGAATCGTTAATCTCGAAAAGAGGAATAAAATGTGAAAAAAATCATGTAATTCAGAGCTTCGTACGCAAAGTTATGGTATTTCAAAGCCCGTCGTACAATTCATAGTTTTAGTCTTCTAATCACGTGAAAAAAAACAAAAAGCGGAAAAGGGGTGCAACGCGAGAGGCAAATGCAAATAGGAAATAGGAAGCAAACAGAATATCCAAGAGACAAACACAACGCAAGCGGCGTATTCACAAGAAATGATATTCAAATCCTAACAAACTCGAAAAGGGCATCTTCTAGCTCTAAAAATCAAACGTATCGACCTAAATAAAGCATTTTGAGCTCGAAAATGGGGTCGGGCTGCCTTCAGCAACCCGCGGCATAGTTTATCGCGAAAAGAGGAATAAAATGTGAAAAAATCACGCAATTTGGAGCTTTGTACGCAAAGTTATGGTCTTTCAAAGCCCGTCATACAATTCATTGTTTTAGTCGTCTAATCACGTAAAAACAAAAAAAAAGCGGAAAAGGGGTGCAACACGAGAGACAAACGCAAATAGGAAATAGGAAGCATAAGGAATATCCGAGAGACAAATGCAACGCAAGCGGCGTATTGACAAGAAATGACATTCGTAACCTAACAAACTCGAAAGGGGCATCTTCCGACTCTAAAAATCCATCGTATTGACCTAAATAAAGCATTTTGAGCTTGAAAACGGGGTGGAGCGGCCTTCATCAACCCGCGGCATGGTTTATCTCGAAAAGAGAAATAAAATGTGAAGAAAAATCATGTAATTTGGAGCTTCTTACGCAAAGTTATGGTATTTCAAAGCTCGTCGTACAATTCATTGTTTTAGTCGTCTAATCACGTGAAAACAAAAAACAAAAAGCGGAAAAGGGTTGCAACACGAGAGACAAACGCAAAAAGGAAATAGGAAACAAAAGGTATATCTGAGAGACAAACGCAACGCAAGCGGCGTATTGACAAGAAATGACATTCATATCCTAACAAACTCGAAAAGGGCATCTCCCGACTCTAAAAATCAAACGTATCGACCTATATAAAGCATTTTGAGCGCAAAAATGGGGTCGGGCTGCCTTCAGCAACCCGCGGCGTGCTTTATCTAGAAAAGAGGAATAAAATGTGAAAAAAATCATGCAATTCGGAGCTTCGTACGCAAAGTTATGGTATTTCAAAGCCCGTCGGACAATTCATTGTTTTAGGCGTCTAATTGTTAGTAATGAATTCGAATTAATTCATTCAATCAAGCCTTGAACGGCTATATGTAGAAGAGGATAAAGACTTAACCTAATTAGGAAATAGAAAATTACAATTATACCCTTATTACAATAATATCCTAATATCCTTCATACGCCCCCGCAAGATGAATCACCCGAGGTGATTCCGATCTTGGAACATAACTCATGGAACAGTAACCGCGCTAGAGGTTTGGTGAGGATGTCGGCAAGTTGCTTTTTGGAGTGCACGTGAGAGACTCGAAGAGTACCAGCTTCAATTTGGCCATGGACAAAGAAATAATCAAGTGCGAGGTGCTTCATACGGGAGTGAAAAACCGGGTTGGCGTTGAGATAAGTAGCTCCAATATTATCACAGTAAATAGTCGAAGCCGACGTGAAGGTAACACCAACTTCCATGAGGAGATTGCCTAGCCAACAAATTTCGGCCGAGGTGTTGGCAACGGACCGATATTCCGCCTCGGTGGATGATCTTGAATGACCATTTTGTTTCTTGGAGGACCACGATATCGGATGCTTGCCAAGATAAACAATGTATGCTCCCGTGGATTTGAAGTCAGATGAGTCTCCAGCCCAATCCGCATCGCTGAAAGCATGAAGAGACAAAGTGTTTTGAGCTGCAAGAAAGATACCTTGTGCACGAGAGCCAGCAAGATAACGAAGCACACGTTTGGCGCATAGCCAATGCTCATCCATTGGTTGATGCATGAACTGAGACAACTTGTTGACAGCATAGCTCACGTCCGGACGCGTGTGGGCAAAATATTATAGGCTCCCAATTACTTGTCAGAATTCGGTTGGATCAGGAAGAGATGAGACCGAGGAAATGGTGAGCCGTGAGGTCGATGGCAATGGTGTAGAGACAGACTTCGCATCATTCATGTTGGTCCGAATGAGGAGGTTTGTGATGTACTTTCGCTGCGACAAGTGTAGACCCTGTTGTGTTTCGTGGCTTCAATTCCCAGAAAGAAAGTGAGAGCACCGAGGTCTTTAATTGAGAACCGAGACGCCAACAAATTGATGAAGGTCTGAATGTGAGTGGAGAAAGAACCCGTGATGATCATATCATCGACATAGATGAGAACATAAAGCTTGGTGGTTGGCGTGTTCAGAACAAAGAGTGAAGCATCCGCAAGAGAATTTTTGAAGCCACTGCCAAGTAAAAAATTCCGTAACTCAGAGTACCATGCAGGAGGTGCCTGCTTGAGACCATAGATAGCTTTCCGGAGTTTGCAAACATGAAGAGGGTGATCCTTGTCAATAAAGCCAGGTGGTTGCTCCATGTATACATCTTCGGTGAGTTTGCTTTGGAGGAAGGCATTGTTGACATCAAGCTGATTTATGTGCCATCCGTTGGAGACCGCAAGGCTAAGCACGGTACGGATTGTTGCGGGCTTAACCACTAGACTGAAAGTCTCGTGAAAATCCACTCTCGGACGTTGATGAAAGCCTTTAGCAACCAAGCGAGCTTTGTAGCGATCGATTGAACCATCGGGTTTTCGTTTGATACGGAAAACCCATTTGCATCCAACAATATTGCTTGCGGTTTGATGAGGTACAAGTTCACATGTCTCGTTTTGAAGAAGAGCATTGAATTCATCACTCATAGCTTGTCTCCATTTCGGGTTGCGGAGGGCTTGTGTTGCTGTTGCTGGTTCAGTTTCATCAAGAGAACCTGTACACACATGTGCAAACGGAGGATTAGAACGAATGCCATTAGCCTTGTTGTGGGTCACCATTGGATTGACGTTTTGAGTGGTTGAGTCCGCCACGGTAGGAGCACGGGCCGCCTCAAAATGCGGTACCGGAGTGGAGGATGGAGAGGAGTCCGCAGCTTGGCTAGTGTCCGTGTCAATCTCAACATTGATCAGGGAAGAATCTAGTCTTGGGGGCATCGGTGGAGGAGATGGAGCATGTGACAAGGTAAGTGGTTGGATGGGTGATAGAGAATGACCATTGGAGGATGGGGAGGGGGCGGGTATTTCAGGATGGGTGACGTATTTGGAAAGGTTAGCGAAGGGAAATACGGATTCATGAAAAACAACGTGACGAGAGACGAAGACATGGAGTTTAGATAGGTCAAGACAAAGATACGCACTTTGAGTGTTGGAGTAGCCAAGGAAGACACAAGGAGCGGATCTAGGGTCTAGTTTGTGAGAAGCATAAGGCCAAGGGTAAGGATAGCACAAACAGCCAAAGATTTTAAGTTTATGGAGGTTTGGTGGTGTTTGGAAGAGGGTTTCGTAGGGTGAGGCATAGGAGAGGAGAGTAGTTGGCATTCGGTTTATAAGATAAACCGCGGCCGTGAAGGCATAGGACCAATAGGGTAGTGGTAAGGAGGCATGCATAAGAAGAGATAATCCGGTCTCGACAATGTGACGATGTCGGCGTTCGGATATCCCATTATGCTCAGGGGTGTGTGGAGGGGTTGTGTAGTGTGAGATGCCATTCTCCAAAAGGAAAGATGCAAGGGCTATGTATTCCCGACCATTATCGGTTTAAAGATTGACGATTTTAGTGTTAAACTTGGTTTCGACAAGAGATTTAAAAGCAATGAAAGTTGCTCAAACTTGTTATTTTTGTTTGAGCGGATAAAGCCAAGAATAACGCGTAAAATGATCAACAAAGAGAACATAATACTTGAAAACATCCGTTGAAATAATAGGAGATGTCCATAAATCAGAGAAAATAAATTCAAGTGGACGAGAAGAAACAATAAATGACTCATGAAACGGGAGTTTGTGACTCTTATTACTAAGACAAGAATTGCACGGAGAAACGAAAGACTCTCGAACTAGCGGAATTTGAACCTTGGACAAGGCGTGTTTGAGGATGGGTAGTGACGGATGTCCTAGACGTGAATGCCAAGTGGAAACGGTGGGCTTAAGGGTAGAGAAGACAACGGTGGGTGAGGTATTGGTGGTAGGGGACGACCACACATAAACTCCATCTTTAGTGTTTCCCTGAAGAACTGGCGCCCCCGTGATTAGATCCTTCACCTGAAACATATGAGGAAAGAATTCAATGGAAACACCATTTAACTTGCATAAACGATGAATCGAGACCAAGTTCTTGTGCATGGAGGGAACACTAAGCACACTATCAAGCATAAGTGGACGAGTCGGTAAGGAGAGCGAAAAAGAACTCGTATAAGTGATGGGTTGTCCGGAGCCATCGGCTATGGTGACTTCCTCGCCTCCTTGATATGGACTGTGGAGTGACAGATTCTGCAAGTCGGATGTAATGTGATGCGAGGCACCACTGTCAAGAAGCCAAATCGAGGTGTCATAGGTGGGATACTGATCATCTCGTTTTCATACGTATTTCTTGCACGATTTAAGAGATGTTTATGATATATATGTGTTGCTTTACGTATGATTCCGTATTCGTTTTACTTGTTTTCGTGTTTTCATGTTCTTACAGGTTTTTATGTGTATTCGGTTCATTGCGGAGCTAAAGGACATGATCGAGGCTAAGTACCAACATCGAGGATCAACACGGGACAAACGGGACAAGAATTAGCATGAAAAGCCACCACCCGATTGGGCACAACTCACACCCGAGCGGGGTTTTTATGCGTATTCGGTTCATTTCGGAGCTAAAGGACATGCACGAGGCTAAGTACCAACATCGAGGATCAACACGGGACAAACGGGACAAGAATTAGCATGAAAAGCCACCACCCGATTGGGCACAACTCACACCCGAGCGGGCAAAAGCTACGGCGATTTTGGGCAGCAATTCATACACAACTCGGGCAAGCAAAAGCACGATCGGGGCCTCATACCCGAGCGGGCACACCTCCAGCTCGAGCGGGCACTCCATCCTCATTGCGTTTCTGCGCGACCGACCGTGCCGTACCCGAGCGGGTAATTTTCACCGCCCGCTCGGGTCGCGACCATCTTCTGCAACTTCAATTAAGTTAATTTGACTTAAAACAAATGGAAGTTTGTGGGGGACTCATACAATAAGGAAAACGACTTTAAAGGAATAAAAACGGGCCAGAGGTCGAGATTCAAGCATGGTTTATTCAGTTCGTGATTAAGGAGAGAGTAGAGAAGGAGGAGGAGATTCTTGCGAGGAGGCACACGAGGAGCATTGGAGATCAACCCCATCATTCGGTTTCGTTTGGTTTTCATGTTCCTTACACTTTCTATTTCGTTTATGTTTGTTTACAGATGCATGAGCGAGTAGTTTGTTTGTTCTAGGAGAAGGGATTAGCCCATGGCTATCCCGGAACCACTTTTGATTTATCTTTGAATGCATCTTCCCTTTTTCGTTTATCTATTCTTTATCTGAGTGCTTAATTTACTTGTATTTGCGATGGCCTCGTAGATGAATGTGTTAGGGGTTAGGAGAAAGACCGAAAGGAGAATTCTAGTCCTAGAAGATCAGGTTTCGAAAAACCGAGGTTAGGCCACAAAAGTAGGGTAGCAGCGGTTGAGGGTAAAACGGATGAATCATAGAACTTATGGGTTTAGTTCAATGTGTCAGCCACGAAAGTAGGGGGCAACTTGACTAGATCACGTGTCTATGCCTCGAGAGAGGGTAGATATCATGTTAGGATCGTCTGCCTTAGACAACTTAACTGGGATTGCATGATAGATAGATTGATTGTTGGTTTCGGTAGTCTTGTGGTGAAACTGGATTCCTAGAACGTTTGTCTCATCGTTAAGACCTAATTTGTTTATTTACTTTTAGTATTTCATTCTTCAAACTATATTTCGTTCATTAGCAAGTTTGATTCACATTTAGAGTTTAGGTTGTGTTGCGTAGTCTCTGTGGGATCGACACCTGAAGTACTACACACGTGTCGTGCATTTGCGAGTATTTTAGGTTACTTATTTAACTTTGAGAACGCATCAAGTTTTTGGTGCCGTTGCCGGGGACTATTGTCAACACGTCTCAGATTCGAGCCTAGAGTCTTTCTTGCTTTGTTTTTGTTTCTTTTTATTTTCTTTCGATTCTTTCTACCTAATTCCATTCGTTTGTTCTTTGTCGGTTTATGACCAGGTCTCAAGGCACTTCTATTCTACTCAGAATCGACCCAGAGATCGAGCGAACTTGCAGACTACTGAGAAAGGGCAAGGAAGAAGGTAACACAGAGCCGTCAGATCAACGAGATATGGATAATCAGAACGGCCACGAACAGCTTCAGTTACCTCTTGGTAATTTGGGGCATATGCAGCAACAGCCACTCGCGCCTCAACCACGAGAACCACAGGCTTCTCCACCACGTTGTCTCAGGGATTACGTGGTGCCGAACATGAAAAACGTGCAAACAGCCATAAGGATGCCTGCTGTTGAGAGAGAACAGTTCGAGATTAAACCAGCAATGATCAACATGCTTTATCAGAAGCAATTCATGGGTGGAAATCATGAGGATCCCCATCAGCACCTCAGAGACTTCCTTGAGCTCTCTGGTATGTTCAAAATACACGGAGTCTCAGAGGATGCAATCTTGTTGCGTCTCTTCCCCTTCTCAATTGGGGGAAGAGCAAAAACTTGGTTGCAATCTCTCCCCGCTGGATCTATCACTACTTGGGATGAGCTCTGCACATTGTTCTTATCACGTTTCTTTCCTCCGAGCAAGACGATTCATATGAGGGGGGAAATCACAACGTTCAGATGCAGAGATGAAGAAACTTTGTTTGAGGCGTGGGTAGATTCAAGGATCTTCTACAATTGTGTCCACACCATGGTCTTGAGCAGTGGTACGTTATCCAAACTTTCTATCACGGAATTTCATATGAGCACCGAACGACGTTGGATAACGCTGCTAGAGGATCATTTATGGATCTGAGCGTCGAGGAGGCATACGAGCTGATCGATAACCTTGCCATGAACCACACCATGTGGACAACACCGAGAGGTATGCCTAATAGCACTCGTCGTTTATATGAGCCAAATCAGAACAGTGGTACGGGTAATGCAGCGAATGCCATGTACTGTGCGAATTGCGGAGATACGGAGCATGTAGCGTATCAATGCACGGTACATGAGGATTTCGAACAGGTGAACTATGCCCAGCAGCAAGGCAACACTCAATTCGGGAATACCTACAACCCGAGTTGGAGGAACCACCCGAATCTTTCGTATCGAACGACTCAACCGGTAAAGTATTCTGGGTTTCCGCAAAGGCAGCATACTTTTCAGCAAAACAACCAGCAATTCCAGCAAGCTCAGCAAGTTCCGAAAGCTCCTCAACCTCCTCAAGCCTCTTCGTCAAACCTTGAAGGAGTGTTGCTCGAATTTATTAAGGAGCAAAGGCAGCAACTATCGACTCAAACCAAATTCAACACGGATGTGGGGACAGCGATTAGTGGGCTTAAATCTCATATGGAATCTTTGAGCACACATGTGAAGATGTTGGAAAACTCCATAGTACAACAGGCTGCCTCATCCTCTCGAAATCTCGGACAGCTTCCCAGTAAACCCGATCTTAACCCGAGAGAGCACGTGAATGCCATCACCTTGCGCATAATGTGCTCGAAAATCCGCCCCCGAAAGAGCAAAAGGAAGTTGCTGGAAAATCAGTGGATAAGGGAAAGTGCATTGTGAATGAGGGAGGAGCTGAATCAGAATTGGAGAAACCGTATGTTGCTCCACCGGCGTACAAGCCTCCAATACCGTTTCCTCAACAATTGGTGAGCAGGAAAAACGAGCTAAGGTATGGAAGGTTTGTAGAGATACTTAAGAAACTTCAAATTAACATACCTTTTGTAGAAGCCCTCCAACAAATGCCTACGTACGCCAAATTCCTCAAAGAAATTTTGTCCAAAAAACGGCGTATCAAAGAGAGTGAGACGGTAGCACTCACCGAGGAATGCAGCACCATTCTTCAAAACAAGCTACCCCCAAAGTTGAAGGACCCCAGAAGCTTCTCCATTCCATGCACAATAGGTAATCTCGATATTGATAAAGCGTTGTGTGATTTAGGAGCAAGCGTGAGCCTCATGCCACATTCAGTCTTCAAGCGGATGAACTTCAGCGACCTCAAACCTACCAAGATGTCTCTCCAACTCGCTGACCGTTCGGTAAGATATCCGGTTGGGATTGTTGAGAACATTACCGGTTGGGATTGTTATGTATACCCGCTGACTTTTTTGTACTTGATATTGAAGAGGATGCTAGGACATCTATTATACTTGGTAGACCGTTCTTAGCTACTGCAGGTGCGATGATAGACGTACAACAAGGAAAACTTTCCCTACGTGTCGGAGACGAAACGATTGAATTCAACTTGTCCAAATCCATGAACGGACCCTCCATCAAGGAGTCTTGCTTTCGAATTGACTTGCTGGATGAGTTAACGAACGACACGTTTGATCAAGTAAGTATTTCCGATCCCCTCGTTAGATGCTTGACTCAAGTTTGCAAAGATGCAGGTCTTACCGACGAAGAAGCTGAGGCGTACGCAGAATTCATGAGTGCTATTGAAGCGCTAAGAGACGCCCCATGTGAGGAGTTATCACACGAAATACAAGCTGACTTCGCAGTAGAGAAGGCGCACAAACTCGAGTTGAAGCCTCTTCCTTCTTCTCTTTGGTATGAATACCTTGGACTAAATGATACGTACCCCGTTATTGTTAATGTTGACTTGAGTGCAGATGAGACGCAAAAGCTACTTGAATGCTTAAGGAAGCATAGGAGAGTGATCGGATATACCATCGAGGATATCAAGGGACTAAGCCCTTCGTTATGCATGCATCGAATACTCATGGAGGACGGGCATAAATCATCAATTGAAGCGCAAAGGCGGCTGAACCACAACTTAAAAGAGGTAGTGAAAAAGGAGATACTAAAACTTTGGGATGCAGGTATCATATATCCTATCTCGGACAGCGAATGGGTGAGCCCCGTGCATGTCATGCCAAAGAAAGGAGGAATGATGCTAGTACACAACGATAGCAACGAGCTGATTCCAACAAGAACCGTCACGGGGTGGAGGATGTGCATAGACTACCGCAAGCTCAACAAAGCGACGAGGAAAGATCACTTCCCTCTCCCATTCATCGACCAAATGTTAGAACGGTTAGCGAATCATGCCTATTTTTGTTATTTGGACGGATATTTTGGTTTCTTTCAGATTCCTATTCACCCTCAAGACCAAGAGAAGAGGACTTTCACGTGTCCTTATGGGACACTCGCTTACCGTCGTATGCTTTTTGGCCTCTGCAACGCTCCGGCTACTTTCCAGCGTTGCATGATGGCAATCTTTTCCGATCTAATTGAACATATCATGGAAGTGTTTATGGATGATTGTTCGGTTTATGGCTCTACATTCGATGATTGTCTTGTTAACCTAACTAGAGTATTGCAGCGATGTGAGGAAGCGAATCTTGTTCTTAATTGGGAAAAGTGCCACTTTATGGTGAAGGAAGGTATT
>CM071863.1:23682328-23699368 GCA_036759665.1 Gynandropsis gynandra | reverse complement strand
GTTAAGCAAATTCGTAGCTTCCTAGGGCATGCAGGTTTTTATCGGAGGTTCATCAAAGACTTCTCAAAGATCACAAAACCATTGACGGAGTTGCCGGCCAAAGACGCTACATTCGACTTCTCTCAAGAGTGTCATAACTCCTTCAACACCATCAAGACAGCATTGGTTTCGGTGCCCATCATTCAGCCACCCGATTGGAGCCTTCCATTCGAGATTATGTGTGATGCTAGCGACTACGCTGTAGGGGCTGTCCTAGGGAAGCGAAGAGACAAGGTATCTCATGTCATCTCCTACGCTAGCAAGACACTAGATGATGCCCAAATCAACTATGCCACAACCGAGAAGGAGCTCCTTGTCGTCGTCTTCGCCTTTGACAAGTTCAAATCCTATCTCGTAGGGTCAAAGGTAATCGTTTATACTGATCATGCAGCGCTTAAATATCTTCTAGGGAAGAAGGACGCGAAACCACGCCTCCTCCGGTGGATTCTTCTCTTACAAGAGTTTGATCTCGAAATAAGAGATAGGAAGGGGTCCGAGAACGTCGTTGCAGATCACCTCTCTCGCATCATTGTAGAGGATGAGAGACCTATCGATGACTCCTTAAGAGACGACATCATATGCGCACTCACTTCAGGTAACCCCGCTCCTTGGTATGCTGATTTGTTAATTTTCTTGTGAGCGGTATACTACGCCCCGACCTTTCTTTTCATGAGCGCAGGAAGTTCTTTGCGGATGTCAAACACTACCATTGGGATGATCCAATTCTGTACAAGAGATGCGGGGACGGAGTCTTTTGGAGATAAATCCCCGAGGAAGAGGTAGAGAGCATCCTATTCCATTGTCATGGATCGGATTATGGAGGTCACTTCAGCAAGTCCAAAACCGCTTCAAAGGTGCTACAAGCAGGTTTTTATTGGCCGAACCTCTTCAAGGATGCCCATAGGTACGTTTTCTCTTGTGACAGATGTCAAAGAATGGGTAATATAGGTAAGAGGAACGAGATGCCATAGAACTATATCCTTGAGGTAGAACTTTTCGATGTTTGGGGAGTACATTTCATGGGACCTTTTCCCTCGTCATGTGGCAACCAATATATTTTGGTAGGTGTAGATTATGTGTCTAAGTGGGTAGAAGCCATAGCAACGCCAACTAATGACGCTAGGGTAGTGATGAAATTCTTTAAGAAGATCATATTCCCTCGTTTTGGAGGTCCTAGATTAGTCATTAGCGACAGAGGTTTACACTTCATTGCAAGACAATTTGAATCCCTCCTTAAGCATTATGGCGTGAAACATAGGATAGCTACACCGTACCACCCACAAACCAGTGGACAAGTAGAGGTTTCGAATAGGGAGATTAAGAGCATACTAGAGAAAATTGTGTCTAGGTCCCGTAGAGATTGGTCGATGAAATTAGATGATGCACTATGGGCCTATAGGACTGCGTTTAAAACTCCCATTGGCATGACCCCTTTTCAGCTTGTTTATGGCAAGTCTTGCCACCTACCTGTCGAGCTAGAGCACCGCGCCTATTGGGCGACAAAGCTCCTTAACTTTGATCTTAAGAGTGCAGGTGAGAAACGACTTTTACAGGTGAACGCCTCGGACAGCGAACGAGTGAATCCCATGCATGATGTGCCAAAGAAAGAATCAGTGAGTAAGGGATGGCACGACGAAAAGATCCTACCTCATGACTTCCAATAAGGTGACTTAGTTCTACTCTTCAATTCTCGTCCTAATATTTCCTCGGGAAAACTACGGTCTCGTTGGTCTGGTCCTTTTCAGATACGAGAAGTATTCCCGCATGGAGTAGTAGAACATTGGAGCGAGACGAGTGGCACATTCAAAGCTAATGGACAGCGGCTAAAACTCTACCAAGCCGCTCAACCGATCGAAAGTGGAAACTCCATTTCCCTTTCCGATCCACCCGTTACGCACGCATGAGGAATGGAGACGTCAAAGCTTTAAGACGTTAAATAAAGCGCTTTCTGGGAGGCAACCCAGCTGTTTGATTTTATTTTTCTTACTTTGTAGTTTGAGACACGATTATTTGTTTTCGTAAAAAAACACAAAAAATACCACCACAAACGTGCTTCACTTCCCTTACCCTCCATCGGAGCTTCACGTCGAGGACGCCGTTCAATTCAAGTCTGGGGGAGCAGCTCACGTTTGTCAGGTGATTTCATTTCATTTTCTTTCATCTTCCCTTTGACTTTGTAGTTTTTAGGTTATTTTATGGCTTTTAGTTTGTTTTTGCTTTCATGAGTTAGAGTCGTCCCAGGCACTTGTCCGGTGCAACATTTTGAGATGAACCCTGAACCTAGGATGCTTAAGAAGTTGGCCTTTTCCGTGAGATTTTGCATGTTTGAGCTAGGTTTTTCCCTAAGCGTTAGAGCTTATTAAAAAAACAATAGGTCGTAGTTCTTTGGGAATCCTAGTGTTGCTTGTGGGGGTTCAGACGAGATTGCTAGGCTAGTTTATCGTTTATTCGCTCTATCCAGATGGTCATACTTCGTGTAGACGATGCTTTACTTCTTTTCTATTGAGAATTATTGGATCATATAGAATCGAGCTTATTTTGCAGATTAAGAGCGCACACTAACACTCCGCTATCGATAGAAATAATGCCTAAAAAGCATGATAAAAAATCCATATGAGTGCATCGATGATACTCTTTCGATGGCTCGGGTCTAAGTGGTGGGTTGGCGATCATCTTTCTACGTCCTAAGGGCATGGCACAAATAAAAGCCGCCTACTCCACTGCACTCTTAAACGAGATGCATGAGTATACCGTCATCGGTAGTCTGGGTCTAAGTAGAGGCTGGATCCCTTCAAATCCGATGTCCTAGAAGCCTAGTGTGTATGCAAAGAAAAAAAAAAGAAAAAAATAAAAAAAGGGAAACGAAAAAGAAGTCATAAAAAGAAAATAAAAAGCAAAAAAAGAGAGAAAGAAAAAGAAAAAGAAAGAAAGAAGCTCGGAAAGAAAGAAACAAGTATCCTTGGTTGATCTAGGTTTAGCATTGTCTGAAGTCTTGTTTGGTGGAGAGAGTTACGGTGGCCTGTTTAGTTTTCCTTTGATTTACTTTCTCATGGGTAGCCTTGGTGAACCTAGAATGAAGACTGAAAAACTTAATTAGGCCGAATTTGCTCTCGACGTGCTAGTTGATCGGTTAGGTTCGCTTTAGCGGTATTTCTAGGAGAAGGGGAATTCTCGGATTTTTACACCCCACGTGTTCCACGTTTATGTTTGCTTAGGGACAAGCGAATATTCAAGTCTGAGGGATTTTTATCATCTCGTTTTCATACGTATTTCTTGCACGATTTAAGAGATGTTTATGATATATATGTGTTGCTTTACGTATGATTCCGTATCCGTTTTACTTGTTTTTGTATTTTCATGTTCTTACAGGTTTTTATGCGTATTCGGTTCATTTCGGAGCTAAAGGACATGCACGAGGCTAAGTACCAACAGCGAGGATCATCACGGGACAAACGGGACGAGAATTAGCATGAAAAGCCACCACCCGATCGGGCACAACTCACACCCGAGCGGGCAAAAGCTACGGCGATTTTGGGCAGAAATTCATACACGACTCGGGCAAGCAAAAGCACGATCGGGGCCTCATACCCGAGTGGGCACACCTCCAGTCCGAGCAGGCACTCCATCCTGATAACACGTAATCCGTTGTAGTTTTTATATCATTCTTAGGTCTAGTTTAGAGAAGATTATTTATATTTCATTCATTTATTGAGTATATTCGAAGACTTTACCTACATTTCGTGTTTTGCATAGGAAACGAAGACATGAGGAGAAACACGAGTGAATATGGAAATCTAACCCCAAAAACGAAGTTGAGTAACAAGATTCGACTTGTGCAAGGCCATGGACTGAAAGTGAACACTCAAACACCGAGCGAAGGGAGAAAACCAACATTTCAAGACATGCCCGCTCGGGCATTGGAAGTGTACACGATCGGGCTATTTGCTGCCAATTACCCCCGTAGCTTTGCACGACTCGGGCACTCAAGGTACACGACCAAGATGGAGTGCCCGCTCGGGTGGAATTGGAGTGCACGATCGGGCTATTTGCTGCCAATTACCCCCGTAGCTTTGCACGACTCGGGCACACAAGGTACACGACCAGGGAGGTGTGAGATAGGGAGACATTAGAGCAAGAGGAAGAAGGAAGAAAAGACGGATCTACGGATCGGGAGCAAGGAGAATCTACCGAAGACATCGGTTTATGAATAGGGAGTTATCTCTTTCTATATCTATGTCGAATTTTGACTTCTCTTGTGTTTCTTTTCTGTATTTATGTCTGAGTAGATCCTTTGCCATGGGTTAGAGAGATTTGCTATGTTGTAACGAGGTCTTACGCTTAATGAATGGTGGAACTTAATGCTTTCATTACTTGTACGCCACTCGTATGAATGAATTTGGTATTTTATCATGTTTTCAGATTTCATGGTTGTTCTTAATGCTTTCTTTACCTGTACGCCACTTGATTGAATGATCTTAGAAGCTTAATAAACCAACGCCAGGGCATTAGACTTTGGAACTTAGCCATGATTTAGGGTTTAGTCGGTTTAGAATCTACGCCAGGTCAATCGGTTGAATCTAGGGATTAGGATAGCGGTCATAATGTGTCTATGCATGTAAGATGCGCAATGGATACATTGGTATATGCATGCTAGATAGTGGACAAGTCTACGCCATTCAGTTCCTACAGGAGAGCTTGTATTCCCTGAATCCATGGTAGTACCTTAGACCAATTATCCTTTTAGAACTTCGTTACTTCATTATGCAAACTCTCGACACCCATGGTGCTTAGCTATAATTTGATCTCATCGATTTAGTCTAGCCTAGTTCAATAACAATCTCAACTTTAGTCACCTCACACGTCTATTCAATTAGTTTAATAGCTCATTAGTCGCATCAATTCCTTGTGTTCGACCCTAGTTACTACACGATCCGTATTCTTGCAGAAGCGTTAGTCTAGGTTTTATAACTTGATATAACGCACATCACATCCTCATTGCGTTTCTGCGCGACCGACCGCGCCGTTCCCGAGCGGGTAATTTTCACCGCCCGCTCGGGTCGCGACCATCTTCTGCAACTTCAATTAAGTTAATTTGACATAAAACAAATGGAAGTTTGTGGGGGCTCATACAATAAGGAAAACGACTTTAAAGGGATAAAAAGGGGCCAGAGGTCGAGATTCAAGCATGCTTTATTCAGTTCTTGATTAAGGAGAGAGTAGAGAAGGAGGAGGAGATTCTTGCGAGGAGGCACACGAGGAGCATTGGAGATCAACCCCATACTTCGGTTTCGTTTGGTTTTCATGTTCCTTAGACTTTCTATTTCGTTTATGTTTGGTTACAGACGCATGAGCGAGTAGTTTGTTTGTTCTAGGAGAAGGGATTAGCCATGGCTATCCCGGAACCACTTTTGATTTATCTTTGAATGCATCTTCCCGTTTTCGTTTATCTATTTCTTTATCTGAGTGCTTAATTTACTTGTGTTTGCGATGGCCACGTAGATGCATGTGTTAGGGGTTAGGAGAAGGACCGAAAGGAGAATTCTATTCCTAGAAGATCAGGTTTAGAACAACCGAGTTTAGGCCACGAAAGTAGGGTAGCAGCGGTGGAGGGTAAAACGGATGAATCATAGATCTTATGGGTTTACTTCAATGTGTCAGCCACGAAAGTAGGGGGCAACTTGACTAGATCACGTGTCTATGCCTCGAGAGAGGGTAGATATCATGTTAGGATCGTCTGCCTTAGATAACTTAATTGGGATTGCATGATAGATAGATTGATTGTTGGTTTCGGTAGTCTTGTGGTGAAACTGGATTTCTAGAATGTTTGTCTCATTGTTAAGACCTAATTTGTTTACTTACTTTAGTATTTCATTCTTTAAACTATATTTCGTTCGTTAGCAATTTGATTCACAGTTAGAGTTTAGGTTGTGTTGCGTAGTCTCTATGGGATCGACACCTGAAGTACTACACACGTGTTGTGCACTTGCGGGTAGTTTAGGTTATTTATTTAACTTTGAGAACGCATCAGATACGTAGCAATGTGAGCAGCGGGCGGCCACGGACGTTGAGGGGGTGTCCACCGGTTTTGGATCGGCCTCGGTAACCTCTCGTGGAGCTCCTGTTATTGTTGCGACTCCATTGAGAATTAGGGTTTCATGGTTTAGGACGGGCAGTGGCAAGATGAGCCGTGACGGGTTGGGCAGTGGCTGGCGGAGGGAGTTCCAAGGCAAGTTTCACCTCATGATTGATGAGTTTTTCGTGCAGCTCTTCAATGGAGATTGCAATGTATTTTGCATTGATGACATCAGCCACAGGTTTGTAATCCTCCGGCAATCCATCAAGGATGGCTTCAAGAACATCCTCATGATCCTTTGGTTTCCCAAGGAGTGGGAGTTCATCCGTTTTGGTGGTGATGAACCGAAGGTATTCTTCCACCAATTGAGATCCTTTGACACAGCGTTTGATTTGATCTCGCAGCTGTTTGACATGACCACGAGAGGCTTTGCCATAGATGTTGGCTAGGGTTCGCCAAGTTTCTCGAACGGAAGTGGCTCGAGCAATGACCGGTTGGAGCGGGAGGGAGAGTGCGCCGAGCAAGGAACTGAAGAGCAATTTGTCCTGGTGTTTCCACGGGCTGAAGGTGGGATTGAATTGCTGAATTCCATCAATTTGAATCGTGGCTGGCGGCACGACGGAGTCTTCGGTGATGAAGCACTCGAGATTGTCGCCTTCGAGGAGGGAACGGATCTGGACACTCCAAGTGAGGTAATTCGTCGGTGTGAGTTTTGTAACGCTTGACATGTTACATGAGAAGAGGATATTCTGTGGCTGGGTTTGATCGAACAAGCTCACAGACTCGGTGCGATTCGACGATTACGGGATGTGCGACATTGCTGCAGGACACGGCGCGGTGATTCAGCGAACGATTGAGGCGGCTGCGTGCGGGCGATGGCTGGATCGACGGGGCAAGGTGGATCGATGTGATTCTGAGGGTATGAGGCGTCAGAGCAGCGGCTGGGCCGAAGGGAGTGCGGCGGCAGGACCAATAGGGTGCGGCGGCTGGGGTGGCCGAAAAAATCAAGGCATAGACACGTGATCTAGACAAGCTCTGTGATTCGCCCGTTCACCCTCAACCGTTGCTATCCTACTTTCGTGGCCTAACCTCGGTTGTTCTAGACCTGACTTTCTAGGACTAGAATTCTCCTTTCGTTCCTTCTCCTAATCTCTAACACATGTATTTACGTGGCCTTTGTAAACACAAGTAAATTATAGCTCTCAGATAAAGAATAGATGAACTAAAACGGGAAGATGCATTCAAAATAGATCAAAAGCGGTCTCGGGATAGCCAAGGGCTAATCCCTTCTCCTAGAACAAACAAACTACTCGCTCATGCGTCTGTAAAGAAACATAAACATAGTAGAAAGTCTAAGGAACATAAAAACCAAAGAAAACCGAAGTGGTGGTGCTTGATCTCCAATGCTCCTCGCTTATCTCCTCGAAAAAATCTGCTCAATCTTCTCCTCAATTGTTCTCCAATGTAAGCTTTCTATAATGACGTCTTTTTGCCTCCTTTTAAGTCTCCTAAGTCGGTCCAATTGTTCCTTAATTTCCCCACCGACTTCCCTTTGTTTTAAGTTAAGTTTACTTGACTTAATATGCAGATATGGGCCACGACCCGCTCGGGTAGTGAGTGTGCCCGCTCGGGTGCGGCTAGGGCAAGTCGTGCGTGCTGTGTGGCTGAAATGATGCCGATCCGGCTAGGGCGAGTCGTGTGTGCTGTGTCGCTGGAATGATGCCCGATCGGGCATGGTGTGTGTGCCCGCTCGGGCACAAGGCAAATGGTCGGGCAAGACATGCCCGAGTCGTGTAAAATGGTCCACACAATTGGCCGTAGGTTTTGCCCAATCGTGCAAGATTTGTGCCCGACCGGGTGGAGGCTTTTCTTGCTCAATCTCGTCCCGTTTGTCCCGTGATGATCCTCGAAGTTGCTCCTTAGCTCCGTGCATGTTCCTTTAGCTCCAAAATGATCCAAATACGCGTAAAGACCTGTAGGAACATGAAAAGCACGAAAACAAGTAAAACGGATACGGAATCATACGTAAAGCATCACATATATATCGAAAACGTCTCCTAAATCATGCAAGAAATACGTATGAAAACGAGATGATCACATGTGAATAATGAATTCGAATTATTTCATTCAATCAAGCCTTGAACGGCTATATGTACAAGTAGTTAAAGAGTTAACCTAACTAGGGAATAGAAAATTACAATTATACCCTTATTACAATAATATCCTAATATCCTTCATACTAATCACGTGAAAACAAAAAAGAAAAAGCGGAAAAGGGGTGTAACACGAGAGACAAACGCAAATAGGAAATAGGAAGCAAAAGGAATATCCGAGAGACAAACGCAACGCAAGCGGCGTATTGACAAGAAATGACTTTCGTATCCTAAAAAACTCGAAAAGGGCATCTTACGGCTGTAAAAATCCATCGAATTGACCTAGATATAGAATAGATAAACTAAAACGGGATGATGCATTCAAAATAGATCAAAAGTGGTTCCGGGATAGCCAAGGGCTAATCCCTTCTCCTAGAACAAACAAACTACTCGTTCATGCGTCTGTACAGAAACATAAACATAGTAGAAAGTCTAAGGAACATAAAAACCAAACAAAACCGAAGTGGTGGTGCTTGATCTCCAATGCTCCTCGCTTATCTCCTCGAAAAAATCTGCTCAATCTTCTCCTCAATTGTTCTCCAATGTAAGCTTTCTATAATGACGTCTTTTTGCCTCCTTTTAAGTCTCCTAAGTCGGTCCAATTGTTCCTTAATTTCCCCACCGACTTCCCTTTGTTTTAAGTTAAGTTTACTTGACTTAATATGCAGATATGGGCCACGACCCGCTCGGGTAGTGAGTGTGCCCGCTCGGGTGCGGCTAGGGCAAGTCGTGCGTGCTGTGTGGCTGAAATGATGCCCGATCGGGCATGGTGTGTGTGCCCGCTCGGGCACAAGGCAAATGGTCGGGCAAGACATGCCCGAGTCGTGTAAAATGGTCCACACAATTGGCCGTAGGTTTTGCCCAATCGTGCAAGATTTGTGCCCGACCGGGTGGAGGCTTTTCTTGCTCAATCTCGTCCCGTTTGTCCCGTGATGATCCTCGAAGTTGCTCCTTAGCTCCGTGCATGTTCCTTTAGCTCCAAAATGATCCAAATACGCGTAAAGACCTGTAGGAACATGAAAAGCACGAAAACAAGTAAAACGGATACGGAATCATACGTAAAGCATCACATATATATCGAAAACGTCTCCTAAATCATGCAAGAAATACGTATGAAAACGAGATGATCACATGTGAATAATGAATTCGAATTATTTCATTCAATCAAGCCTTGAACGGCTATATGTACAAGTAGTTAAAGAGTTAACCTAACTAGGGAATAGAAAATTACAATTATACCCTTATTACAATAATATCCTAATATCCTTCATACTAATCACGTGAAAACAAAAAAGAAAAAGCGGAAAAGGGGTGTAACACGAGAGACAAACGCAAATAGGAAATAGGAAGCAAAAGGAATATCCGAGAGACAAACGCAACGCAAGCGGCGTATTGACAAGAAATGACTTTCGTATCCTAAAAAACTCGAAAAGGGCATCTTACGGCTGTAAAAATCCATCGAATTGACCTAAATAAATCATTTTGAGCTCAAAAATGGGGTCGGGTTTCCCTCAACAACCCGCAGCATGGTTTATCTAGAAAAGAGAAATAAAATGTGAAAAATGCATGCAATTCGGAGCTTTGTACGCAAAGTTATGGTATTTCAAAGCTCGTCGTACAGTTCATAGTTTTAGTCGTCTAATCACGTGAAAACAAAAACAAAAAGTGGAAAGGGGTGCAACACGAGAGACAAACGTAAATAGGAAATAGGAAGAAAAAGGAATATCCCAGAGACAAACGCAACGCAAGCGGCGTCTTGACAAGAAATGACATTCGTATCCTAACAAACTCGAAAAGGGCATCTTCCGGCTCTAAAAATCAAACGTATCGACCTAAATAAAGCAATTTGAGCTCGAAAATGGGGTCGGGCTGCCCTCAGCAACTTGCGGCATGGTTTATATCGAAAAGAGGAATAAAATGTGAAAAGAATCATGCAATTCAGAGCTTCATACGCAAAGTTATGGTATTTCAAAGCCCGTCGGACAATTCATTGTTTTAGGCGTCTAATCACGTGAAAACAAAAACAAGAAGCGGGAAAGGGGTGCAACACGAGAGACAAACGCAAATAGGAAATAGGAAGCAAAAGGAATATCCAAGAGACAAATGCAACGCAAGCGGCATTTTCCGGTTTTTGTTTTGGTTTTCGTCGTGATTAGATGATTACAACATTGAATCGTACAACGGGCTTTGAAATACCATAACTTTTCGTACAAAGCACTGAATTACTTGATTTTTTCACATACCATTCATCTTATCAAGATAAAAGATACCAGAGGATCCTGGAGGATGCCTTACCCCTTTTTATATCTGAAAATCTTTTATTTAGTTCAATACGTTAGATGTTTAGAGCAGAGATATCCCTTTTCGAGTTTCTTAGGATACGCAAGTCACTTCTTGTCAATACACCCATTGTGTTGGGTTTGTCTCTTGAATATTCCTTTTCCTCCCTATTTTCTATTTTTTCACTCGAGTTGCACCCCTTTTCCGCTTTTTGTTTTTGTTTCTTCATGATTAGACGATTACTACCTTGAATTGTACGACGAGCTTTGAAATACAATAACTTTGCGTACGAAGTACCAAATTACTCGATTTTTTTCACATCTCATTCATCTTTTCAAGAAAAATGATGCGTTGGTTTCCTAGAGGCAGCCTAACCCCGTTTTCTAGCTAAAAATCTTTTATTTAGGTCGATATGTTGTATTTTTAGAGCAGGGAGATGCCCTTTTCAAGTTTCTTAGGATACGCATGTCACTTCTTTTCAATACGCTTCTTGCTTTGCGTTTGTCTCTCGGATATTCCTTTTGCTTCCTATTTCCTATTTGCGTACTCGTGTTGCATTGCTTTTCCGCTTTTTTTTTTGTTTTTTTCGCCGTGATTAGACGATTACAATATTGAATTGTACAACGAGATTTGAAATACCATGACCTTGCGTACAAAGCAATGAATTACTTGATTTTTCACATCTCATTCATCTTTTCTAGATAAAGGACGTCTCAGGTTGCTAGAGGCAGCCCGAACTCGTTTTCGAGCTCAAAATCTTTTATTTAGGTCCATACGTTGGATTTTTAGAGCGGAGAGATGCCCTTTTCGAGTTTCTTAGGATATGCATGTCACTTCTTGTCAATGCGCCATTTGTGTTGCGTTTGTCTCCCGGATATTACTTTTGCTTCCTATTTCCTATTCGCGTACTAGTGTTGTACCCCTTTTCCACTTTTTGTTTTGGTTTATGTCATGATTAGAATATTACAACATTTGGGTTGCTGGATGCAGCCCGACCCCACGTTTTAGCTCAAAATTTTTTATTTAGGTCGATACATTGTATTTTAAGAGTCGGGAGATCGCTTTTCCGAGTTTCTTAGAATACACATGTCACTTCCTATCAATACGTCGCTTGCATGGCGTTTGTCTCTTGGTAAACGTTTCATTTTCATACGTATTTCTTGCACGAATTTACAGATGTTAACGATATAGATGCGATGTTTACGTATGATTTTGTATCCTTTTTACTTATTTTCATGTTTTTGTGTTCTTACACGTTTTAATGCGTATTCAGTTCATTTTGGAGCTAAAGGACGTACACGAGACAAAGTACCAACATCGAAGATCATCACGGAACAAACGGGACGATAATCGGCGAGGAACAAGCTCAGCCCTCGCGGGTACACCCTTGCCCGCGCGGGGAATTTGCTTCGGCATTTGGTCCATCAACTTGAGCACGAGTCGGGCAAGCCATCAGCACGGTCGGGGCCTTAGCCCGCGCGGGTCACACCTCAGCCCGAGCACTGCACACCCCAGCCCGCGCAGGCACTCCCTAGCCCGTGCGGGGTGGCCTTGTTTTCCATGGCGATTGTTGCGCCACACCCCCGCGGGGCACACACTCAGTCCGTGCGGGTCGCGTTCGTCACCTGCAACACCAGATAAGTTAATTTGTCTTAAAACGAAAAGGAATTTATTTGTGACCTATACAAAAAGGAAAACGACTTTAGAGAAGAGGAATAAGAGATATTTTGCTGGAAAAAGTAATGGAAACGTTGCGCAACTTAATCAAGAATGAAAACTCATGAAAAGGAAAAAATCGGTGGCTGCTGCAACAAAAGAAAAAGAACTAAACGGCCAAAAGAAGAAAGGAGGAGAAAAGGAAAGAAAAGAAGAAGGAAAAGGAAGAACATGAGCTAGGGGTCCGAGGAGTTCAGTTGGGGAGAGTTAGTTTTGAGTTTTGGAGTTTGAAAGAGAGTGGAGTGAGAACCGAAGAAGAAGAAGGAGGTTTTTACGAAGGAGACATTCAAGGAGCATTAGAGATCAATTCAATACTTTGGTTTCTTTTGGTTTTCATGTTCTTTAGACTTTCTACTTCTATTATGTTGTTTGATTTTGAACGCATGAGCGAGTAGTTTGTTTTGTTCTAGGAGAGGGGATTAGCCCTTGGCTATCCCGGAACTACTTTGATTTATCTTTGAATGCATCCTCCCGTTTTCGTTTATCTATTATTTATCTGAGTGCTTCATTGACTTCTGTTTGCGATGGCCACATGCATGTTGTAGGAACTTAGGAGAAGGACCAAAAGGCGACTTCTAATTCCGGATAATCAGGTTTAGAACAACCGAGGTGATAACACTGAAAGTGTATCATATTTAGGATAGGTTTTTATGTCATTTTAGGATATTTCTTACATCGTCTACTTACTTATCCGATATTATTTTGAGCTTCACACACCGGTTTTATTGGTTTTCAGGTTTTTAGGCGACAAGGCCTAAATGAGCTAAATACGAAGGATTTCTGAACAAAACCACAAGATCTGAAGGAAAATCTACTCAGAACCAAGACCGAGCTCCAGAACCCAAAGGAACACCCGAGCAACGAGCGGAAAAGAAGAATATCAAGATAGCAAGGGTGCCCAATCGGGCACCACTCTCTACCCGCTCGGGTAAAGCCTACGGAGTTCATCCATGCAAAACTACACGACCGGGCACATGAGCAAGGAGATCGGGAAACATCTACCCGATCGGGCAACAATTGAACACCCGCCCGGGCGGTTACTCGTCAATCTGCCCCGCAAGTTTACGCGACTCGGGCTCCTCGACCACACGATCGGGTGACCACTACCCGATCGGGCGCAATGCTCAACACGGTCGGGCAAGCCTTTACCCGACCGGGTAACACTACTGCCCGAGCGGGCCGCGTAATCCATAACAAACTTAGATCTAGTTTCAGACGAGCAAATAAAAGGGAGATAATGGATCTAGGGCAAAAGGGGCGACAGACAGGAGAAGAAAACACTGGAGAACATCTGGAAAAGCTCGGGAAGCATCGGAGAAGAAGAGAAACACCGTCCCGTACACCGGTAACGCATTAGGGAAGGTCGAGGCATCGAGTTCCTTAGGGTATTACTATGTATTGGATTATGTCATCTTCTGTTTTCATGTATTCCATGAGTGAGTAGAGTCCCTACTGCGGGTAGGGTTTATTGGATTTGTATGTATGAACGATGACTTTTCTTAATGCTTAGTTTTACGATTTTCACTCTTGATTACGGTTCTATGCTTAGCAATATCAATCTTATGTTAGTGCTAACCGCTCAACAACAATGGATCTCGAACCTTGCTGGAAAGTTAAGGAACGAATCCGGTCCGCTAAGTAGTAGATTAAGTCTTGGCTAATGAGAATCTGACCGGTCGGTTAGCCAACTTAGGGATAGTGATTGCGGACGTAACGCTGCCATGATGCGTGTTAATCGGCTGTCGGAAGGCAGGGTTGCATGTATCCATGGTTAGGAGGTTTAGGCTCGGAAGAATCACTCCTCGACAGTAGAGCATGAATTTCCCGTCGTCAAGAGTAGGTTGTAGATCTATGATCTTTAGTCGTTCATGTATGCAATATCCGGTAACCCGTACACCCGTAGTACTCATCATATCTAGTTCACCCTTATCTTCGTTTCGTTGTCTCCATTAGGTTAGATTTAGGACCCTTAGAACCACATCCTTTCATATCACCTTCCTTCCTAGTTTAGTTTTGTTCTTAATTTAGCTGTATTAGTCCCTGAGATCGACCCTGGTACTACAAGATCCGTATACTTGCGGTGAAGTGGACTAGGTTAATTATAACTCGTGTTTTCCACACGTCAAGTTTTTGGCGCCGTTGCCGGGGACTAAAGACGGCTTAGATTAGGAATAGCTAGATTAGGATCTAGTCCTTTCCGGAGTCTTTTGTGTTTGTGTTTGTGTTTGTTTTCGTGTTTGTGTCTGTTTTTGTGTCTTTGTGTTTGTTTTCGTTTTTTCGTTGTATCGAGTCTTTTTCCTATCTACCACAGATTTACGCTAGGTATTGTTGTTTCTTGTTGTGCAGGAGACTTGTATGAGAAGCTCTACACAGAAACTTCTCATCTACGATCCAGAAGTTGAACGCACGCTTAGAAACCTGCGCAAGAAAAGGAGAATCGGAGTCGATTCCGAATCTGAGGTAGAGGAAACGAGCTTTCACGAGCAACACGCCCCTGAGGAGGAGGATACTTACAGTGCAAGCAGCGGAGAAAACGCAAGCAATCCCGATATGGCTGCTGCAGACGAGACTTATGGAGCATACACCGCTCCTAAGCACACCCAGCTTCTTTCGTGCATGGCCCGCACGATAGATACGCAAGTTGAGCTCCAACCAGCGTTTATTCAAATGCTCAACAACTCGGCTTTTCGTGGAATGGAGAACGAGGACCCAAACTCCCACCTTACGGACTTCAAGATGTTGTGTAGCACAACTAAGGTTGGAACGGGAGTCACTCAAGAGGACCTCTATCTTACGGCGTTCCCATTCTCACTCAAAGATGCGGCACAACGTTGGCTCTTCAACTTGCCGACTGCATCTATCACGTCCTGGAATGAAATGGAACAAAGATTCATGCAGCAATTCTTCCCGGACCACCGAACGCTTCTCGCCAAGAACCGGATAAATTCTTTCCTTCAAGAAAGAGGCGAGACGCTACATGACGCATGGGAGCGATTCAAGGATTACCAGCGCATATGCCCTCACCACGGGATGGACAAGAAGTATCTCATTACTAACTTCATCCAAGGACTCCAAGAGACCACCCGGTTCATGATCGTAGCAGCGGGTGGAGGATCCCTAAGCAATCTCACGTTCGATCAGCTCGAGAATCTAATCGAGAGTATGGCTAGGGAAGGAGGCAAGAAAGTGGGGGAATATAATCGCAACTTCCCATCGAAAGCTGCTGTAAATGAGCTTGGTACCGCCAACCCGGAACTAACGGATCTTAGACAACAAGTTGGCGAAATTCACCGGATGATAGCTGGACTGCATGTGGATAGACACGATTCATCCGTCGGCCAAGGGATAGAAGAGGTAAACTATGTCTCCAATCGGGGATATCAGCAAGGCTACATTAAGAGCCATCCCAACCTCTCATACGGTAATACGCACAACGTGGCAAATCCGCAAGATTTTCAGCCGCGGATAATGACGAGGAACCCTAATCAAGGGTTTCAACCGAGAGGTAACGGCCAAGAATACGGGTACCAACAACGCGCACATTCCTCGAACGATTCAGATATTTTGTCAATGCTCCAAACGATGCACCAAGAGCAAAAGAGTGCATTAGGAGGGATTAGAGCCGAACAAGAAGATATGAAGAAGAGGATGGATGGGTTTCAAACACATCTAAGACTTCTTGAGACGCAAGTGGCACAATTAGCCCAAGGTTCCAACCGGCAACCCGGACAACTTCCCGGAAAGCCCGAAGCGAACCCCCGCGAGCAAGTGAACGCCATTTTCCTAAGGAGCGGGAACACTGTGGGGCAACCAATGCCACCCACGGCTGAGAGAGGAGAGTCCAAGAGCGATGATACCGAACTCCCTATCGCCCCAGCCGTAGAAGAGAAGGCAACCGACGAGGAGAAGGAACCAACTTACGTAGCACCTCCCCCGAAAGTTCCACCGTTGCCTTTCCCTCAGCGTCAACTTCAGAAGAAGCAAAGTGACGAGACGCAGTTCTCCCAATTCGTAGACCTTTTGAGGAAGCTTCAAGTCACTATCCCCTTCTATGACGCTCTCACGAAAGTTCCTTCATACACCAAGTTCCTCAAGGATATCATCACAAGGAAGAGAACCGTGGACAAGGAGATGGTAATGGTTACGAATTCTCTCATTCAACCTCCTACCACGGTCGAGAAGATGCCCGATCCAGGTAACTTCGTCATTCCATGTAAGATCTACGACTATGTTATTGAGCATGCACTAATCGACATTGGAGCGAGTGTGAGCTTGCTACCATATTCACTTGTTAAAAAGCTCAATAGGGAAGCAGATCTTCAGCCCACAAGGATGCAAATCACCTTAGCTGATCAATCCGTACGTACTCCCGTGGGTATCTTGACGAACGTTGCAGTTCAAGTGGGGGAATTTTGGTTCCCCGCTGACTTTGTTGTGGTTGATATGGAAATCAATCCAAACATCCCAATCATATTGGAACGACCATTTCTCAACACAACAAAGATGGTCATCTACTGCACTGAAGGGAGACTAGTGATGAAGTTCGGAGACGAGTCCATCGAGTTCAAACTCGATGAAGCGCTGAACAAGCTCTTCATGACCGAACCCACCATGAACATCAACGCGACAAATGCATCAATGGAGGATCCAAGACAAGCATACGAAGGACATTCAACCGAAGGACACACTGCTGTCCCAGTGCAAAGAGGTAAGGCATAATCCAAAGGTAAGATCGAATGATTTCACGAAGGAGGAGGAGACCTACCCGATCGGGCAACA
>CM071863.1:23634443-23655204 GCA_036759665.1 Gynandropsis gynandra | reverse complement strand
TCTTGCGCCCGATCGGGTAAGGCTACCCGATCTCGTTGCCTTTGTGCCTGGGTCGTGCAAAGTGTGCGGACAAACCCCGTAGGTTTTACCCGAGCGGGTGGAGTAATAGTGCCCGACCGGGCACCCTTGTGTCCTTGATATTTCTCTTTTCCGCTCGTTGCTCGGGTGTTCCTTTGGGGTCTGGAGCTCGGTCTTGGCTCTGAGTAGATATATCTTCAATTCATGTGGTTTTGATCAGGAATCCGTCATTTTAAGCTCATTTAGGCCTTGTCGCCTAAAAACCTGAAAACCAACAAAACGGGTAGATATATCTTCAATTCATGTTGTCCACTTGAATGAATGATTTTAAAAATCTAATTGCATTGGGAGATGAGTTGGATTTTGGAACGTAACCATGATATGAAGTCTCAATTGATTTAGAACCTTGGCCCGTCGGTTGATTGAACTTAGGAATTATGATAGCAATCTTAATGCATCTAGTAGGTGAGATTACACAATTGGGAGATTGGTAGTACGCATGCTAGATAGTGGGTTTAGGAATTGGTAGATTCATTCCTTAGGAAAGAGCTTGAATTCCCCGAATACGTAACAATATCTATAACCATGATCTTGTTAGAACTTCGTTGCGTCATCGTGCATCTCTCGAAACCTGTGGTGTTTAATTCATTGAGTTTAATATGTTAGTTATTTAGTTATTTAGTTTATCTTTATACGCATTCCAATCACTTATTGATTTTACACGTCCTATTCATTAGTTTACTAGCTTTAGAGTTGCATTGATTCGTCGTGTTCGACCCTCGTACTGTACGATCCGTATTCTTGTGGAAGCGTTAGTCTAGGTAAATTATTACTTGGGATTAACCACATCACTTGTCGAGATATAAGATTCCCCTGGTTTCTGGAGGAACCCTGACCCCATTTTTGGGCTCAAAATCCTTTATTTAGGTCGATACGTTGGATTTTTAGAGCCGGGAGATGTCCTTTTCGAGTTTCTTGGGATACGCAAGTCACTTCTTGTCAATATGTTGCTTGTGTTGTGTTTGTCTCTTGGATATTTCTTTTGCTTCCTATTTCCCATTTATGTACTCGTGTTGCACCTCTTTTCCGCTTTTTGTTATCTTTTTCGTCGTGATTAGACGGTTACAACATTGAATTGTACGATGCGCTTCGAAATACCATAACTTTGCGTACCAAGCACCGAATTACTTGATTTTTTTCACATCTCATTCATCTTTTCCAGATAAAGGACACCTCGGGTTGCTAGAGGCAACCCAACCCCGTTTCCAAGCTCAAAAGCTTTTATTTTGATCAATATGTTGGATTTTAGAGCCCGGAGATGCCTTTTTCGAGTTTCTTAGGATACAGATGTCACTTCTTGTCAATATGCCGCTTGCGTTGCGTTTGTCTCTTGGATATTCCTATTGCTTCCTATTTCCTATTTGTGTTCTCGTGTTGCACCCTTTTTCTGGATTTTGTTTTCGTCGTGATTAGAAGATACAACATTGAATTGTACAACGAGCATCGATATACCATAACTTTGCGTACGAAGCACCGAATTACTTGATTGTTTCACATCTCATTCATCTATTCCAGATAAAGGATGCCTTAGGTTACTGGAGGCAGCCCGACCGTGTTTTGGAGCTCAAAATCTTTTATTTAGGATGATATGTTGGATTTTCAGAGTCGGGAGGTGCCCTTTTCGAGTTTCTTAGGATACGCATGTCACTTCTTATCAATACGTCGTTTGCATTGCATTTGTCTCTCGGATATTCCTTTTGCATCCTATTTCCTATTTGCATTTGTGTCTCGTGTTGTACCCCTTTTCCACTTTTAGTTTTGGTTTCCACCGTGATTAGACAATAAAAACATTGAATTGTACGACAGGCTTGGAGATACCCTAATTTTGCGTTCAAAGCACCGAATTCCTTGATGTTTTCACAATTTCATTCATCTTATCGAGATGAAAGATACCCCACGTTGTTGGAGGTGGCCCGACCCCGTTTTCAAGCTCAAATTCTTTTATTTAGGTCGATACGTTGAATTCTTGGATCCGGGAGATGCCCTTTTCGAGTTTCTTAGGATACGCATGTCACTTCTTGTCAATATTCCGCTTGCTTTGCGTTTGTCTCTCGGATATTCCTTTTGCTTCCTATTTCCTATTTGCATACTCGTGTTGCACCCCTTCACTGCTTTTTTTTTTCATTGTGATTAGACGATTATAGCATTGAATTGTACGAAGAGCTTTGAAATACCAGAACTTTGCGTTCGAAGCACCAAATTGCTTGGTTTTTTCACATCTCATTCATCTTTTCAAGATAAAGGACGCCTCGAGTTTTTGGAGGCAGCCCGACCCTGTTTTCGAGCTCAAAATGTTTTATTTAGGTCGATACGTTGGATTTTTAGAGCTGGGAGATGCCCTTTTCGAGTTTCTTAGGATACGCGTGTCACTTCTTGTCAATATGCCGCTTGCGTTGCGTTTGTCTCTCGGATATTCCTTTTGTTTCCTATTTGTGTACTCGTGTTGTACCCCTTTTTCGCTTTTTGTTTTTGTTTTCACCGTGATTAGACGATTACAACATTGAATTGTACGACGGGCTTTGAAATACCATAACTTTGCGTACAAAGCACTGAATTACCTGCTGTTGTAGCATTATAAACTGTATTATTACTTTTGCTACCGTCAGGATAAATCTGACCCCTTCCCTTGTTTTGGCTTCAATGTATTCTTCATTGTAAACTTCATTTCCAGGTTCATCAAGTTCTATATTTTCAGCTTCAACGTCGGGTCCTGCTTCAACACCAACTTCATTTTCAACTTCAGCTTTGGCTTCAATACATTGTTAATTTTCATCACATAGTATTGCTTGGATTTTGTTGGTGATCTCAACATATAAGACATTTTACATCCATCCTTGTCAAATTCCTACAAAAAGTCAATAACATCTTCACCATTTAAGATGTATGAAAGCATCTTAGGTCCTAGAATCATCCGAACATAGCTCAATCTTATCTTCTTCATACATTTATCGATATCAATCTTCCTACTGATGTGATCAACAAGATCATTGTATCTCGCATTTCGCAAACTTTTATTCAACACTATTGTATAAACTTCATCCTTTTCTGAAACCCACTATGTCAATTCATCATTTTGGATCTTCTAATAAGACCCTCCATAATCCAAAATGAATTACTAACCACTCATTAGCTCCTTCAACATTCATCCTACGCAACGAAATGAAATGTTAGAAAATAGATCAATCAACATTGTACCACAACGTTGTACACACACATTGTACCACACATGTATACAAGACATTGTATCACACATGTGGCACAATGTTGTAGGTACAACGTGTGTGGTACGATGTTGTAGGCACAATGTGTGTGGCACAACGTATGTGGTATGTGTGTGGAACAACGTTTGTGGTACAATACGTTTTGCGTACAACACTATAGATACAACATGTGTGGTACAAAGTTGTAGATACAACGTTTGTGATACCACATGTGTGGTACAACATGTGTGGCACAATGATGTAGGTACAATGCATGTCATACAACGTGTGTGGTGCAATGTGTGTACAACGTTTGTGATACAACGTGTGTGGTACAACATGTGTGGCAAAATGTTGTAGGTACAATGCGTGTGATACGTGTGTGGTGCAATGTGTGTGGTACAACGTTGTAGGTACAACGTGTGTGGCACAATATGTATGGTACAACGTGTGTGGCACATGTGTGGTACAACATTGTAGGTACAACGTGTGTGGTACAACGTGTGTAGCATAATGTTTGAGATACAACGTGTGTGACACAACGGTGCGGTACAATGTGTGTGGTACAACATTGTACTAGCACAAATGTTATAGACACACCTTGTAGACACGTTGTGTACAACGTTGGTGGTAGTACGTGTGTGTACAATGTATGTGTTAAGTACTGCCATGAACGTTATATACAACGTCTGTACTAAATTCGTACAATAAGGAGGAGGAGGAGGAGGAGGAGGAGGAGGAGACAAATGAATATGAAGAAGAAGAAGAATAATAAGGAGAAGGAGAGGAACGAACATGCATTACCTCTGTTTAGAAGCAGAAATTAGACCTAGAAAAAAGAAGTTTTTTGTATGGGAGAAACAAAAATTGGATTGTCTTTACATAAAACCCAGTGAGTAAAAATAAAACGTAGTATATCGATCAATCAAAATGCACAACAAATCGACCAATTAGAAAGTTTACATTATTATTATATAAGAAAATGTCATTTTAACTTCAATTTAAATCAAGGTTATTCTAACAAATTTTCACCCACATTAAAATTATTTTAAATTGAAGCTCCACAAACCTTCATATCGTTCCACAAATCTGATGAATAATTTTCCTTTAATTTAAAATTTTCAAAATAAAATGACATGGCTATTATGTGTATATTGACGTGTTTGTCACATAATCACAGTTTGACGGATATTTATATTAATGGATGAATTTAAAATAAATCATATACAATTTTGATAATTTGGAACAACTTTTGTACTGGGATTTTCCCAAAAGATAACAAGAAAACGTGAGAAATACATTTAACTCAAAACATGGTATTTGAAAACAACGAGCACATACCAATTCTATCCCGGAAACAGTAAACCCGTACACAATAAACAATAAACAATAAACCCTAACCCTAAACAGATAAGGGCTCTTAAACGACGAGGCGGGTGTCAAAGATTCTGTAAAACCTCGTCTTCCATGGGTCTGCTTTATCTGTATAGTAAGACAGGATACAACACTCAATCCATGGTGGGTTTCTTGCAGATCCCCGATCATCTGTGTCATTCTCTGTTTCTTGTATTCCCAACAACAAGTTTCGTTTCTTTCTCAAGAGCTCCACGTTGAGATACCCACCCCAAAACTTCTCCTGCCAAAATGAATCACCTCAAAAGTTACACGGTAATTCAGATCTTATTATGCTCACACATGCTAAATTGCAACAAGAAACAACTCTCATTTCCAACAGAATTTCGAAACCATTCTTTTCTTCCAATCGAAGCAAAGGAAGAACAGATGAAGAACAAAAATGACAAAACACAAAAGTATGGAATTGAAGGTATTACCGCCTCTTCATCACATAGAAAACACTTTAACATAGCTGTTGGATCCTCCAGGGTTAATAAAACCCGGTAACGCCCGCTTTTACTTGAATAGAATTCCTCAATCTGACAAGGGTATGCAGCCAAAACCCGGACCACAGATTTGTACTTACATGTGACCTGTAAAGGGTTGGTAAACCACAAACATTCATTACGTTAGAGAAAAAAAGAAATATTCAAATATCTCAGTTTGCTGCGGTAACAATGTTAACATGACAAATGGGTTTGGACATCATATTGCAGCGACAATGGAAAATCCTTGACATTCAAACAATTACCATCAGCATACTGAAACTTTTCAGTCATACATACATAAACTAGATTTCTGTACACTGGATCATATCGGAGGAGTGACGTTAAAACGTAATTGATACCTTCGGAAATGTTAAGATGTCCATCAGTGTAACAAATGGAGCCCTCTCATGATCCGTCTCTAAATGACACTAAGATTGTGAGAAAACTCTTGACATCAAAAATACAAAACAAGCACAGAACCAAAATGTCGAATTTGATGTTTGAGGGACAAACAAAATACCTATCCAAATTTCATTTTTAGATTGTACAATAGCAATTTTTATTTCATTTTAAACTGAAGTATTCAAATTTTTTAAAGAACATAAAAAAAAGAAAAATTAGATCACCCAATAAAATCCAGATAATAGATGACCTAAGTTTTCAGCTACAGGCATAAATCTTATTCCAAAGACAGGCAGAAGACCCCAACATGAAGGCTCTGACAGAGCAAACTGGCCATAAAATAATATATCATCTATAACCAGAATCATATAGATACTTAAAGCTGGCGATAAAATTAGATTAACAGAATGGGTGTTTCGAGCTTTCTCCAAAATTAAATATGTGGTGTTGGAACCTGTTAATCCAGGAGGCCACGGAAAACTCCAAAATGGCATGCGCCCCAATTTTGAAGATATTCTCTTATCATATAGCCTAATTTTATGTACTATGGTTAGAAGGCTATAACAGCACTGCGGTAAGTAGAATGATTAATGGTGAACTCAAAAGAAGTACTAACCTCTTGATGTTTTCTACTAAACTATCATCTCGAATTCGCTTAACCTTTGTGGAGTCCAAGCACTTACCCACCCAAGTTCCCCGATCGACTTCACAAAGCAAACCACAAAATTTCATCCACTGACCAGGTTTAATCAAGCACGGGAATCGATCATATGCTGAAATTCTCAAGATCGTTCCAACAGTGGGGAGCTCAAGCAAAATATCTCTTGATGATACAAAAGTGCATAAGCGAAGACTTGTAAATGAATCTGCTTCTGTTCCCCTGTTCATGGCAAACAGTGTTAAATGTTTCAGACAATATCAAAACTCGCACACGGCAACAAAAGAACAGTTAACATATTAATATTTATAACAAAAATCTACAAAATCACCGAAGAATCTGAGCACTAACGTCTAAAACCAGTTGCCTAAAAAGCATGAACTCACGTTGCCAAAATACTTGTTGGAGGTGCATCAGTTCCATCCCAAACAAAGATCATGCTTCTATCTTCACTAACATGAAGAATCTCCATTACAAGAAACAACAAAAACAGGAAATGATCAGTCATCAATTAAATAATTTCACATGGTTAATTTAACATGAATTAATAACATTTTCCACAGATGATAGTAAAGTCGTGTACCCTGCATGCCAAATCGAAACAATTCCCTTCCTT
The DNA here is from genome assembly GCA_036759665.1 of Gynandropsis gynandra. Taxonomy (NCBI): domain Eukaryota; kingdom Viridiplantae; phylum Streptophyta; class Magnoliopsida; order Brassicales; family Cleomaceae; genus Gynandropsis; species Gynandropsis gynandra. The sequence continues at coordinate 23,648,367 of CM071863.1, read as the reverse complement.
AATCTCTCTCAAGAATGAAAAGTTGATTGGCCCTGCCAACATTTTTATCAATTGAACATTTATTCTGTTAGCTGCACTAAGGCTAATAACCATACGATGAAAAGTAAATTTATGAGAAACATTCACAAGGCATATAACCTCACAAACCTCTAAGCATAAAACCAAAGTAAAAACATTACAAACAGAGATAGAGAAACACAGAAAATTGTCCAGACCAAAGGTAGAAATTTGCAAACATAGCTTATAATACAGGAAACACTTGCTGCATATTTGAGTAATGAAGCTCCTCTCTCTCATTCCTCCTTACAATACAGGAAACACTTGCTGCATATTTGAGTAATGAAGCTCCTCTCTCTCATTCCTCCTTACAGAAACCTAACCGAAAAATGCTTAAAACACAGAATTCCCCTCGTCGAATACTATGTAACAGAGAGTTTTAACAACAATTGTTGACTAAAAATAACCATTCATAGAGTGAATTCCAGATTTTTTGCCTGGTTTCGGATTCTGGGAGAGAAGAGGAACTTCCATTAACAAATTCCTCAATTTGTGTATTTTGTTATGAAAGATATTTATATCAAGTTTTCTATCTGTTTATAACAAAGTTTCCATAGCTTGTACACTGACCAGACCGTTTATATCATCCAGAAGGATCTTGTGGTTAACTTGGAAACAGACGGATACATAAAATGTAGAATTGAAGGTTACTCATAATAATCATTTCTTGTTTGAGAATATATTTCCCTTAGATAAAGATATTGTAAACTTTATAAACATATATTGCTCTTCTTTTCTCCTTCCATTCAACTATCTGAACATGTCGACATTCATTGCAAGTTTAGGTCAGATGCTTGTTCATGTTTAGCTGATCCATTAATAAATACAACCATTTTATAGAGCATCCCAGATTTCCAAGACAGCTCAATAAGTTTGAAGTTGCTAAAAGGTTAAAACTTTTCATCTGATAAAACAGGTAACAATGAATATTAGGATACAAGACTTTTTCAATTTTTTACCTCCGTTAGTCTTGCTACTGGTCAACCATCTGCCTAGCTCTTCCGCGGAATTTTTGAATTGCATTTTTTCTTGAAATCTTGAAGAATATTGATAACAGACAAAATCATCATTACCACCCTCTTCATACAGTGCGAAGGAAGAAAGTCGTTTATTAAATACAGCATTCACTCTGCCATCAAAAACTCTGATCTGTGGAAGAATAAGATTTCAGATATAACTTAGTTCTGAAGCTCATTTTCCTCGTCAGAGAAGGAAACGATAACAAGGCATGCTAAGTATAGCAATGGTTGATTTATTATAAGGCAATGGTCACAATACCACCACATGCTAGCTTTCTTTTTTTTGGGTGTGTTATACGCCGCCTCACAAGGATTGATTTGGCACTATAACGGGCTCGAGCCAAAGCTCTGGTACGAGTTGATTAGAACCTATCTCATAATATGTCCAAATTAACCTCATAAAGGCCATGACTAGAACTCACGCCCAAAAGCTAGGTGTCAATTGCCTTATAAGGCATCAAATGTTTTTGTTTCCCTCAAAGGCTATGATTGAGCTAGAGAAATTACAAGAATTCTTCTCTGTTTATCATTTAACAGGTGAAAAACTTAAATATTCATGAACAAGGTGTGTTAGTGCCATGATGTTACACAATAAGAGCAAACCGTGATGACCATGGAAGAAAAGTGGAACAAAGGAAACTATAGTTACACAATACCTTGACACGTGTAAGCAAAATGATATCTTCAGGGTTCTTAAGACGTGGAAGTTCTTCAAGTGTGCTAGTAAAAACATTAATGGTGAGCCCGGGTCTTGGATATGATTCATCTATTATGCTGAGTGAACAGATCCAATCTGGCACGGAAAGAGAAGTTATTAGCTGCAGAGTGATTCAGGCAACTCGCACAAATTAATACCATGCCACAATAATGTGAAAATAATTATCACCCAAAGAATGGAGAGGATCTAAAAACTAGGCAGTGAAAGTTGAATCTTCAAACTCTCACTGCCCGTAGTCACCTGAAATTTAGATTCTATTATACACCAAAAAGAGTTCAGGGTCTGTCTTACAAAGAGAAGGAAACATGAATCAAAGGCTATTCTAGTTTAGACAAATCACGTTATTTGCAACTCAGTGTTTTAGCCTTGTGATTAATAACAGTCCTATTACTCCATTAAGAGCAAGTGACACTCAATGTTCTGACTTCCCACAAGCAAAGACATAGATAACTTGAGAGCAAAAAGCATGTGTTGATACGAATATGTATTCATTGACATCGTAGAAAGGTTTCTAATTCCAAGGGCAAGAAATTTTACATCTGCATAGCAAATCACTACAACTTTGCCTTAGAAAAGTATAAGCAATTCTTTGAATCACCCATTTCACATTTCATAAAGGGAACACAAAGTGTCCCACTCAGAAATCAAAGCATACATAAATTTACAAAGCCAAACCCATCTAGAATATGGAACCAAAATACCCAGAAATCCGAGCTTTGACAATTCTCGAGCTAACGGAGAGGTAAATAAAATTGGGTAAACGGGTTGCTTAACCTGGACCTCGAGAATGCTTGGGTTCTCTCGATTCTACGACTACACCAATTAAATTTGTTTCTTGGTTGATAAAATTAACAGCGTCGTTTATCTTCAGAAACTTCCCATTGTCACTTCTCACCATCTCGTCTGCTTGTTCTCGAGAGTAGGGCAATTTTGGAGAAGGCATAAAATATGTTTTTTGTCATTGGGTTTTTTCTTGCCTTTATTATTCGGTTTATAATAATTAAAATTAATGTGATTAAATTTAAAAAAATAGCCTATTTCACTTTAAAAATTATGATTTAGTCTTATTTTTCATTTGATTTTGAAGTTTATTCTCTCTCGATTTTTAGTTTTCATCTTTTTTTTTTGAAAATTATGTTTTAATCCTATTACCCTCTCGATTTTGACTTCATCATATTCTCCCGTCAATTATCAAAAATCTGCCTAAAACCCTTTCCGATTTTGATCACATTTTGACCCAATTTTGATTTTAATTTCGACCCAAATTTGACTCAATTTTGACCTAATTTTGATTTTAATCTTGATCCAAATATGACTCAATTTTGACTTAATTTTGACTCGATCTAATCCTAAATTGTAATTAATTTTGACCAAAATTTTTACTTAATTTTAACTCGAATTTTAACAATAAATCAAGTTAATTATTCAATTTAATCGACTTACTTGATTTGATTTCGAATAAAATTAAGTACGGTTTTTTACTTGAAACCATTTTAACACAAAATCGAACCCAATTTTGACTCAATTTTTAACCCAAAACCGATCCAATTTTGATCCAAATTAAGATATCAATTTTAGCTCGATTTAATCCAAATTTTTACTTAATTTTGACCCAATAAAATTAAGTAAGGTTTTTACTTAATCCGTAATTATAATCCAAAATCGACCTCAATTTTGACTCAATTTTACTTAATTTTAATCCAATTTGTACTTATTTTTAACCCAAAATTTTACTTAATTTTAACCCAAAGTCGACCCCAATTTGACTCAATTTTAACCCAAAATCAATTCGGATTAAATCGAGTCAAAATTGATTCGGATTAAATCGAGTCAAAATTGATTCGGATTAAATCGAGTCAAAATTGAGATCATAATTTGGGTTAAAATTGGATCGATTTTGGGTTAAATTTGAGTCAAAATTGGGATCGATTTTGGGTTAAAATTAAGTAAAATTTTGGGTTAAAATTAAGTACAAATTGAATTAAAATTAAGTAAAATTGAGTCAAAATTGAGGTCGATTTTGGGTTAAAATTACGGATTAAGTAAAAATCGTACTTAATTTTATCGAGTCAAAATTAAGTAAAAATTTGGATTAAATCGAGTCAAAATTTATATCATAATTTGGGCCAAAATTGGATCGGTTTTGGGTTAAAACTGAGTCAAAATTGGGTTCGGTTTTGGGTTAAAATTGGTTTCAAGTAAAAAACTGTACTTAATTTTATTTGAAATCAAATCAAGTAAGTCGATTAAATTGAATAATTAATTTGATTTATTGTTAAAATTCGAGTTAAAATGAAATAAAAATTTTGATCAAAATTAAGTACAAATTAGGATTAAATTGAGTCAAAATTAAGTCAAAATTGAGTCATATTTGGATCAAAATTAAAATCAAAATTGGGTCAAAATCGAGTCAAAATTAGGTCAAAATTAAAATAAAAATTTAAATTAAAATTAAAATCAAAATTAAAATCAAAATTGGGTCAAAATTGGGTCAAAATCGGAGGGGGTTTTAGGCAGATTTTTGATAATTGAGGGGGGAATAAGATGAGATCAAAATCGAGGGGGAATAAGACTAAAACATGATTTTCAAGGGGGAATAAGATGAAAACTAAAAATCGAGAGGGAATAGGTTGTTTTTCCTTAAACTTATTTGGTTTTCTAAAGCAAGTATTCCGACGAAGCAGGAATTTCAAAAATATTATCTTTAAAAAATATTTCAACTTCAAATTATAATTTTAAATATTGATAATTTCATATCATCTTTATCGACAATTTTTTTCTTTTTTTTCTCTTTTCCAGAGCGCTTCAATTTCTCTTTTTACTGTGACCCAAAAATAATTGTTCTCCCACACCATAACAGATTCGGTGAGAGTAGCTTAAAATCGGCATCAGATTCGTTGTCAATAGGTTTAAATCGTTTGTTATCAACAAAGAAGCTTGCAATTAAGTACGTTCTGCAGAAAAACTGTTGCACTAGGTCAAGAGTCTTAAGGGACCAAGGTCGCAAGGGTAAAGGGGTCAAAGGATTGCAAGGGTTAGAGGGTCGATGGATAAAAGGGTCGCAGGGGTCCAAGAGTCGAAGAGGTCGCACGGGTCAAAGGATCGCAGAGGTACAAGTGTCACAGATGGACCTCTTCGACCTTTGGACCCCTCCGACCCTTGTACATCTTTGACCCTTGCGACCCTTGGACCCCTACGACCCTTGGACCCCTACGACCCTTGTCCCTCTGCGACTCTTGTTAAAATAATACTAAATCCACAAAAACAGTGATACTAACAATAGTATTTAATATTGAATAATAGTAAGAATAATTTATTATTTACAAATACAATTATTTACAAATAATATGAATAAAATTTTAAAAATAATAATTTATCAAGTTATTTACAATAATTGACTCAAATATCTACTAGCCCTGTACATCTCCGATCCTTGGACACGTGCGACCCTTGTTCCCCTTCGACCCTTGTCCATCTACGATCCTTGTTACAATAATAGTAAATCCACAAAACAACGATACTAACAATTGAATAATAGTAAATTCACAAGATCAAATGAAGTTCAAGTTAAAAGAAAATTCAAAGAAATCAAAATACAACTCGAATAAAAATATGTTGTTGACAAATCGAAGCACAGGTTCTGCTCCATTGGAGAACAGCTCTACTATGAGGGAACAACCCACGTTCAGTCCATTTTCTTGACAAAACTGTCTTCACCCCCCCTCACCATGACTCACGGGCCTTAAAGATTCTAGCCAATAATAGAACCTTCCGCAATCGAACATTCCACAATCGAGGTACATTATTATCTTACATCGTCTGCGGCAAATACCGTTCTCCCTCGCAAACCCTATCGAAAGTGTCTGCGACATCACCAAGTTACATGAGTATAAATGAATACCGTGCCACCTTGGACCTATGCGACCACTCGAACCTCTACGACCCTTGTCTCCCTTCGACCCTTGTCACCCTTCGACCCTTGTACCTCTGCGACCCTTTGTCCCCACGACCTTTTCCCCTCTGTGACTCTTGTTACAATAACAGTAAATCCATAAAAACAGTGATACTAACAATAATACGACTATTGAATAATAGTAAAAAAAACCAATCACATACGAACATGAATTTCAAGTTTAAAGGAATGTTGTTGTTCAAATGAGGTTCAAAGCAATCAAAATACAACGAAATTCAAACTATTTTGTTTGTAGGCTCTGATAGAGGGAAAACGTAGACAAGGTACGTCATGAACAGCGTGCAGTTCGACTTTGAGGGTACAACCCACGTTAAGTCCATGATTGTGACAAAACTTTGTCCAACCCCTAGTGATGCTAGCGCCACCGCGTTTCACGGGCCTTAGATCTGCCTCCCAAATCCGTCCATAGTTGATTATCAGATCAATTTTACTTCGTCTACCGCAAAGACCACTCGACCTCGCAAAATCTATCGGAAGTGTCTGCGATAACCGAATAAATTTACAACGACGCCAAACTAATGCATATACGACCAGATTTGATGAATCGAATAAATATGTTTGAGTTCATTTACCACGGCATCTACAGCCAAATTTGAACGTGTGACCGGTACAGTGAAAATCCTCTGACCAGAAGAAGATGACCCTACTTCAACGGATGATGATGATATAGATGATGCATATTGTAGATTACACATATCATCTCCGAAACAAGTTACGTGAAAAACCATATCACCTTCGTGACGAAAAACTAAAAAATCCCGAATACGAAAATCATGGTCCTTGGAGAAATCTTTTCATCCATCAGTGAATCTTGAGCCATCCAACTTGACTTCCCATGTTTTGTTAGACACATCCGGTTTAAGCGTTACCGTGTTGTCGTCCCTCATTTTCCCGCAAATATTTTCATCGAAGAATTCCATCGGAATGTCCTGTAACAAAAATCAAAAAAGTCAAATTTGTACATTCTCTAAATAAATATACCGAATGAAAGAGATGAAGGAGATTACGAGGTAGTTCTCTAGAAAGCTCGGAAGAATGATTTGGATGAAAGTAGGGAAATATGGCATTTTTCGACAAAAAATGGATAGAGGATGATGAGAGTTAGAGAGAGTGTGTCGTTATTCGCAAAATGATGGGTGGAAGATGATGCAATCGAGAGAGAGTGAATCGTTATTCGAAAAAAGGAAACGGTTGGAATACGAAAAGACATGACCCTGACATCGAATCACCGTCAGATGGAATTCGATATGTTTTTTCAAATTTTGGTGAAAAGTTCGGAAGTAATTTTGGTGAAAATGATAAAATGTCACAAACCAATCACAATTGAGGGTGGCATGGGTCGCACAAGGTCACAAAGGTTACAAAGGTCACAAAAGTTACAAAAAAAGTTACATAAGGTTACATAAGGTCTCAAAGGTCACAACAGTTACAAAAAAGGCAAGAAAAAGGTTGAAGAAAAAGGAAAAAAAGGTTACATAAGGTCTCAAAGGTCCCAAAGGTCAAATTTGCCGACTTTAGATACACATCGGAGCCCTCCACCATAAAGAGAGTCGTGTGTGACTCAACGCCTTCTCCAAGTTGACCTCTAACCATGACCTTAGGTAACGCAGATACAGCATGATGCATGAGTCCGCCGATGACTAAGACCTTATGTAATGCAGATACAACACTAAGTCCTCCATCCACATTGTAAGTACTTGTGTGTATCTGCATAGAGACCGAATCCGACGATTACCAAGACCTTGAGTAACAAATAGACAACACGATTCCATGCGTCCACCATGTGACCTTCGTAACGGTCACAAAGGTAACAAGGAATTTTCAGAGAATTTAGGGTTAGAGACTTAGACGAAGAGAGGAGAGAGATGGGATTCTCTCGATTCATTCTCATCTCAAATGGGTGTTTTGGTGAGAGTTAGAAAATGTGATGAACCTTTTAATATAGGGGTAACAGAGACGTGTCGCAATGGTCTTGAGTGTGGCATTGGTAAAATAATAGCTAGCACTGGAAAATCCAGTAGTCTGACATTGGAAAGACTAGTTGAAAGGGTCAAAATGGACAAATGGGTCGCAAGGGTCGCAATGGTCGCATGAGGCTTTGTGACCCAGTGCGACCGTGCGACCGTTGTACTTTTGTGGTCCTTGTACCCGTGCGACCCTTGTATCCATACGACCCTTTGTGCCCCTACGACCCTTTGACCCCTCCGACAATGTAGCAAATATTTTAAAAAATAACAATGTACCAAATATTTACATCTTCCATTCCAAAAAAAAACAATGTACCAAAATATCAAGTTAGTCTCGGGGTGGAGGGATACATTTTCTATTACTAAATATATCACCCGCCATCTTCTCACGCATGGAAGTAACATTGTCGTCACAAATGAAGTGAAAAGTATTCATCCTTCTCATTAACGAGGCTTCTACCAAATTGTAGGCGAAAACACCACAGTCATTCGCGCTTTTGTTCTGTGACAGACCTTCATAATACTTATACTTCCATTCATCTTCTCCAGAAGCCAAAGAAGGAGACCCTCCGGGAATGAACATCTTGGGGACAACGTTTCTTACTTTCTCAATCACGGATCGATATGCGTTTTCTTCATGCTGCTCTTGCAGCCATATACCGTGATGCATCGGGTCGCAAAATCCGCTTTGATGGCTACCCATTGACATCCTACCCATCGACTTTCGGTGGATGGAATGTTTAGAACCGAGGCAAAGCCTACAAAATCACTCATTGGTGTCTTCGTACTTCTGAATGGATACTTGGCATTCAAAAAATTACTAAGAATTTCCGGTAAAGTTTCCATATCCTCATACATCCACAGCGTGAGCGTCTGCATAAAAGCAACAGGACAAACGTAATAATTCCGATACACAGCGGGCATGAATGCTGAGCGAAAAGGCAGCACCATCAACGCCTAAGACAACACCATCAACGCCTCATCCAATTGCTTCAAAAAAAATAACACACATGAATACATATGACACAAAACTCTGTAACTAAGGGTTTAAAAAAACTTGCATCATCTTCAATCCATACCTTGGGCATTTGATAACGTCTATTTTGTTATAGTATTTTAGTCTCTTTTTATAGTTAGTTTCATCATTCATTTGAACTTCACTAAACATTAAGCATCATTTAGTCCTCTTTCATCATTTTCTCGTGTTATTGCAGGAAATAAAATATCGGGATACAAACACGAGTAAATGAAGCAAAACTAAACAAAACCACTCTCCTATCAGCTATGCACGGTCAGCATCCAAAGAATCATAAACCGGAAAAGAGAAATGGAAGCAATGGACGCTTACAAAAAAAATGGAAACAATGGATGCTTACAAAAATGGAAACTTTCAGTGGTTGGAACAAAAAATGGAAATTTTGGTTGCTATAACAAAAGTAAGAAGAGCACGGTTGGAATATGGAAATGAAACATGGAAACTTTCAGAGGGACTGCATCATCAAGATCAACAACACCTACCCATCCTTCTTCTTTGTCATCTTCAACCTCTATTATTTTTTCACTCATGTCTCCTTCCTCTTAGTCCCCTTTACTTTCCCCTTCTTTTGATCACCAAGAGCTGATATTCGTGTCAGCAGTTCTTGCTTACAGATATCCTCCCAACAAATACCTTTCGAATTTTTACGAAGATGTTCCATCCATATTTGAACATCGGGATCGTCACATCTCTCGCAATCCTCTAGATCAGAAAGTAAAGCTTCCTCTTCGTGTTCAACATGAAGAATACTTTGAATTTCCAAAAAAAAAAACAAAAAATAACCATTATTACCCTTGTTTCCCTTGTGACCCTTTTGTATTTGTTACCTTAAAATCTCCGATCCGCCTTATCACATCTATATACTTCGGATTAAAACTGGATTTACCCATCTTCTTACACATTCTTGGGCATGATGGATGCGCATCCAGAACATCAACATACCATCCCTTTCCGCTCAAACTAAGGATGATTTCGAATGGAAGTAACTGAAACATTAAAACAAAATTATAAGAATGCAAAAATTACGAAAACATTCGAGTTATTCGAATAATATATACAACTTACGATTATTAGAATCATGAAACCGCCACAATCCCATTTTGGTTTCGGTGATTCCCGCTAACGTGCTTGCGGCAAGTATCCACAATCTTCTCGAATGTGTAATGCCCCCATGGAAAGCCTTCACAAAATTCCAAGTCATCAACCATGTCAATGAGATCATGGCTGATAGAGTTTTCTACTGAAGGTTTGTGAGCCATAACTTGCGCTAACAACATCAAAGTTGTCAACCTCTTTCGGTCGTTAGAATACTTCGCCTTCACAAGCTTTTCATTGACTTGTGCGGGGGTCACCTTTCCACGGCCAAAATTCTTCAGCCTGAATGTGTCATCCCTTTTGGACTCCCATCCTTTGGGATATGGTCTGCATTTCAATCCGGAAATTGGTGTGTACTCCACTATAGAGTATTGGATGGAAATGTCGTTTAAGACAAACCATAACTCCTTCTTGTCCCGTATAATCACAGAGTGATTTAGTAGGATAGACATTTGAACCTTCATCAATGTTGAGTCACATTGGACATGGAATAAATGCCTAAATTGTGACTTCTTCTCGAAGTAATGCAACTCGTATTTATCTAAGATTCCTCTCAACGTCGTTATTGTCTCGTGAGGATAACACTTGGTGGTGATCTTTGGCATTCTGTCCATGTGCTTGAATTCATACACAAACTTCGGCTTTGGCACCACCTGCAAAATGACCAATTAAGAATACATTATACTTCTACTGACTTAAACGACCCATGCAACTCAACCGACCCGTGCGACCCATGCGACTCAAACGACCCTCAGACCCTCTGCGACACTCAACCGACTCACTGAGACTCAAGCGACCCATGCACTGAATTGACCCATACAACTCAAGCGGCCTACGGGGTATAATATCAAGCGACCCACGGGCATATTATCAAGCGAACCATGCGACTCAAATGAACCTTGCGACTCAATGACATAAGCGACCCATGCGACGCAAACGACCCTTGCGGATCAATGACACAAGCGACCAATGCGACTCAACGACCCTTGGACCGCCTGCGATGCTCAAACGACCATTTCGACCCAACCGACTCACTGAGAGAAACGACTCACCGAGTTGAAGATGGTCATGCGACTCAACTGACTCACTGATACTCACACCCATTTCAAATCAATAAACCATTTTGTGACTCGACAGCTTGCAAAACCCTAGAAATCGATCTACTTACACTTATGGACGCCATTGAAGATTGACTCGTGCTGTCTTCTTCACTGTTAGTGTTGATTCTAGCCATTTCCTTCTTGCCAACTTCAAATCGATCCCTATCAAGTTCAAAATCACTTATTCTTTCTTGCTCTAAACTTTGAAATAGGTTTTCACGTCGAAAACTGTTCGTCTTTCTTTTTTTTGACAGGGTTTAATAGTTTTTCACGTCGAAAAACTGCAAAACGTGTATTTTTTCACGTTAAAAAATTAATGGCAAATTTGTCTTTTCTTCTGTTTTTTTCGATTTAATAATTATTTTAGGGCATGATATTTTTGAAACGGATTAAACCTACGAGGATATATGAGATATTTCGTCTATTGAAGTTTATTTGTATATAGATATTTGGTAAAGTTGTAATAATGTATATGTGGTTTATATAAAAGAGTTTTAGATTTTATTTATTGTAATAAGAAAAATAAAAAATATTTTATATTAAAAAAGAAGAAAATACAAAATATTTCTCTTATCGATATCTTGCAGGATTTATCTTAGTATGTTCATCTAATTATGAATATAATTTTGTTTCTAGATCTTTTGTTTTTCTCGTTATAATCTCACGGTAGAAATAGAGATTCTCTATAAAAAAATAAAATCTGAATTCTTCACAACAAGATGGAAATATAGAGACTTCGGTAACAAGGTACAAGAAGAAATTGGAGGTTGTCGTGGCAACTCACAAGTTAGAGAGGGGTGAATCCCAGACATGACCACAATCCTTAATACCCATGAATTTCAATCAAAAGCAAGATTGTAGAATGGTGTCTATGACCTTACAATACATTCATTTACTCTATTTTTAGTTGTAATGGGATCCTAAGATATCAAATTTAAGAGAATTATGTCTACATAGATTCATTTCAATAGCTCATTCTACATGGTCCACTTTTGTGATCTCTATATTGCCGTTTTCATCTCGCATTTCCCATGTAGCCTTTTTTACATACAAAGCCGTCACTATGTCTGCAAAATGGTGAGAGGAAGGAACATGAAGAACATAAATTAGGTTGACGATGACCTTTCATGTAATGGATGTCAATGTGTATTGTGCATCAATATAGCACGAGGTTTGTGGAAAGTCACACGGGAGAAATGTTATCGTAATACACTTGTGTGGCTTGAAAGAATAGCAGTGCAGTTCGCGAAAATGTTTCGTAACCAATGATCAGACTGTTTCACTCTATGATTAGTGGCACGTTTCTATTCAAGTTTCGAATTGTTTTTGTCTCTTTGGTTCTTTTTTATATCTTCTTTGGTTTAATTTGTGATCTATAGCAGGTGCTAAGGAAACATTACGTCGAAACATCACAATATTTTACCAAAAAATGTGCATTAGGAATAGAAAAAGAGAAAGTCTTCGACCCGGGACTAAATCATTCGGTTGAGCATAAAAGATTGAGATGATCTCAAGTTCCAAAGGAATTGCTCAAGCAGAGCGATTATTTACTCGATCATTACAAAGCACGTAAATCTCTCCCGAAGATCCGTTCATCCCGAGCGATGACCAACTTAGTAGCGGTAAGCTAAATATAGAAGCTTTTCACACCCATAGGCTTGCTCAACTTGAGCATTTTCCGACATGATTGTCTCTGATTGCACGGGAAATATATGGAAAAACCAACCGTTTAGCCCGAACTGACACCAATTTGACCGAGTGATTTATCAAATTCATTTAACAATTAAAATTTTGTATTATTTAAGTGGTGGAGAGTTTTTTTATAAATTTGGGACGAAACCAGACAAAAAAGAGGACGAGAAATACATAAAAAACAATAAAGAATATTGAGATGGGATTCCCTTCATTGTGCGAAAAAAGGATAACTATCAAAGAATAAACTATCAATGAATTATTTATTGTTGTAATTATTTCCTAAAATGTAGATCCACGGGGATCCATGCTTTAGACTAGAGTTTTGTGCATTCAAACTCATTGTATTTAATGACTGGATTTGTTGTTTTTGTTTCTACAGTTTGATGCATGTTTTTACTCTTTCGATTTTTTAATGAACCCTTTAAATTATTGTCAAATGGTTTAATTCAGATGAAAACATTATACTAGGCTAGATTTTATGCATTAAACAGTATGTAGGTGATTAGATGGAGATGTCGATGACTGAAATACTTGAATAGAATCTAAACTTCAAGAGGAGCTAGATTCATATAAGATGATTGAATTCTTCGATAGGAACAAATGTAATTTTCCAAAATCTTAAATAAGATTTTATATGTGAGAATAATTCTCAAACATAGAAGCATCATTTCACTTGTATATAATTGTAATTGTATTTTATTTGTTCATATTAGACAATAGATGTAACTATATTTTTTATTGTTCATGAACGTAATTTTCATTAACTTAAAATTGTGATCTTTCTTAGTGTTTGTGTTCGCCTCTAGTATATATATATATATATATATATATTATAACTTGATATGATTATATCTCACACATCAGCCAACATGTTTCTACCATAATATTTGCAACCGCCACCTACTCAACTTTGACATCCGATCTATACATTTTGGATTGTCGCTTTGACAACCACGATACAAAGTTATCAACCAAAAAGACACAGTAACCTTAAGTCGAACAACAAAGATCTATGCATCTGACCAAGTCGTCATTGATGCGGGCTATGAGACTACTCGTTGTTGGATGGCGGAGGTGGTGTCCATGGTGAACAGTGCCTTTGAATGTATTATTGTTCAAAAGGTGTCTACATATATTGATTTCCTAATATAATGATATCTAGAAGAATATACAATAATAATTAATAATATATATACTAATACTCTTGATGTGCGTAGACTCAAGTAATAAATTACCTAGACTAACGCTTCCGCAAGAATACGGA
>CM071863.1:23597098-23608549 GCA_036759665.1 Gynandropsis gynandra | reverse complement strand
GCAAGAGTTGCAAAACAAAGACAAACATGACTTAGACAATGGAAAAGAGTTCTTAGAAACGACATGCTTTAAAATGGAAACCGAAGGATGCCCTAATCGAGAGTGCCACTCGGACAAAGTGGTCTTGACACTAGGAAGAGCCACAATAGGAGGTTTGGGAGCTACGGGAATCGGCCACTCATAGACACCATCTTTAGATTTTCCGTGAAGTAGACGCTCCCCCGTTTTTAGATCCTTCACCTGAAAATGATCATCAAAAAATTCCACGGAAACTCCATTAGTCCGACATAATTGTTGAATGGAGATAAGATTCTTGTTCATCGTAGGCACATATAACACATGATCAAGATGAAGATATGAATCATGCGATGAGCTAGGGATAGAGAAAGAATCAATGTGGGTAATGGACAACGAGGAGCCATCACCGATTACCACTTCTTCACCACCCTTGTACGGAGAAAGGAGCGACAAATTGTGTAGATCCGACGTGATATGATGAGAGGCTCCGCTGTCAAGGAGCCATTGATCCGGTGCATATGGTGTGACGGTGGTATTGTGAGCCCGCGGCTGCCACAGACGCGGCGAAGAACTCGAATGCGGCGAGGGAGCTGACGGCGAATGTGGACTGCCGTGAGAAGGTGGCAGCTGTGGGCAACGACGGGCGCTGTGGCCATGAACTCCACACAATTGGCAACGCCCTTGATACCCCGAAGATTGCCGATTGTCTTGCCTTCGCCAATTGGAGGAGCTATGCTGCCGATTGTAGTGCCGCGGACGAGTGTTGATGGCTAGGGCAGTGACCGGCGGCATGAATTGCATTGGCATGGATTGGAGGAGTTTGGCTTCATGACTAAGGAGTTTTTCATGAAGCTCCTCAATCGGAATAATGTTGTCTCGGCATCAACAATTGGCTTGTAGTCTTCCGGGAGTCCATCGAGGATGTATTGGAGTAAATCCTCGGCATCAAGTGGCTTGCCTAGAAGCGTTAATTCATCCGCTTTGTTGATGATAGTCCTCATGTAGTCGTCTATGGTTTGAGATCCTTTCATACTTCGCTTGAGTTGTTCATTGAGTTGAAGGATATGCCCCCGTGATGCCTTGCCATACGTTTGAGCAAGGAGGAGCCATGCCTCGTGGACGGAGGACACACGAGCGACCATGGGCTGTAGGGGAGGAGAGATCGCTCCAAGAATAGCCGAGAACAAGAGCCGATCTTGCTGTTTGTATGGGGCAAACGCCGGATTTGGTATGGCAATGCCTTCGACGAGGAGGGTAGCATTGGGGACGACAGAATCCGATTGGATAAAACAATCCAACCGATGGCCTTCGAGTAGAGCACGGATTTGAATACTCAAAATCAAGTAGTTGGAGGAGGTAAGCTTGGTTACATTCGACATGTTAGCCGTGAGAAGCGTACCATTAGGTTCATTGGGGTTGAACGCCGGAGTAACGTCGGCAGCGGATGAATTTGACATGGTGAGGGCTGGTCGGTTGAACAAGATACGTCGAACGGCTGGCTGAACTAGGGACGTCGAGCGGTTGAAGTGGTTTGCGTGACACGGTCACTGATCGTGGGAGAATGATCGGCTGAACAAGGGGCGTCGAATGGTGGAACGTAGGACGTCGAGCGAGCGAGCGAAGGGCTGAACGTGGGGCGACTGACTGCGGCCGACGGGTGCAACAATGGTTTGAGCGGTGCCGGAAAGTGCGGCTGGAAGCGGCCGGCGGCGGCGGAAAGGTTGGCGGCGCCGAAAAGAAGAAAAAGAAAATTAGGGTTTTGGCCGGTTGAAAATTTTGACGTAGGTCTTTAGGGCTCTGATACCATGTAAACGGTATGATTTCGTTTTATTCAAATATCAAAACTAGTACAATGTGTAAATATAGGTACAAGAAGTAGTAATAGTAGAAAACCCTAATAAAGTGTGAAATTACATAAATACCCCTACTGCTTATATAACCGACCGGTCAGATTCTCATTAGCCGAACTTAACCTGCAACTTAACAGGTCCGGATTCATTCTTTAACCTTCCAACAAAGTCTGAAATCCTATGTTACTGAGCGGGCAACACTAGTGTAGGAGTGATAATGTTAAGCGTAGAACCGAAAATCAAGAATAAATCAATAAATCTAAGCATTAACGCAAATCATTGTTCATCCATTACAATCTGATATCCCTACCCGTAGTTTGGACTCTACTCACTCATGGAGAATATAAAAAACGAAGATAACATAATCCTAAACATGATAGACTCTAGGAAATTCGATGCCTCGACCTTCCCTATCGTGTTACTAATGTGAGGATTGATGCTTCTCTTCTTCTCCAACGTCTCCCGAGCCTTTCCAGATGTTTTCCAAGCCTTTCCTTGCCCTGTACGTCGCCCCCGTTTCTGTAGATCTCTTCTGTTCTATAAATTAGGTCGTTTGAATGCAAGATCTAGGTTGTTTCGAAATACACGGCCCGCTCGGGCACCACTATTGCCCAGTCGTGCAGAGGCGCGCCCGATCGTGTTCCTTCATAGAGCCCGATCGAGCATCAGCACCCGATCGCGTACTTGAGCGGCCCGAGTCGTGCAAACTCTCGGGGAATTTGGGATGAATAAACGCCCGAGCGGGTATTCGTCTTGCGCCCGATCGGGTAAGACTACCCGATCTCGTTGCCTTCGTGCTCGGGTCGTGCAAGGTCTGCGGATAAAACCACGTAGGTTTTACCCGAGCGGGTGGACTATGGTGCCCGACCGGGCACCCTTGATACCTTGAATTTTCTCTTTTCCGCTCGTTGCTCAGGTGTTCCTTTGGGTTATAAGGCTTGATCTCGGCTCTGAGTAGATTTATCTTCAAAGTACGTGGTTTTGTTCAGGAGTCTGTCTTTTCAAGCTCATTTAGGCCTTGTCGCCTAAAAACCCTGCAAACCAATAAAACGGGTGTATGAAACTCATAATCGTATCGGATATGTAAACCTATCTATGAATTATATGCGAAAATGGCACTAAAACCTAACGTAAAATTGATACACTTTCAGTGTTATCACGACCCATGCGACTCAAACGACCCATGCGACCCATGCGACTCAAACGACCCTCAGACACTCTATGACACTCAACCGACTCACTGAGACTCAACCGACCCACGCCCCTCAAATGACCATTGCGACCAATCCCACTCACTGAGTCGAATATGGTCATGCAACTCTTGCGACCTTTGCTACTCAACCGACTCCCTGAGTCGAAGATGTTCATGCAACTCCTGCGACCCTCGCGACCTAACCGACTCACTGACACTGACACTCACCCATTTCAAATCAATAAACTGAGTCGAAGATGGTCATGCAACTACTGCGACCATTGCTACTCAACCGACTCACTGAGTCGAAGATGTTCATGCAACTCCTGCGACCCTTGCGACCTAACCGACTCACTGACAATGACACTCACCCATTTCAAATCAATAAACCATTTTGTGACTCGAAAGTTTGCAAAACCCTAGAAATCGAACTACTTACACTTATTGACGCCATTGAAGATTGACTCGTGCTCTCTTCGTCAGTGTTGCTGCTGATTCTAGCCATTTTCCTTCTCGCCAACTTCAAATCGATGCCTCTCAAGTTCGACATCACTTATTTCTTTCTTGCTATAAACTTTTAAACAGGTTTCACGATGAAAAACTGTTCGGCTTCTCGTTTTTGGCAGTTTTTCACGTCAAAAACTGCCAAACTTGGGTTTTTTCACATTCGAACATTAACGGCAAGTTTGTCTTTTCTTCGGTTTTTTTCGGATTTAATAATTATTTTAGGGAATAGTATTTTTGAAGTGGTTTAGCCCTATAAGGGTATTTTTGATATTCCGCCCATTTAATCCAACTTAGCTCAATGCAAATTGTTGATGGCTTCTTCTGATGTGTGATTAAATGCAAGTGTCCTTTCTCTTTCTTTTTTCTTTTCGATGTCACTCTCTATCTTTTTGAATTAATGCACGTAGTTCAATTACATCGTTTCAATGTCACTTTGTCTTTTCGAATGTCTCTCTCTAACTTTTTGAATTAATGCTCTTCGTTTTTTTAGAAACTTAAAAAATTTTAGTTTCCTTTTACGATTGAACTTTCATCTCTCACCCTTCTCTAAGTCTCATATCCTATCTCTTTTTTATCTTCGTCTCCGTTTCTTAGGGAAAATCTTTGAAAATTTCTCCAAATGTATCGAAAAATATTTGAAAACTCTCATTCGTCCAACCGTTTCTTTCTGGTTTTCACGACCACCTTGTAATCTCTTCCCTCTGTCTCTCTATTACATGCAAAGACATGAATCTCTTTTTTATTTTTCTTTTTGTTGTAGAAAATTCATTTGAAGTTCTTCGAGAAGCACATATAAGGGAAGATGATGAACAAGACATCAAAATTTTAGATCAAACGTGTCTTACAAACATGAGAACTCAAGTTGGATAGCCCTATATTCATCGACGGTTGGGAAGATTTCGTCAAGGACCATGATTTTAGAATTGGTGATCTTGTATTTTTTTTGCCACAAAGGTCACATGGTTTTTCACGTAACTGGTTTTGGACCCCCAACATTGTTAAGTTGGGAAACCACCAAGAGAGAAGAAGCAAACACATAAGTAGGGTCATCTTCTAATCTGGTTGTAAATTCACTGGTAAGTGACTCCAAATGAAACCGAGTCATCATATCACTTTGGTTCTTTATGATGTTAATCATGTTTACTGATGTGAACTTGGGTGATGGTGCAGAACTTTCTGATAGGTTTTGCGAGGTCGAACGGTTTGACATGTAGAAGTTGTGAGATAATTCTGATGAAAGAACAAGGAAGCTTGTGGTCGTTAGTTTGGAGGCCCTTGAGTCGTTGTGAGGTTTGCATCAGAGGAGGCTTGAGAAATTTTTGTTGTGCATATAAATAAAGAGTGGGATGTTTCTTCTCATTCAAACTGGTCTATAATGGAACAACACCTATGGTTCGGTTTCTCCTAACAGAGTCTACCAATAATCTTTGATTTTCCATATAAGTATATATTATTATGAAACGTTCGATGTCGCTTGACTTGGTCATCTATTACTTTGTCTCAACATTTTTAGTCACTTATTTGATATTATTATTATTATTATTATTATTATTATTATTATTATTATTATTATTATTATTATTATTATTATTATTATTATTATTATTATTATTATCAGCCGAGCTGTATATTTTCTAGCTCGTTTTCTAAAATTGAGATGTAGATGAATTAGAGCTTAGGCGAGCTGGAAACTAGCTCGCGATGAGTACAAAATCGCATGTTTTCCTATTTCTACATATTATATATATATTCTTTGCATTTATTAAATATTATTTAAAAATAATATATTATTTACATATTACATTATTATTATTTTTCTATTTATATCAAATTAATATATTTTTAATAGCAAGTAAAGAAAAATAATAATAAAAATTAAGTTTATGGATTCAATATTTATTTGATATTCAATAAATTTATTTCCAATTTGTATTTGATAATTAATAACTTTGTATTTTAAATCATTTATTTGATTTGAGGATGAAAAATTTATAATATTAAAACATTATAATGCTTTTAAATTAAATCGTCTAGCTCACAAGTGAGCATTTTTTTGGACATGCTAAAGTCAAGTTGAGCTGAGCAGCTCGTATGTTTTTTGGCATGGTGAGTCAAACTCAGCTGAGCGAGTTCATTTTATATCCTACGTTTTACACAACATATATGTATAACATATGTGTACAACGTATAAATAAAGTATATGTATACCGTGTACATACAACATTGTACAATGTTGTGTCAACAACAGATGTAATAGAACCAAATTAATAATAAAATTAATATTAATTTCTAATGTTTTTTATATTTTCTGAATAATTATATATATAAAAGAGGACTTTTTTCGTCTCCTCTAGTGTTGTCACGTCAGTAGAGGAAGGAAAAAACTCTCTTTCATCAATGAATTGATACAATGACCTAAATGCAAATCAATTCAATTGCCAATTTGAAAAATAATTAATGATATTCTCCACTCCACCAATTGTGAATGGCCAATTTTTTTAATGATTTTTATTGCTTAAAATTTCAATTCCTCTTCTTACGTTTCCTTTCTTTCTTTTTCCCCTTATTTTTTTCTTCTCTTTTGCATCATAAATGGCTGATTCAATGCTACACATAAGATTTCAAGGAAAATCACAAATAAAACAACTAAGAGCCTTCCATAAAAAATCTCCTTTCCCTTTTTCTTTGTTGTGAAACCCTACGTCGTTTTTACTCACTCACTTAACTTAATTCTCGCTTCATAATACCAGAGAATCAAACATCAAAGAATTGGTGGTAGAAGAGATAGGCGTTCACACCTTCATGAATTGATCGAGGTTCCTAAGCGGCCGGAGTTCAATCAGTAGAGGACAATGTTTATACCAGAGAATATCCATCGAAACCAACCGAGACCTTGCTATTGCTATTTGAGGCATAAACCCATTTGGCTTCTCAAGTTCTCTCTCCATCCATGCGAGACGAAGCTTCCACCGTCGTCGGTTTAGGTATGTTCCCATAAATTCATTTTTCTTTAAACTTTGATTTAATACTCACTCTCTTTGGTCGGATTCATTCATTGTGGTGTGTGATAACATGTAATCTGTCATAGTATTTTCATCATTTCTAAGTTTAGTTTTTATTACGATTCTTGGACTTTACCGACTTATTGAGAATATTTTAGGACTTCTTTTATTACATTGTGTGTTGTGCAGGAAATAAAGACATGTGAAGCAACCACGAGTAATTACGGAAAATCCATACGAAAAGGTAACCAGGTGATCAAAATGTGAATAAGAGCATAGCCAAGATGAACATGTGTGATGAATCCACAATCACGTCCGAGCCACTCTCATTACACGAACGGGCTGAAAAGGCAACGTGTGCGCGGCCGGACACAACCACCAGCACGGTTGGGCGGATGAACAACACACGCATGGCCAGGCTTAGACTTGTGCACGACTGATGTGCGTAGACTCAAGTAATAAATTACCTAGACTAACGCTTCCGCAAGGATACGGATCGTGTAGCAACTAGGGTCGAACACAAGGAATTGATGCGACTTATAAGCTATTAGACTAATGAATAAGACATGAGAATCTAATGGGTAGATGGAATGCAAAATGCAGATGCAAACTAAACCTAAGATGGGAATGACTCACCGACAAATCACCATAGGTATCAAGAGTTGCACAACGATGTATCGAAGTTCTAACGAGATAATTGATCTTAGATACTATCATGAGTTCAGGGAATTCAAGCTCTCCAGGAACTGACTGGCGTAGACTTGTCCACTATCTAGCATGCATATACCAATGTATCCATTGCGCATCTTACATGGATAGACGCATTACGACCGCTATCCTAATCCCTAGATTTAACCGATTGACCTGGCGTAGATTCTAAACCGGCTAAACCCTAAATCATGGCTAAGTTCCAAAACCTAATGCCCTGGCGTTGGTTTATTAGACTCCTAACATCATTCATTCAAGTGGCGTACAGGTAATGAAAGCATTAAGAACAACCATAAGATCTGAAAACATAATAAAATACCGAATTCATTCATAACGAGTGGCGTACAAGTATGAAAGCATTAAGATCCACCATTCATTAAGCACAAGACTTCACTACATGTTGGCAAAACTCTCTAACCTATGGCAATAGATCTACTTGAACATGAACTCAGGAAACGAAACACAAAAGAAATCTAAATTCGACATAGAAAGAGAAAGAGAATGCTCCCTATTCATCGACCAATGTCTTCAATAGATACTCCATGCTTCGGATCCGTAGATCCGTCCTTCTCGATCCTTCCAAGTGTGTCTCTAATGGCACTGAATTGTCCTTGAGTCCCCCCTTTCAAATCTCCTTCGAATCCCCCTTTTATAGATCTGATTTGGTTGTTATAAATCTTGGGAATTTGTTGAGAAATACAAGGGCCCGAGCGGGTACAACATCTACCCGCTCGTGCAGGCCTTATACCCGACCGTGTACACCGATTTTCACCCGAGCGGGCACTCATGCCCGAGCGTGTTCCTCTTCAGCCCGAGTCGTGCAAACCTACGGCGCATATTGATGACCATTAACCCGAGCGGGCACTCCTTTGCCACCCGATCGGGCACACATGCCCGACCATGTTCCTTGAGCACCCGAGTCGTGTAAAGCTACGGGGTTGTCATGGCATCAATTACCCGAGCGGGCACACTTCCGATGCCCGAGCGTGCATGTCCTAAAATGTCGTTTCCGCTCCTTTCGCTCGGTGTTTGCACGTTCTCTTCAATCCACGGTCTTGCACAAGCTGAACCTTGTCATTTTGGGGTTAAATTGCCAATTTCTCTCGTGTTTCTTGACATGTCTTCGTTTCCTACACAAAACACGAAATGTAGATGAAATCCTCGAATAGACTCGATAAATGAATGAAATCTAATAAATCTACCTAAAACTACACCTAAGAATGACATAAAAACTACTACGGATTACGTGTTATCAAACTCCCCCAGACTTAACCTTTTGCTCGTCCTCGAGCAAACCTAGAGTCGAGTACTAGAAGAGCTAAACAACAATGGACACTAACACAAATACATCAAAGGATTAGCCATCATGCAAAACAACGCGTCACATGAACGCAAGCCTAAGCGTACCAAGTTCAAACTTCTATCAATCCGAAAGTCTCGACCCATCCAATCCTACCAATGACCTAAGTCTAATCCGTACTCCTAAACAACGTCCAAACGATCTCCATACCAACTCTCCTAAGCTTGAGATATCATTAAGCTCATATTCTCGTTCTTATTCTTCTTTTTTTAATTTCTTTCTTTATTCTTTTTTTTTAATAGATTCACGCTTTGTTCCTAGGACGTCGAAGTCGAAGAGGGTGGCTTTCTACTTAGACCCAGGCTGCCTATGGCACACACATAAGGTCTCGTAACCTTAGCGGAGTGAAGAGATGCACCATTGATTTTATTTTTATTTTTTTTATTTTTTTTATTTTTTACTTCTCTTTTTTATGAAGAATACGCATAACTCTAACCCTTAGGACGTAGAATAGCGCCTCAACCCACCACTTAGACCCGAACCATCGATCTCGATGTACTCATGTCAATGAAAACCTAAAATAGTCAAGACTTATCCAAGGCGAAAAAATTGACAGCGGAGTATAAGCGTGTGGAATCTAATGAACGATAAAAATCTATCAAACAAGCAACGAATAATCGGTATACACGGAGATATGATACTTGGTACTGAAACCTAGGAGGTGAATGTAACTATAAGTCATGGCTTCTTGCACAATTACTCAACTAATCGGAATCAAGAAATCTTCTAAACACACCTAGACTATAGCTCACGATTCGACAAAGTCGCACAATAATGACTAAAGCTCGACAATTCATGCTAGGTATCCATCCGTATATTCCTAAAAACAAAACTCAAAATCTAACCTTAATAATCCAATCCTAATCACATGACAATACTCGACGAGTACTCCCCCCAGACTTAAATGAGACACCGTCCCGGTGTTCAAAACCTAGAAGAAACTCGCATACCAAACAACGGGAAGAATAAGGGTTAGAACGTGTGCACCTTGTGTATCTTGCAATCCCGTGTTTGTGTCCGGACGTTGTATGCGTCTCCTCCTCAAGGATGATATCAACGTTGAAAAGCCTGTGAAAAGAATCACACAATCCAGAGGAAGGAATACGATTCCACCAAGTACATCAATATGAAAAGAAAAAGAAATAGTCCAAAAGAAAAATGAAATGAAAAATGCAAAAGTGGAAAAGTCGGGTTGCCTCCCGATAAGCGCTTGTTTAAGGTCTCGAGCCTGACCAAATGCTACCCATTAGATGGACGTCCTCGACGTCGTCGCGTTCGTAGAGTCTCGCGTGCATAGTATGTTCGATAGGGCGCGGCACGCGGATTAGTGGAGCTCCTTTGTGGTGAAGGCTTCATCTTCACCTTGGGCTTCTTGTCAACGTCCCAATTGTGTGCTGGACGTTGGATGTAGCTTCGCGGCATTACGGGATCGTTCGTGTACTGATTTGAGCCGCGTTTGGCTAGTGTCGCGTGGAAGTCTCGTTCTGTGGATTCCCTTTTCTTCTCATTATCAAATAGCTCATTTTGTACCTTGTATGAATCTTCTCCAGCTGCTAAGAGATTCATATCTAGGGAATCCGTGTTCTCAAATTCGTCACAAACTTCCACGGCTAAACTCTCAAAGATGCCATTGGGGAACACAAAATCGATAACGCATGGTTGCTCATGTGTGTTCACCAAGCTGAACTCTTCTTCCATCTCGGGTTTCGTCATAGCCTTATCAATGCCCATAGCCTTATCCACTCCTATATTAGGTTCATCTCCTTTGTCACTCATTGAGGGATTTGGCTTATCTACCGTCTTTATGCGTTGACGTTGTGGGAACGGCAAGGGAGGTGGTCTAGGTTCCGGTTTGATATATTTTGGCTCCTCCTTTTCCTCAAGCTTCTCCTTAAGCTCATTGGCATCCAATTCCGCAACTTTGATAGATGCTTCACCTCTTTCAAATATTGCAATGGGCCGATACTTCGTCAAATAATCCCTTAGGCAAATTTCGTTGACATGCTCACCAAGATCCGTTTCTAAACTTTCCATTAAAACCTCCTGTGGTTCAAAGGAATTTGCAGCGAGTTGTGCAACTTGATTGTCCAAGATCTTTACGTGCATTATCATTTCTTTAAACTCATTATTCATGTCTCTACAACTCGCTCGCATCTCTTCTTGTTGCGTTTTCAACACTCTAATCTCATTGGATTGATCTTTTTGTACTTGCAAGATTTGAGCAAGCATAGACATGATATCGGTGTTGGCCTCTTGTTGCGGACATGGGGGTGTATATGATGGATAATTCTGAATTTGGGGTTGCATCCATGGCTGAAAATTCCCAAATCCATATTGACTATTCAGCACACCATCGGTGTTTCCCCAAACGTCTTGTTCCCATGATTGTTTCGATGGACGGTATGAATTATATGGCATATGACGAGGTTCTGAAAATTGATAGTTCGTTTCAGCTATATCGGCACTCCAAAAGTTGTTGTTGTTCATATTACCTCGCAAAATAAAGAATAAAATTCAATTAAACTTTGAGAGGTAATAATTCTCTTTTTTTTTATTTTAAAATTTCCAAAAGTTGTTGTTGTTCATTTTACCTCGCAAAATAAAGAACAAAATTCGATTAAGCTCCGGGAGGTAAAAATTCTTTTTTTTTTACTCTATAAGAAATAAAACGAAAAACAAATGAAGACTCCGGAAAGGACTATGTCTTAATCAAAAAGTTTCCTAACTCTGAAGCCGTAATCAATTTCACGCGCAACTGACTCTAACTCTAAAGTTTCCTAACTCTAAAGCCGTAATCAATTCCCCGGAAACGGC
>CM071863.1:23577591-23587966 GCA_036759665.1 Gynandropsis gynandra | reverse complement strand
TTGCTGCATTTGCCCCAAATTACCGAGAGGTAACTGAGCATGTTCATGGCCGTTCTGATTATCCATATTCTGTTGTTCTGACGGCTCTGTGTTGTCTTCTTCCTTACCCTTTCTCAGTAGTCTGCAAGTTCGCTCGATCTCTGGGTCGATTCTGAGTAGACTTGAAGTGCCCTGCGACCTGGTCATACACCAAAGGGAACGAACGAAAGGAACTTAGGTAGAAAGAATCGAAAGTAAACAAAAGCAAAAATAAAAATAAAATAAAAATAAAGCAAGAAGGACTCTAGGTTCGAATCTAAGACGCGTTGACAATAGTCCCCGGCAACGGCGCCAAAAACTTGATGCGTATCAGAGTTAAATATAACCTAATCTACCCGCAAGTGCACGGCACGTGTGTAGTATTTTAGGTGTCGATCCCACAGAGACTACGCAATGCTACCTAAACCCGAACTACGAATCAAACTTGCTAACGAAAGAGTGGTGATGAAGAATGAAATACTAAAAGTGACTAAACTACTTGGGTTCTAACGATGAGACAAACGTCCTAGGAATCCGGTTTCACCACAAGACTACCGAAACCGGCGATCAACCTATCTATCATGCAATCCCTGTTAAAGTTATCTAAGGCGGACGATCCTAACATGATATCTACCCTCTCTCAAGGCATAGACACGTGATCTAGACAAGCTGCCCCCTACTTTCGTGGCTGACACCATGAACTAAACCCATAAACTCTGTGATTCGCCCGTTCACCCTCAACCGTTGTTACCCTACTTTCGTGGCCTAACCTCGGTTGTCCAAAACCTGATTTTCTTGGATTAGAATTCTCCTTTCGGTCCTTCTCCTAATCCCTAACACATGCATCTACGTGGCCATCGCAAACACAAGTAAATTCAAGAACTCAGATAAAGAATAGATGAACTAAAACGGGAAGATGCATTCAAAATAGATCAAAAGCGGTTTCGGGATAGCCAAGGGCTAATCCCTTCTCCTAGAACAAACAAACTACTCGCTCATGCGTCTGTAAAGAAACATAAACATAGTAGAGAGTAACATAAACATAAAAACCAAACAAAACCGAAGTGGTGGTGCTTGATCTCCAATGCTCCTCGCTTATCTCCTCGCAAGAATCTGCTCTACTGAATTGTTATTCTTCTCCTCTGTATGCTTCCTCTAATCACGTCTTTTTGCCTCCTTTTAAGCCTCCTAAGTCGGTCCAATTGTTGCCCTAATTGCCCCACGAGTTCCCTTATGTTTTAAGTTAAGTTTACTTAAGTTTTGAGAGGTTTCGGGCCGCTACCCGCTCGGGTAATGAGTGTACCCGCTCGGGTGCGGCTAGGGCAGTTCGTGCGCGTCCTGTGGTGCTGGAATGGTGCCCGATCGGGCATGGCATGTGTGCCCGCTCGGGCACAAGGCAAAATGGTCCTAAATGCTTGCCCGAGTCGTGCTAAATGGTCCACACAATTGGTCGTAGGTTTTGCCCGATCGTGCAAGGGTTGTGCCCGACCGGGTGAGGCTTTTCCATGCTCAATCTCGTCCCGTTTGTCCCGTGATGATCCCCAAAGTTGCTCCTTAGCTCCGTGCATGCTCCTTTAGCTCCAAAATGATCCAAATACGCGTAAAAACCTGTAAGAACATGAAAAGCACGAAAGCAAGTAAAACGGATACGGAATCATACGTAAAACATCATATATATATATCGAAAACGTCTTCTAAATCATGCAAGAAATACGTATGAAAACGAGATGATCACACCTCTATTGAGGCCAAGATTGAGAAGATGGCCAAGGGAAGAAACATTATGTTGGGGGAGTTTAATCGTCAGACACTAACTAAGGGAACAGACAGCGAGATGCTTGCATTGCGAGCTGAGATTTCCGAGATGAAGTTACAAATGGTAAACATGCACCAAGTGTCTCCCGATTCTCACGGATTCTAGGATGTTGTAGATGCAAATTACGTTGCCAACAATCCGTAATCCAACACCTAAAATCAAGGCTGGAAGAATCATCCGAATCTATCCTAAAAGAACACCGACAATGTTTTGAATCCGTTCCAAGGAAGCTTCCAGCCGAAGCCATTTCAGAGCCAGCCACAAAACAAGAATTTTCAGCCTAGAGCGCAAGGTTATCAAGGGTATCAACCGAGAGGAGTACCAGCACCAATTCCACAACAAGGGGGGAACACCGAGATCATGTCTATGTTTGCTCAGCTTTTACAAGGGTAGAAAGATAATTACGCTGAGCTAAAAAGTGCAAGACGAGACCCAAAGGATGTAAAGAAGCAAATTGGGGAAATTCATATGCATTTGAAGATCCTAGACACCCAAGTTGCACAGCTTGCAGCGCGCGCTTCCAATCTGCAAGAAATTCTACCGGCGGAACCTGAGTCGAACCCCCGTGAGTACCAAGGTCGAACACGGGGAATCAATGCAACTCTAAAGGTAGTAACTAATGAAAAGGACGCTAAAAGTCAATAAGTGTGTAGAATGCTAATAAAACTAAACTATCTTATTAACGGGATAAACTCAATAGACTAAATACTACAGGTTTTGAGAGATGCACGAATATGCAATGAAGTGCTAAGAAAGATCATGGTTATGAATATCATCACGTATTCGGGGAATTCAAGCTCTTTCCTAGGGAATGATTCTTCCGATGCCTAAACCCACTATCTAACGTGCGTACTACCAATCTTCCAATTGCATAATCTCACACAATAAATGCATTGAGTCTGCTATCCTATTTCCTAAGTCCAATTAACTGACCACGGTTCTAAATCAATTAAGACCTCATATTATGGCTATGTTCCAAAGTTCAATTCATCTTCCAATGCAACCAAACTTTTATGATCATTCATTCAAATGGTCAATAAGAATAGAAGTGTTAAGAATAGCCAATCAATCCGAATGATTGAATATTATAACCAAGCATTAAACATGAGCCTCCATTACATATCGACAAAACTCTAACTCGTAGCTACTAAACTACTCAGACATGGATTTCAAAAACAAAGCACGAGATAAAACAATTGCAAACATAGATATAGAACGAGATTCCTCCCTATCCCAATAGCGTAGTCTTCAAAAGCTCCTCCACGTGCTGCCTCCGTCGTCCAGACTCCAGCCTTCCGGTGTATTGCTCTCTCTCTCTCGTGCGTGCTCTGTTTATTCTCTCTTAGTTTCTGTACGAATTGGACTGCTGAAGCTCACCCTTTTTGCCCTCTTTCTCTTTCCTTTCCTCCATTCTTTCTACTTTGGCCGTCCCCTTTCTTTCCTCTCTAGTGGCTAGAATTTCCTGTTTCATACAGCAACTACAGTTTTCCTTTTCAGAGTTTTTCCATCTCTTGCTTTTCCATTCTTGTGTAATTGTCAATGTTTCCTCTTTATTTTCCAGCCATGTTGTTCCCCTTTCTCTTCCCTAACCCTATTTCCTTTTGGTTTAAGTAGCCAGCACGTTCCTTTTCTTGTTTTGCTAAATTTCCTTTTCTGGTTTATGCATGTGATGAACACGACCCGCGCGAGCTGATGAGTGCCTCGCACGGGCTGGCCGACAGAAGGGACCCCGCGTAGGCTGGTGAGGAGCCTGACTCGGGCTGAAGCTGCTGGAGGAGTGAGCCCGCACGGGCTAAAGTGGACACCCCGCACGGGGTGGTTTAGCAATGGTTGTCTGCTCGGGTTGATCATGAGTCCAAGGCGTGCTGAATGTGGTGGACATGGAGCCCGTGCGGGCTAAGGTATCCACCGCGTGGGTTGCTTCTCCTTTGACGTGGAACGGTTATGCTTTTGGGCATTCGATCGTGTTTGTGTCCCCGTATCTCCTTTCACTAGAAAACGCGAGAAAACGATAAAAGAGGACTAAGTGATACTTAATGTTTGGTAAAATCAAAATGAATGATGAAACTAACTATGAAAATAGAAAAAAATATGATAACAAAATAGACGTTATCAATAAGGGAAGCAACGGCGGAGTTCGTGTTGAATAAGCACCTCATGAAAGTACCTATGGTAGAGCCCATATTCTCCATTGATGTCATGAGTGAACCACTGGAAGAAGCTCCCATGACTAGCGATACGGACCAAGACGATGACCATAGGCATAAATAGGCTTTGAAAGCTTCGGAGGAAAGGCTAAGTAATGGAACAATGGAGCGGCTAGCTGACTGGATGAAGTGCACGACCGAGCTACCCCTAGTGCACGACCGGACACCTCCATTTGAGAGCAACACGATCGGGCAACACAGTAGCCCGACCCGTGTAACACTCTTGGCTAAACATTCTAGCAAGATGAGCCCGACCGATCAACTCCTACAGCACGACCAGGTGCCCCTCAAGACCCCAGCATGATCGGGTACATACTCAGCCTGACCCATGCAGCATTCACGTCTCCAAATGGCACAAACAAGGCCCACGACCGGGCAGAGCAAGAAGCATGATCGGGTGGCTCCTCTACATGACAACATGATCGGGTGGCTCCTCTACATGACAACATGATCGGGCACAACACAAGCCCAACCTGTGCGTGCTTCTTGGCCAAAAGTTGCAGCAATAGATGCCCAACCGCTCAGACATGTTGATAACGTCTACTTTGTTATAGTATTTCAGTCTCGTTTTATATTTAGTTTCATCATTCAATTGAATTTTACCAAGCATTACAGCATTATTTAGCCTCTTTTAGCGTTCTCTCGTGTTATTGCAGGAAATGAAATATCGGGATAAAAACACGAGTAAATGAAGCAAAACTAAGCAATACCACTCTCCTATCAGCCATGCACGGTCAGCATCCAAAGAATCATAAGCAAGAGAAGAAAAAAGGAAGCAATGGCCGCTTAAAAAAATGGAAACAATGGCCGCTTATAAAAACTGAAACTTTCGGTGGTTGGAGCAAAAATGGAAAATTTCTGTTCCTAGAACAAAATTAAGCAGAGCACGGTTGGAACATGAAAAGGAAACATGTTTTATAAAAAATTGAAGCAAGTTGCTGGAAAAAAATGTAAACTTCCAACCTCCTACACAAAAATGGAAAGATTGCCACCTACCTAGAAAATGGAAACTAGCGAAAAAGGAAATTTAGCAAAACAAGAAAAGGAACGTGTTGGCTACTTAAACCAAATGAAAATATGGTTACAGAAGAGGAAGAGGAGATACATGGCTGGAAAATAAAGGGGAAACGTTGACAATTACACATAAATGGAAAAACAAGAAATGGAAAAACTCGGAAAAGGAAAACTGCAGTGGCTGTAACAAAAAGGAAATTCCAGCCACGAGAGAGGAAGCAAAGAGGACGAACAAAGAAGGAATATTAGAGAAAAGGAAAGAGGAGAAAGAGGACTAAAAGGGGAGAGCTTCAGAAGCAAGAGACGTACAGAAAATTAGAGAGAAAACAGAGCACACGAAGAGAGAGTAGAAGGAGAGCAGCACGCACACACAAGGGCGAAGGACGGAGCGAGGAAGCGGGAGCGTGGAGGAGCTATTGAAGACGTCGGTATTGAATAGGGAGGGATCTTATTCTTTATCCATGTTGAATATAGTTATCTTTTGCGTTTCGTTTTCTAAGTTCATGTCCGAGTAGGTCCATAGCCATGGGTTAGAGAGCTTTGCCGATATGTAATGAAGTTTTGTTCTTAATGCTTGGTTATAATATTCGTTCGTTTTGGATTGATTGGCTGTTTGTAATGCTTTTATTCTTGTTGGTAGCTTGAATGAATGATTATAAAAATCTAATTGCATTGGGAGATGAGTTGGATTTTGGAACGTAGCCATGATATGAAGTCTCAATTGATTTAGAACCTTGGCCGGTCGGTCGATTGAACTTAGGAATTAGGATAGTGATCTTAATGCTTCTAGTAGGTGAGATACACAATTGGGAGATTGGTATACGCATGCTAGATAGTGGGTTTAGGCATTGGGAGAGTCATTCCCTAGAAAAGAGCTTGAATTTCCCGAACACGTAATGATATCTATAACCATGATCTTGTTAGAACTTCGTTGCATCATCGTGCATCTCTCGAAACCTGTGGTGTTTAGTTCATTGAGTTTTAATCCGATAGTTAGTCTAGTTTAGTTTCATTGGCATTCCCATCATCTATTGATTTTACACGTTCTATTCATTAGTTACTAGCTTTAGAGTTGCATCGATTCCTTGTGTTCGACCCTGGTATTATATGATCCGTATTCTTGCGGAAGCGTTAGTCTAGGTAATTATTACTTGAGATTAACCACATCACATGTCCACCTGACCGGGCCTACCTCAGGAAGACAAGCACGACCGGGCATAGGCTGAGCCTGATCCGTGCAACATTCTCGGCCAAAACCAGAACCTACAACCCGGCAGCTCAGCTTGCAACGCCGACCAGACGCTCATATGAGACTTCAACATGACTGGGCAGGAGAAGAGCATGGGAGAGCTAGATGATCTCGCAAGGCAGATGACCAATTCAAGTACCATACCCGAACGAAGGACATGACGCAGGAGACGTCACACACAAAGACGAGGACGTCCACCTCGATGCTGATGAGGAGAGCATTTGGTCAAGCTCGGGACCTTAAACAAGCGTTTATCGGGAGACAACCCGACTTTCGCACTTTAATTTCATTTTCAGGACCTATTCTTATTCTTTTCATGTTTATGTACTCGATGAGCTATTACGTTGTATTTTCTCTTTTGGATTGTGTGATTCTTTTTCATAGGTTTTCCGACGTCGATATCATCCAGTAAGGAAGAGACGTGTACAACGTCCAGCCGCATCACCAACTCGGGACAGCAAGATACACAAGGTGCACACATTTAAACCTTATTTTCCCGTTTTTTGGTATGAGAAAAATTCTCTCTTAGGTCTTGAACACCGAGACGGTGTTCCATTCAAGTCTGGGGGAGTACTCGTCGAGTAACATGCATGTGATTAGGATTAGATATTGAATTTCTTTTTTAGGAATAATCAGATGGATACCGAGCATGTATTTTCGAGCTTTAGTCATTATTGTGCGACTTTGTCGAATCGTCAACAATAGTCTAGGTCTGCTAAGAAGTCTTTTGGATATCGATTAGTCTAGTAGTTGTGCTTGAAACCATGATTTATAGTTGCATTTCACCTCCTAGGTTTCAGTACCAGGTACAAATATCTCCATGTATATCATTCATTCCTTGCTTTGTTGGATATATTATACCATTCATTTTCTATGGATTATTAGATTCCACGCGCTTATACTCCGCTGTCATTATGGATAAGTTTCTAACTATTTCAGGATTAAATTGACATGAATACATCGAGATTGATGGTTCGGGTCTAAATGGTGGGATAAGGCGCTATTCTACATCCTAAGGGTTAGAGTTGATGCGTAACTTTTGGTCTAAAAATTCTTCAATGACACACCTCTTCACTCTGCTAAGGTTACAGCTTATGAGTGTTCCAATTGACTACCTGGGTCTAAGTAGAAAACCATCCTCTTCAACTTCGACGTCCTAGAAACTAAGTGAAGATTTCAAAGAAAAAAATGTGGAAACGAAAAAAAAGAGGAATGAGAATAAGAACGAGAAAATGATTCTAATGATATCTCGCATAAGCATAGGGGAATTGGTATGGAGATTGCTTGGACGATGTTTAGGGGTATGAAATGGACTTAGGTTATTGGTAGGATTGCATGGCTCATGATTTTCGATTGATAAAAGTCGAGACTATGTATGATTAGGCTTATGTTCATGTGACGCGTTGTTTTGCATAATGACTAATCTTTCAAGTATTCGTGCTAGTATCCATTGTTATCTAATTCCTCTTGTACTCGACTCTAGGTTTGCACATGGATGAGTAAAGAGTAAGTCTGGGGGAGTTTGATAACACGTAATTTGTCATAGTATTTTCATCATTCCTAGGTTTATTTTTTATTAAGATTCTTGGACTTTACCGACTTATTGATTATATTTGAGGACTTCTTCTATTACTTTGTGTGTTGTGCAGTAAAATGAAGACATGTAAAGCAACCACGAGTAATTATGGCAAATCCACCCGAAAAGGTGACCAAGCGATCAATATGTGAATATGAGCACGACCAAGATGAACATGTGTGATGAATCCACAAGCACGACCGGACCACACTCATTGCACGACCGAGCTGAAGAGGCAACATGTGCACGGCCGGACAAAAACATCAGCACGGTCGGGCGAATGAACAACAAGAGCATGGTCGGGCTTAGACTTGTGCATTGATGAGCGGAAACTCGAGTTATGTATTTTCCTAGACCACATCACCGCAAGTATACATATAGTGTAGTACCAGGGTCGATCTCTAGGGACTAAAGCAGCCAAAAACTAAGAATAACACTAAACTAAGACGTATGGAAGTAGATGAAGGTGTGATCCTAAATACCTAAAAACTAAGCTAAGTGGTGACAACGATAATAGGTTGGGGTAAACTCGGATATGACAAACACTACAGGTGTCGGGATGCCGGGAATCGTATGGATGAAACAACTAAAGATCATAAACCTATCGAATTATCTTGACAACGGGAAATTCATGCCCTAAGGTGAGGAGTGATTCTTCTGAGCCTAAACCTCCTGACCATGAGTACTTGCAACCCTACCTTCCAGCAGTGTTTAACCCGTACCATGGCAGCTTTACGAACGCAATCCTAATTCCTAAGTCGACTAACCGACCGGTCAGTTTCCCATTAGCCGAACTTAACCTACAACTTAACAGATCCGGATTCATCCTTTAACCTTCCAGCAAAGTCTGAATTCCTATGTTACTGAGCGGGCAACACTAGTATAAGAATGATAATGTTAAGTGTAGAACCGAATATCAAGATAAAATCAATAGATCTAAGCATTAACGCTTAACATTGTTCATCCGTTACAATCCAATATCCCTAACCCATAGTTGGGAACCTACTCACTCATGGAGAACACAAAAAACGAAGATAACACAACCCTAAACATGATAGACTCTAGGAAACTCGATGCCTCGATCTTCCCTATTGTGTTACCGATGTGAGGATTGATGCTTCTCTTCTTCTCCAGCGTCTCCCGAGCCTTTCCTGATGTTTTCCAAGATTTTCCTTGCCCTGTTCGTCGCCCCTTTGCTCTACATCTCTTCTGGTCTATAAATTAGGTCGTTTGAATGCAAGATCTAGGTTGTTGCGAGAAACGCGGCCCGCTCGGGCACCACTTCTACCCGGTCGTGCAGAGGTGCGCCTGGTCGTGTTCTTCTTCATGCCCGATCGGGCATCAGCACCCGACGCGTGGTTGAGCCCGAGTCGTGCAAACTCTCGGGGATTTTTGGGATGAATTAACGCCCGAGCAGGTATCCTTGTTGCACCCGATCGGGTATCACTACCCGATCATGTTGCCTTCATGCCCGGGTCGTGCAAGGTGTGCGAATAAAACCCTGTAGGTTTTACCCGAGCGGGTAGATCATGGTGCCCGACTGGGCACCCTTGTAATCTTGATTTTTCTCTTTTCCGCTCGTTGCTCGGGTGTTCCTTCGAGTTTTGAGGCTTGATCTTGGCTCTGAGTGAATTTATCTTCAAAGTGCGTGGTTTTGCTTAGGAATTCGTCTTTTTAAGCTCATTTAGGCCTTGTCGCCTAAAAACCTGAAAACCAAGAAAACGGGCGTATGTAACGAATAATCATATCGGATATGTAAATCTATGTATGAAATATATGCGAAAATGGCACTAAAATCTAACCTAAAATTGATACACTTTCAGTTTTATCAAATTCCCCCAGACCTAAACCTTTGTTTGTCCTCAAACAAAACTAAAGTTAAGTGCAAGAAGAATCTAATAACGATGGATACTAGCTCAAAAATATCGAAGGGTTAGTCATCCCGCTAAACAACGCGTCACATGGATAAGAGCCTAAGCGTACCGAGTATAGCCTTATATCTACCGAAAGTGTTGAGCCATGAAATCCTACCAAAAATCTAAGTCTACTTCACAACCCTAGACAACGTCCAAGCAATCTCCATACCAATTTCCCTAAGCTTGTGATACCATTAAAATTGCCTCTTCTCGTTCTTATGCATTTTTGTTTTCTTTTCTACACTTAGATCCACGCTTTGTTCCTAGGACGTCGAAGTCGAAGAGGGATGGCTTTCTACTTAGACACAGGCTGCCTATGGCACACTCATAAGGTCGCGTGACCTTAGCGGAGTGAAGAGGTGCGTTATTGAAGATCTTATTATTATTTTTTTTCGGTTTTTTCTTTTCTTGATTACGCAACGCTCTAACCCTTAGGACGTAGAAAAGCGCCTCTACCCACCACTTAGACCCGAACCATCAAATATCGATGTACTCATGTCAATCCTAATTCGGAATAGTGAAAAACTTATCCTAGATGACAGCGGAGTATAAGCGTGTGGAATCTAACTCGTGAACGCT
>CM071863.1:23541150-23570248 GCA_036759665.1 Gynandropsis gynandra | reverse complement strand
TACATGATAAACCCTAAGGAATTTGATGCCTCGACCTTCCCTATTGTGTTACCGGTGTACGGATTGGTGCTTCTCTTCTTCTCCGATGCTTCCTGAGCCTTCCCAGATGTTTTTCCAGTCCTTTCTTGCCCTGTTCGTCGCCCCCTTTGCCCTAGATCCATTCAGTTCTTTTTATTCGCTCGAACTTAACTTAGATCTAGGTTGTTGCGAAGTTTGCGGCCCGCTCGGGCATAGGTGTTACCTGGTCGGGTATAGGCAGCCCGACCGTGTTGATTCGTGGACCCCATCGGGTGAATGTCACCCGATCGCGTGACTAAGCGGACCCGAGTCGCGTAAACTTATGGGGCTGAAAGATGGTTAATTGCCCGAGCGGGTGTTCAGATTTCGCCCGATCGGGTGGTGATCACCCTCTTTACTCATGTGCCCGGGGTCGTGTCAAATGCGTGGATAAACCCCGTAGGTTCTACCCGAGCGGGTGAAGGAATAGTGCCCGATCGGGCACCCTTGTATCCTTGAAATCTCTCTTTTCCGCTCGTTGCTCGGGCGTTCCTTTGGGTTCTGGAGCTCTGAGTAGATATGTCTTCAAATCATGTGGTTTTTGCAGGGAATCCTTCATATTGAGCTCATTTAGGCCTTGTCGCCTAAAAAGCTGAAAACCAAGAAAACGGGGATGTAAAACTCGAAACCGTATCGGATAAGTATGACTCGATGTAAGATACATGCGAAAATGGTGTAAAAACCTATCCTAATATTGATACACTTTCAGTGTTATCACCCCCCCAGACCTGAACGGAACACAGTCCCGGTGTTCGAGACCTATGAGGGATCCCCGCATGTAAAAACTCGAGAAAATATAAAAAGGAATACGAGTACACCTGGTGTGTGTGTGGCTTTCTCGAATCGTGATACATCCGGATGACGTGAGATGAAAACCATGCAATGCAAGAGGTAGAACAAAGAGCACTACATAAGCAAGTCTGAAAGAGCGTACATAATCGCTAAAACTAAAAACAACAAAACAATAAAAATAGGTCCATAAAAGATGAAAAAGAAAAAGAAAGAAAGGAAAAAGGGAAAACTGATCTAATCCTCATCCTCTCCACGGCTGGCTCCTTCCCAAGGTGGGAAGTAGAAGGACTGCAGCTCGTAGGGGATGTGAGGATGGTACGGAATGGCTCCAGTATGGTAGTCCTGCGGGATCGGTATGTATGGCTTCTGGTAATGCTGCATACTGAGTTGCTGAAATCGACGGACGGACTCCGTGAGGTAGTACGTATGCTAAATCGACAGCTCCTGGAATTGCTGCTGCTCCGCATACCTCGCAGCTTCGATATCGTGCCTCATCGCCTCCATGTCGTACCTCTGCTCTGTCATAAATTACTGATACCTAGTCTCCTCCGCTAGGTACCTGAGGACGTCGGAGACTCCTTCCATCGAAGGAAAGTCAGAGCGGCGGTGAGGATACTCTGGGCGAGCACGTGAATGTGTGGCTTGTCGGCTGCGCTGCCTCGACATGGAAGGTCCTGGTGCGGCGGCTGGAGGTGGATCCATCTCTGCTAACCTCGGGCCGATGTGTCCGAAGGCTGGATCAATCCTGAATCGTGATCCCTCCTCGTCTAGACCCGGCATCTGAATCTTGCTTAGGTCGACTTCCAAGTTGCGACCATGCTCATCCTTGTAGCACCAGATGACGTTGTACCTCTCTAATGTGATTGCCCTTCAGTTGCGTAGGTTCTGGAGGTTCAACTCAGGCTCCTCGTCGATCTTATCCTCGCTCAGGATGCCAAGGTTGATCTCGACTCTCCGTGCGATCATCCTGACTATGCCACCGCACATGATCTTCGTGTCCGTGCTACTCTTCTCGGTGGCTATGTCGAGAAAATGCCTCATCACCAATGATGCCAAGTCGATGTCTAGAATGTCCAACTCGTCGGGGTCAAAGCCTGACTGCACCACCCGCCTCAGTAGGCCAACTCTGTGTGGTTGACTCCACCTTGCGCTCCCTTTCCTAGTATTGACGAGACTATGAAGTAGTGAAAATACCTCAAGGCGGGGTGGCGTATATGGCTTGCCTTCGACCTCGTCGAGTATTCGCCGTATGCTATCTGGGCCCAGAATTCCGCTTGACGGCTTCGGTTGTGCTCTGGCATCTTCGTGAAGTTGCAGTGTGGAGCATCAAGGATGATCGCGAACTGTGTCGCGGTGAGCCGGTAGTTCGGCCCCAGCAGGCGGAACTCCATGAAGGCTCTCTCCCGATCTCCAGATTCGGGAAAGAAGGCTGCGTACGATCCGAGGAACTCCACCGTGAGGTTGCGGTATGTGTACTCATGTGTATCTCTCAGTCCCGTCCATCCCAGCGTGTTGAAGATGGCGTCTATGTATGCCCCGATGTGGAGAGCACTCATCGCTTCGGCTGATAAGAAGCGCGATGGGAAGATCCGCGGCTGAAGTTCCATGAACCTCGACTTCTGACCGGACAAGAACGTCGTCATCCGGTAGTTGTATTGTTGGTGGGAAGTGGTGATAGGCATGTAAGGCGTCAACTCCGTAATTGCATCCGACCTCACTGGCCATCCTTGCTCTGGGTCATATGCGTTAGATCGGCGCTTCTTGGAACTCTGAAAGATCTTAGGGGCCATCTGCAAAACAAATGAAAGACAAAAATAAGCAATCGGCAAAATTTGCAAGATGCCCGATCGGGTACTATGTGTGGCCCGGTCGGGTAGCAAATCATCAGAATATCCCCGTGGGTAGTGCCCGACTCGGGCGAGAAAGTCGCCCGATCGGGTGATTGTCTAGGTCGCCCGACCGAGTGCTAAACCTAGCCCGGTCGGGTAGAATCACGAAATCGCGACCTACAGTTCGCGATTCGTGGTTCAATCGACAATTTTACTCTAAATCTTTCCTATTCAGACCTAGATCTAACGCATAGCAGTCCAAATCTTAAAATAGTTCATGAATATACCTGGATTTCGTGATGAGATTGAGGAATTTTCAGATTTTCAAGAGAGGGGAGAAGGGGATTTTGAGTAACCGAGTCTTAACCGGCGACGGTGAAACGGCGGCGGCACACAAGTGGTTCCGATGACAAGATTGCAGCGTGAGGGGGTCGCGAAGTGAGGGAGCACGCTCGGGTATGATTTTGTGAAGTGAACGGCCGCTCGGGTTACTCGAAATATAACTTACCCATGCAGATTTTACGGTGCCAGATCGGGTAGTATGTGTCACCCGGTCGGGTAGTCTCCCGTGATGACCTACCCGCTCGGGTCGTCTGGTGTCGCCCGACCGGGTTCTCCTGAAACTGAAAATGCCCGATCGGGTGGATGAGTCTGCCCGACCGGGTAATGCTGCAAAACAGAAAAAAATTCATACGAGGAAAATATATGCAGCTAAAATCGATAGACCACTAAATTCCTAGATCCTAGAAAATTGTCTAAAACTAAAAAATAAAAAGGAAGTCCGAAAATATGAAAATTAAACGAAAACGACTAAAGGATATGGGGCTCGGGTTGCCTCTCGAGAAGCGCTTGTTTTCGGTCTTTAGCTCGACCTTAGCGTCTTCATACGCTTGTGGTGGCGGAGAGAGGAGGTACGCCTCTTCCGTCTTCTTTTTTATCAGCGTGCTTGGACTCGAATCCTGGTGGACTTCTCAAATGCGATCCTCGGTCCTTCTCTTTCGATCCCGCGACTCTTTCGTTTCTCCTTCGGACTCGGTTAAGTTTGAGTGTTTCTTCTGTATTCCATTCGGGATAGGAGTGTACGTGGGTCACTGAGGGTGTGGGAGATGATGCGCGTGACGGTTGAACAGTTGCTCGCGTGGAAGTATCAACTAAACTGTGTTGATCTCGGTTCCTCTATGGTGACCGATCGGGCTCCATTGGTGCCCCGGTCGGGTCCAAATTTGTGGCATTTACCCCCGTAGGGTGTGCACGCGTCGGGCTGTCTGGTCGCCCGGGCGGTTAAAATCGGGCTCACGCAACCACCCGGTCGGGTGGTTAATTGGAGAAATTTCCCCCGTAGGCATTACCTGAGTCGAGCTATGTGGTTGCGCGACCGGGTCGCCTAAAAATGGCTATGCCCGACCGGGTGGAGTATGCTGCCCGATCGGGTGAGTTCCCTGCCGAAGGAATTTCGACTTCTCCTCGATCTGCGTGAGTGCTTCCGACCTTGCTGGTTATTGAAACTGACTCCCGGTGCACTCGGACAATGGTATCTTCTCTGGATGGATGTCTCGATGTATGATGTGCGTTATATCAAGTTATAAAACCTAGACTAACGCTTCCGCAAGAATACGGATCGTGTAGTAACTAGGGTCGAACACAAGGAATCGATGCGACTAATGAGCTATTAAACTAATTGAATAGACGTGTGACGTGGTTAAAGTTGAGATTGTTATTGAACTAGACTAGACTAAATCGATGAGATCAAATTATAGCTAAGCACCATGGGTAGACGCATTATGACCGCTATCCTAATCCCTAGATTCAACCGATTGACCTGGCGTAGATTCTAAACTGGCTAAACCCTAAATCATGGCTAAGTTCCGAAGTCTAATGCCCTGGCGTTGGTTTATTAGGCTTCTAAGAACATTCAATCAAGTGGCGTACAGGTAAAGAAAGCATTAAGAACAACCATGAAATCTAAAACATGATAGATACCAATTTCATTCATTCAAGTGGCGTACAGGTAATGAAAGCATTAAGTACCACCGTTCATTAAGCGTAGACTTCGTTACAACATAGCAAATCTCTCTAACCCATGGCAAAGGATCTACTCAGACATAGATACAGAAAAGGAAACACAAGAGAAGTCTAGATTCGACATAGATATGGAAAGAGATAACTCCCTATTCATAAACCGATGTCTTCGGTAGATTCTCCTCGCTCTCGATCCGTAGATCCGTCTTTTCTTCCTTCTTCCTCTTGCTCTAATGTCTCTCTATCTGCTCTGATCTAATCTGGTTCGAATGCTCTCCTTCAGATCTGATTTCCCTTTTAATTTTGCCGTTCTAGATCTTAGGAAAGTTTGTTGAGATCCAAGGACCCGAGCGGGCACAGCGTGTACCCGCTCGTGCAAGCCCTTTGCCCGACTGTGTTGCACACATTTGACCCCGAGCGGGCACCATGCTCGATCGTGTAGATCATCAGCCCGAGTCGTGCAAACCTACGGGAATTTCTTGGTATCAACTGACCTGAGCGGGCTCTCCAATTGCACCCGACCGGGCCCTTCATCATTGGTCGTGTACCTTAAGTGCCCGAATCGTGTAAACCTACGAGGGTAATTGACAACAAATCGCCCGGTCGTGCACTCCAATTCCACCCGAGCGGGCACTCCATCTTGGTCGTGTACCTTGAGTGCCCGAGTCGTGCAATGCTACGGGGGGTAATTGGCAGCTAATGGCCCGATCGTGTACACCTCCAATGCCCGAGCGGGCATGTCTTGAAATGTTGTTTCTCTCCCTTCGCTCGGTGTTTGAGTGTTCACTTTCAGTCCATGGCCTTGCACAAGTCGAACCTTGTTACTCAACTTCGTTTTCGGGGTTAGATTGCCAAAATCACTCGTGTTTCTTCTCGTGTCTTCGTTTCCTATGCACAACACGAAATGTGGATAAAGTCTTCGAATATACTCAATAAATGAATGAAATATAAATAATCTAATCTAAACTAGACCTAAGAATGTCGCACAAGTTGATCCTACGTTTCCGGGGTTAGATTGCCAAAATCACTCGTGTTTCTTCTTGTGTCTTCGTTTCCTATGCAAAACACGAAATGTGGATAAAGTCTCCGAATATACTCAATAAATGAATGAAATATGAATAATCTACTCTAAACTAGACCTAAGAATGATATAAAAACTATAACGGATTGCGTGTTATCAAACTCCCCCGGACTTAACCTTTTGCTCGTCCTCGAGCAAACCTAAAGTCGAGTCATAGAAGAATTAAACAACAATGGATACTAACATAAACTTATCAAAGAATTAGCCATTACGCAAAACAACGCGTCACATGAATGCAAGCCTAAGCGTACCAAGTTCAGACTTCTATCAACCGAAAGTCTTAAACTATGCAATTCTACCAATGACCCTAGCTAGTCCATGCTCCTAAACAACGTCCAAGCGCTCTCCATACCAACTCTCCTAAGCTTGAGATATCATTGAATTTACATTCTCGTTCTTATTCCTCTCTTTTTTTTTTATTCTTTTTTTTTTCTTCTTTTCTATGGTTCCACGCTTAGTTCCTAGGACGTCGAAGTCGAAGAGGTTGGCTTTCTACTTAGACCCAGGCTGCCTATGGCACACTCATAAGGTTTCTTAACCTTAGCGGAGTGAAGAGATGCGTTATTGAAGAATACCTTTTTTTATTTTTTTTTTCTTTTCTTTTTTTTTTATTACAACGTATATGCATCAATCTAACCCTTAGGACGTAGAGTAGTGCCTCAACCCACCACTTAGACCCGAACCATCGATCTCGATGTACTCATGTCAATGAAAATCTAAAATGATTAAAACTTATCCAAGGAGAGAATCGTTGACAGCGGAGTATAAGCGTGTGGAATCTTATGAACGCTAAAGATCTATCAACAAGCATCGATTAGTCGGTATACACGGAGATATGATACTTGGTACCGAAATCTAGGAGGTGAATGTACTATAAGTCATGGCTTCTTGCACAATTACCCAACTAATCGGAATTTAGAAGTCTTCTAAACACACCTAGACTATAGTTCATGATTCGACAAGGTCGCACAATAACGACTAAAACTTGAAAATTTATGCTAGGTATCCATCCGTTTATCCTAAAAACAAAAATCTACATCTAATCCTAATCCTAATCATCTAATCCTAATCATATGACAATACTCGACGAGTACCCCCCCTGACTTGAATGAAACACCGTCCCGTTGTTCAAAACCTAAGAAGATATCGTAAACAAAACAACGGGATATAAGGGTTGGAACGTGTGCACCTTGTGTAACTTCCAATCCGTGTTTGTAGTTCCTCTTCAAGGATGATATGGATATTGAAGAACCTGCGAAAAAGATTCGCACAATCCAAAAAGAGAAATACAATCCCACCAAGTATATCAATATGAAGAGAAAAAGAGATAGTCCGAAAGAAAACGAAATGAAAAACGAAACAATCGGGTTGCCTCCCGACAAGCGCTTGTTTAAGGTCTTGAGCTTGACCGAAATGCTCTACTCATGAGTTGGCTCCGAAAGAGCGAACTTAGCGTGATCAAGATCCGTGTTGTCTGCGTTGTAGAGCTTTATGCGTTGGGCGTTCACTTTAAATGCACCGTTTGCTCCTATTAGCTCGATTGCTCCATGTGGTGAGATGCTCTTAATAGTGAATGGCCCGGACCCGCGTGACTTAAGCTTTCCTGGAAAAAGCTTTAGACGTGAGTTGAAAACAAGTACACGATCACCTACCTCGAAGGTCCGCTGGAGTATGTGCCGGTCGTGCCACCGCTTCGTACGTTCCTTGTAAATTTTCGCGTTTTCGTACGAATCGAGGCGCATTTCCTCAAGGTGATGAAGCTGTAACATCCTCTTCTCAGCGGCACATTTATAATCGTAGTTCATTGCCTTGATCGCCCAATAAGCTCGGTATTCTAATTCAACCGGTAGATGACATGCCTTACCGTACACAAGCTGAAACGGAGTCATTCCAATTGGCGTCTTGAAAGCGGTACGGTAAGCCCACAAAGCATCATCGAGTTTCAATGCCCAATCCCTCCTAGACCTTGAGACCATTTTCTCCAAAATCGACTTGATTTCTCTATTAGAATCCTCAACTTGGCCGCTGGTTTGAGGATGATAAGGCGTTGCTACCCTATGTCTAACACCGTACTTTTTCAGCAGCGCTTCTATAGTACGATTCACAAAATGCTTACCCTCCATCACTGATCACAACTCTCGGAACTCCAAAACGTGGAAATATGAAACGCTTAAACATCTTGGTCACTGGTTTGGAGTCGTTCGTGGAGCATGCCAAAGCTTCCACCCACTTCGTGACGTAGTCTACCGCAACTAGGATATAGGAATGTCCGCACGAGGATGGGAAAGGGCCCATGAAATCTATCCCCCACACGTCAAATGGCTCGACTTCTAGAATGTATTGCTGTGGCATTTCATTGCGTCTAGAAATATTACCTATCCTTTGGCAATTGTCGCACGATTTGACGTAATCGTGGGCGTCCTTAAAAACAGTAGGCCAAAAGAATCCCGCTTGCAACACCTTCGCAGCCGTCTTTGCTGCGGCAAAGTGGCCTCCGTAGCTCGAAGAATGACAACGTGAGAGTATGTGTGGAGCTTCTTCCTCGGAGATGCAGCGTCTAAAAATCCCGTCTATCCCCCTCTTGAAGAGATAGGGTTCATCCCAATAATATGCCTTGACGTCATGGAGAAATTTCTTTCTCGCATTGTAGTTCAGCCCCTCCGGTAGTACTCGACAAGCTAGATAATTAACAAAGTCAGCATACCAAGGAATTGAAGTACAAGT
The DNA here is from genome assembly GCA_036759665.1 of Gynandropsis gynandra. Taxonomy (NCBI): domain Eukaryota; kingdom Viridiplantae; phylum Streptophyta; class Magnoliopsida; order Brassicales; family Cleomaceae; genus Gynandropsis; species Gynandropsis gynandra. The sequence goes on along the minus strand of CM071863.1, from coordinate 23,561,746 downwards.
CAAGGACATTACCAAATCATCTCGGAGATAGTCATCGATAGGAATGCACTCGGGGATCGCAAGACGTGAAAGATGATCAGCCACTCCATTCTCAGCTCCTTTCCTATCCCTAATCTCTAGATCAAACTCTTGGAGAAGTAAGATCCATCTAATCAACCTAGGCTTCGCATCCTTCTTAGTGAGTAGGTAACGCAATGCAGCGTGATCCGTATAAACAATTACCTTCGAACCCACTAAATATGACCGGAACTTCTCAAACGCGTAGACTATCGCAAGGAGCTCTTTCTCCGTCGTAGAATAGTTGCATTGGGCACTGTCCAAAGTCCTACTAGCGTAGTATATAGCATGCAACATTCTATCCTTACGCTGACCTAAAACTGCTCCTACCGCATAGTCACTCGCATCGCACATAATCTCGAAAGGAAGTTCCCAATCCGGTGGTTGAATGATAGGTGGGGAAACTAAAGCTTTCTTCAACCTCTCAAAAGCATCATGACAACTCGCTGTGAACTCAAAAGGCACGTCCTTACCTAATAGATCCGTGAGGGGTTTTGAAATTTTCGAAAAATCCTTAATGAAACGCCTATAAAACCCCGCATGACCTAAAAAGCTACGAATACCCTTGACGTTCGTTGGTGGTGGTAGTTTCTCAATGACTTCGATCTTAGCCTTATCTACCTCAATGCCCTTCGCTGATATCTTGTGTCCCAATACAATGCCCTCGCGAACCATAAAGTGGCATTTCTCCCAATTCAAAACGAGGTTCGCCTCCAAGCACCTATCTAGCACTTTGCACAAATGAGTTAGACACGCATCAAAGGAAGGTCCATGAACGGAAAAATCGTCCATAAACACTTCCATAATATCTCCATTCACATCGGAAAAGATAGAAGTCATGCACCGCTGAAAAGTAGCGGGTGCATTACACAAACCGAATGGCATCTTCCGATAAGCGAATGTACCGAATGGGCAAGTGAACGTCGTCTTCTCTTGATCGTCGGGATGGATTGGAATCTGGAAAAACCCTGAATAACCATCAAGAAAACAAAAGTAGGAGTGAAGAGCTAGACGTTCAAGCATTTGATCGATAAAAGGAAGAGGGAAGTGATCTTTCCGTGTGTTTGCATTCAACTTGCGGTAGTCGATGCACATCCGCCATCCCGTGACTGCCCTCGTGGGAATCAACTCGTTGTTTGCATTCGGAATGACCGTGATACCTCCCTTCTTTGGCACTACATGAACTGGACTCACCCAAGCACTATCCGAAATTGGATAAATAATTCCCGCATCTAACAACTTAAGTACCTCCTTCTTTACCACTTCCATCATATTAGGGTTTAACCTACGTTGGTGCTCAATCGAGGTCTTAGTGTCATCTTCAAGGTGAATTCTATGCATGCAAAGCCCTGGACTAAGTCCCTTAATATCCGCTATCGTATAACCTATAGCTCCCCTATATCTCCTAAGAGCCTCTAGCAATCGTTCTCTTTGGGAATCATCTAGGTTGTCATTTACTATAACCGGATACGTGGAATCAAGTCCGAGAAACTCATACCTCAGCCCTTGTGGTAAGGGCTTCAACTCCACCTTCGGTGCCTTGTCAACACTCCAGTCATGATTCGGATGCTTGATTCGATCATTAAGCTCGTCGGGAGTGGTTGAACTATCAATGAAGGCCGCGTGAGGTGCGCTGAATTCTGTCTGGAATTGTCGGAGGGTTGTGCACTGGCTTGCAACATCTTCTTGACTCGAAACCCCTTCCAACTGGTCCGTACTCATGTGGCCATGAGTTGAGAAGTCCTCTTGTTGAGAACTACCCGAAAATCCATCGTTCTCTAAGGCTGCGACCTGCTGTGCTCGGGCCGCGCAGAATTCTGCTCTAAGTTCATCTAACTCGGTTCTCGGGATTTCTTTTTCATCTCTCTCATCTAGCAGCTTCGTATAATGCTTTACCTCATGGGGATCTTTGTAAAGTCCCTCTCCAGCTGCTAGAAGAGCCATCTCAAGGGAATCCATATTCCCAAACTCCTCTAACACTTCCTCGGCTAATCTCTCTAATACATCAATATAAAACACCGAGTCTACCATACAAGGTTGCCTAAGTGTGTCGTTCAAATTGAACTCCACTTCCTCATCTCCAAACTTTAAAGTGAGTCTACCCTCGGCACAATGTATAATAGTCTTAGCCGTATTGAGGAAAGGTCTACCTAGAATGATAGGAATTTTCTTGTCCTCCTCCATGTCTAGTACAACAAAATCAACCGGGACAAAGAATTTTCCTACTTGCAATGGGACGTCTTCAAGTATTCCTTCGGGGATCCTAACACTCCGATCAGCCATGGTGAGTGCCATTCTCGTCGGTCGAAGATCCATCCTACCCTTAAGATCCAACTTCTCATACAATGACAATGGTAGCACGCTTACGCTTGCTCCGACGTCGATTAGCGCATGGTTAATCTCATAATCTCCAATTTTACAAGGGATTACGAAAATACCTGGATCCGGCATCTTTTTGGGTAGACTTGGCTGTAGCATTGAGTTGGTGACCATGACGGTTTCCGTTTCCACGTCCCGCTTGTTCGCAAGTACGTCTTTGAGGAACTTAGCGTATGAAGGCATCTTCTTCAACGCTTCGTGGAATGGAATCGTAATGTGCATCTTCTTCAACATCTCCGCAAACTTTGCAAATTGCGCATCATCGTTCTTTTTGCGTTGACGTTGAGGAAATGGCAAAGGAGGAGGCCTCGGTTCGGGTTTAACGTATTTGGGCTCCTCTTCCTCCTTGTGCTCCTTGACGTGGTCGCTCTCCTTTTCTACTGCCATTGATGGTTCTACCTGTTCAAACCTTGGAAGAGTAGGGGAATCAAGTGTCTTACCGCTTCTCAAATGGATGGCATTGATTTGCGCTCGAGGATTCGCTTCCGGGCGTGCCGGTAGAATCCCTTGCGGTTGAGAGGATTTCGCAGCGAGCTGCGAAACTTGAGTATCCAATATCTTTAGATGCGTTTTCACCTCATTATACTCATTCTTCCTCTCTTGATTCTCTGCTTTCATCCCTTCCTGATTCGTTATCAACGTTCTAATGTCATTGGCTTGGTCCTTTTGTGCTTGTAGGATTTGAGCAAGCATTGACGCGATATCGGGGCTAACTTCTTGTTGCGGAGGAGCAGGCGCACGTGATTGGAAATTCTGATTTTGGGGCTGCGTCCTCGGCTGGAAATTTTGATTGCGTTGCATCAAACGCGGCTGGAAGTTACCCGATGCTCGTTGTGCATTGAATGCACCGTCGGAATTCTTGTACGAGAGATTGGGGTGATTTCTCCACTCGGGAGTATAGGTGTTACCCAAAGGTTGGGCGTTGCTCACATAGCTCACCCCTTCGTACCCTTGAATTCCTTGCTCGTCCGGTTGCTCATAATATTGCTGTTGATTTGCTCCGGACATCAGCTCATAAAGACCATTGATTTTACCATTCATTTCGGCTCTCATCTCGGCTAATTCGGAATATATGGATTGCGAATTATCCACCTTGGCTACTCTTGCTGGAGTGTTGCGATTATACTCTCCGGCGGTGTGATTTCCCTCATCAGCCATTCGATCTATCAAATCCTCGATTTGTGGGAAAGTGAGGTTGCTCAAAGAACCTCCAGCAGCGGCTACGATCAAGATCCTCGTATTGTCCATAAGTCCTTGGAGAAAATTGTGTATGAGGTAGCTTTGATCCATGCCGTGATGTGGGCAAAGGCGTTGATAGCCCTTGAATCGCTCCCATGCTTCATATAAGCTCTCGGCTGCCCCTTGCACGAATGTGTTGATGTTGTTCTTGGCTAGCTGAGCTTTACTTTGCGGGAAGAACCTTGTCATGAACTTCTCCTCTAGCTGTCCCCATGACGCGATAGAATTCGCCGGTTGCGAATATAACCAATCATGCGCTTTGTCCTTTACCGAGAATGGGAAAGCGGCTAGCATGACATCCTCCTCCGATACCCCATCTCCAGCCCTTATAGTTCGGCATAACATCTTAAAATCAGTAAGATGCTGGTTTGGGTCCTCGGCGGGTCTCCCTCTAAACGCCGCGTTACCAAGCATTTGGATGAATGCCGGTTGAAGCTCTACGCGGGCGTTTCTCCTCGCAATACATGACAAGAGCTGCGTGTGCCTAGGGACCGTGTATGATCCATAGGTCAGTGCCGGTTGCACTTGTTGCGCGTTTTGAACGTTCATATCTCGACGTTCGGCCATTAGCTCTTCTTCAAATGGTTGTTCAACTACTTCCTCGGGTTGGAAGTTCAAGTGTACTTGCGTGTTATCAACTGGATTGCTCGCACTAGTTCTCGTTTCCTTCCTTAGTTTTCTGAGTGTCTTATCAATGTCGGGGTCGAAAACTAGATCCGCGCTTCCGGTATTTCTCATGCACAATTAAGCTGCACAAGAAAAAGAAAACAAACACAAGAGCACGTGAGATCCGAGAAGTAATAGAACTTGACTCTAAACACAATAGACAAACAAAATAAACACGAAAAAGCAAAAACAAACAAGACTCTATCTAAACTAATGTCTAATCTAAAAGTTTCCTAACTCCTAAGCCGTAATTAACTCCCCGGCAACGGCGCCAAAAACTTGATGTGCGTTATATCAAGTAATAAAAACCTAGACTAACGCTTCCGCAAGAATACGGATCGTGTAGTAACTAGGGTCGAACACAAGGAGCTAATGCGACTAAAGAGCTACTAAACTAATTGAATAGACGTGTGAGATGACTAAAGTTGGAATTGTGGTTAAGCTAAACTAAACTAAATCGAAGAGAATAAACTTATGGATAAGCACCATGGGTGTCGAGAATTTGCCTAATGAAGTAACGAAGTTTCAAAAGGATAATTGGTCTAGGTACTATCATGAATTCAGGGAATTCAAGCTCTCCTATAGGAACTGACTGGCGTAGACTTGTCCACTATCTAGCATGCATATACCAATGTATCCATTGCGTATCTTACATGCATAGACGCATTATGGCCGCTATCCTAATCCCTAGATTAAATCTGGTTCGAATGCCCTCCTTCAGATCTGATTTTTCTTTTAATTTTGCCGTTCTAGATCTTAGGAAAGTTTGTTGAGATCCAAGGACCCGAGCGGGCACAGCGTGTACCCGCTCGTGCAAGCCCTTTGCCCGACCGTGTTGCACACATTTGAGCCCGAGCGGGCACCATGCCCGATCGTGTGATTCTTGAGCCCGAGTCGTGCGAACCTACGGGGATTTCTTGGCATCAACACACCCGAGCGGGCACTCCAATTGCACCCGACCGGGCACTTCATCATTGGTCGTGTACCTTAAGTGCCCGAATCCTGTAAACCTACGGGGGTAATTGACAACAAATCGCCCGGTCGTGCACTCCAATTCCACCCGAGCGGGCACTCCATCTTGGTCGTGAACCTTGAGTGCCCGAGTCGTGCAATGCTACGGGGGGTAACTGGCAGCTAATGGCCCGATCGTGTACACCTCCAATGCCCGAGCAGGCATGTCTTGAAATGTTGTTTCTCTCCCTTCGCTCGGTGTTTGAGTGTTCACTTTCAGTCCATGGCCTTGCACAAGTCGAACCTTGTTACTCAACTTCGTTTTCGGGGTTAGATTGCCAAAATCACTCGTGTTTCTTCTCGTGTCTTCGTTTCCTATGCACAACACGAAATGTGGATAAAGTCTTCGAATATACTCAATAAATGAATGAAATATAAATAATCTATTCTAAACTAGACCTAAGAATGATATAAAAACTACAACGGATTACGTGTTATCAAACTCCCCCAGACTTAACCTTTTGCTCGTCCTCGAGCAAACCCTAGAGTCGAGTCATAGAAGAATTAAACAACAATGGATACTAACACAAACTTATCAAAGAATTAGCCATTACGCAAATCGAGTTTGAACTCGATAGACTCGTCCCCAAACTTCATCACTAGCCTTCCTTCTGCGCAGTAGATGACCATCTTTGTCGTGTTGAGGAATGGTCGTCCCAATATGACGGGGGTCTTCGGATTGATCTCCATATCCACAATGACAAAATCCGCGGGGAACCAGAATTCTCCCACTTGAACGGCTACGTTCGTCAATATACCCACTGGACTACATACGGATTGATCAGCCAATATGATTTGCATCCTTGTGGGTTGAAGATCTCCTACCCTATTGAGCTTTTCGACAAGGGATAAGGGTAGCAAGCTCACACTCGCTCCGATATCTATTAGCGCATGCTCAATTTCGTAATCATAAATCTTGCAAGGTATGACGAAGTTACCTGGATCGGGCATCTTCTCGACCATGGTAGGAGGCTGTATAAGAGAGTTCGCTACCATTACCATCTCGTTATCCACGGTCCTCTTCCTCATTATGATATCCTTGAGGAACTTCGCATATGAAGGGATCTTTATGAGAGCGTCATAAATGGGATAGTGACTTGTAGCTTCCTCAAGAGTTCTACGAATTGAGAGAATTGGGTCTCGTCAATTTGCTTCTTTTGAATTTGACGCTGCGGAAAGGGCAATGGTGGTACCCTCGGGGGAGGTGCTACATAGGGTAACTCCTTCTCCTCTTCCTCGGTCACCTTCTCTTCCATGGCTGGAGCGATGGGTTGTTCAATCTTATCGCTCAAAGGTTCTTCTCTTTCAGCCATTGGAGGCATTGGTTGCCCTACCGTGTTGCCGCTCCTTAGGAAAATAGCATTCACTTGCTCGCGGGGTTCGCCTCGGGTTTCCCGGGAAGCTGTCCGGGTTGTCGGTTCGAACCTTGGGCTAGTTGCGCCACTTGTGTCTCTAGAAGTCTCAAATGCGACTGAAATCCATCCATTCTCTTCTTCATATCCTCTTTCTCAGCCCTAATCCCTCCAAGTGCACTCTTCTGCTCTTGGTGCATCAATTGGAGCATCGAAAGAATCTCGGAATCACCCGAAGATTGTGTGCGTGGCTGATACCCATAGTCTTGGCCACTTCCTCTCGGTTGGAAACCTTGATTCTGGTTTCTCGCCATTATCTGTGGTTGAAAGTCTTGCGGATTCGCTACGTTGTTCGTGTTTCCATATGAGAGGTTGGGATGGCTCTTGATATAATTCTGTTGGTAGCCCCGATTGGAAACGTAGTTCACTTCCGCCATCCCTTGGCCTACGGATCTGTCATGTCGATCCACATGAAGTCCAGCTATCATCCGATGAATCTCGCCAACTTGTTGCTTCAAGTCCGTCAATTCCGGGTTGGCGATGCCAAGCTCGTTCACTGCAGCTTTTGATGGGTAGTCGCGATTGTACTCCCCTACCTTCTTGCCTCCTTCCCTCGCCATGCTCTCGATCAAGTTCTCGAGCTGAATGAACGTAAGGTTGCTGAGGGAACCAGCACCCGCTGCCACGATCATGAATCGGGTGGTTTCTTGGAGACCTTGGATAAAACTCATGATAAGATACTTCTTATCCATTCCGTGGTGTGGGCATATCCGCTGGTAGTTCTTAAATCGCTCCCATGCGTCATGTAACGTCTTGCCTCTTTCTTGAAGGAAAGAATTAATGCGACTCTTGGCGAGAAGCGTTCTATGATCCGGGAAGAATTGTTGCATGAACCTTTGCTCCAAATCATCCCATGACGTGATTGATGCAGCCGGCAAGTTGAAGAGCCAACGTTGCGCCGCATCCTTAAGCGAGAATGGGAACGCCATCAAATAGAGATCCTCACGAGTAACTCCCGTTCCAACCTTGGTAGTGCTACATAGCATCTTGAAGTCCGTAAGGTGGGAGTTCGGATCTTCGTTCTGCATTCCTCTAAAGACCGAATTGTTGAGCATTTGTATAAAAGCCGGTTGTAGCTTAACCTGGTTATCAATCGTGCAGGCCATGCACGAAAGTAACTGCGTGTGCTTCGGAGCGGTGTAAGCTCCGTAAGTCTCATCGGCAGCAGCCATGTCAGGATTACTTGCGTTGTCCTCTCTGCTGCTTGCACTATGTGTATCTTCCTCCTCAGAGGAGTATGACTCGTGGTTGCTCGTTCTTTCTACCTCGGATTCGGAATCCGCTATTCCAATCCTTCTCTTCTTGCGCAGGCTCCTTAAAGTGCGTTCAACCTCGGGATCGTAGATGAGAAGTTTCTGAGTAGAGCTTCTCATACAAGGCTCCTACACAACAAGAAACAAAACACCAAAGCGTAAATCCGCGGTAGATAGAATAGACTCAAAAAAAGGGAAAAACAAAAAGCAAAATGCGAAAAACAAACAAACAAAGACTCCGGAAAGGACTAGATCTTAATCTAGCAAATTCCTAGTCTAGGTCGTTATTAGTCCCTGGCAACGGCGCCAAAAAGTTGATGAGCGGAAACTGGAGTTATATATTTTCCTAGACCACCTCACCGCAAGTATACGGATCGTGTAGTACCAGGGTCGATCTCTAGGGACAAAAACTAAGAATAACACTAAACTAAGACGTATGGAAGTAGACGAAGGTGTGATCCTAAATGCCTAAAAACTAAGCTAAGTGGTGACAACGATAATAGGTTGGGGTAAACTCGGATATGACGAACACTACGGGTGTCGGGATACCGGGAATCGTATGGATAAAACAACTAAAGATCATAAACCTTTCGAATTATCTTGACAACGGGAAATTCATGCCCTAAGGTGAGGAGTGATTTTTCCGAGCCTAAACCTCCTAACCATGAGTACGTGCAACCCTACCTTCCAGCAGTGATTAACCTGTACCATGGCAGCTTTACGAACGCAATCCTCATTCCTAAGTCGACTAACCGACCGATCAGATTCTCATTAGCCGAAATTAACCTACAACTTAACAGATCCGGATTCATCCTTTAACCTTCCAGCAAAGTTTGAATTCCTATGTTACTGAGCGGTCAGCACTAGTATAAGAATGGTAATGTTAAGTGTAGAACCGAATATCAAGATAAAATCAATATATCTAAGCACTAACGCATAACATTGTTCATCTGTTACAATCCAATATCCCTAACCCATAGTTGGGGACCTACTCACTCATGGAGAATACAGAAACGAAGATAACACAACCCTAAACATGATAGACTCTAGGAAACTCGATGCCTCGATCTTCCCTATTGTGTTACCGATGTGAGGATTGATGCTTCTCTTCTTCTCCAGCGTCTCCCGAGCCTTTCCTGATGTTTTTCAAGCCTTTCCTTGCGCTATACGTCAGCCTTTCCTTGCCCTGTACGTTGTCCCCCTTGCTCTAGATCTCTTCTGGCCTATAAATTAGGTCATTTGAATGCAAGATCTATGTTGTTGCGAGAAACGCGGCCCGCTCGGGCACCACTTCTACCCGGTCGTGCAGAGGCACGCCCGGTCGTGTTCTTCTTCATGCCCGATCGAGCATCAGCACCCGATCGCGTGGTTGAGCGGCCCGAGTCGTGCAAACTCTCGGGGATTTTTGGGATGAATTAACGCCCGAGCGGGTATCCTTGTTGCACTCGATCGGGTATTACTACCCGATCATGTTGCCTTCGTGCCCGGGTCGTGCAAGGTGTGCGAATAAAACCCCGTAGGTTTTACCCGAGCGGGTAGATCATGGTGCCCGACCGGGCACCCTTGTAATCTTGATTTTTCTCTTTTCCGCTCTTGCTCGGGTGTTCCTTCGAGTTCTGAGGCTTGATCTTGGCTCTGAGTGAATTTATCTTCAAAGTGTGTGGTTTTGCTCAGGAATTCATCTTTTTAAGCTCATTTAGGCCTTGTCGCAAAAAAACCTGAAAACCAACAAAACGGGCGTATGTAACGAATAATCGTATCGGATATGTAATTCTATGTATGAAATATATGCGAAAATGACACTAAAACCTAACCTAAAATTGATACACTTTCAATGTTATCATGCATGACCGGGTTGCTAATGAATCCATGCAGCACGGTCGGGCTTCGACCAATGCACGAGCGGGAAGGCTTCAACCAATGCACGGGCGGGCACAACCTTGTACACGACTGGGCTGGAGAGTGAAGTACATGCACGATCGAGCTTCAACACCTGCATGACAGGGCCATTTGTCCAGAATCAGCCCCATAGCTGATGCACGACCTGGGCTTGCTCCATGCTCAATTGGGCACTCAAGGAGAATGCATGCACGGTCGGGCATTTACATGAGCACGGTCAGGCTTACATGCTAACAACCAAGCGACATACAGTGTCACCATTTGAATGAGCCTGAATTTAAAATCAAATAAAAAAAGAATAAGAGAGAGATGGACCAGACCAGGAGATAGAGGAGAGAACACGACTGAAGTGAAGATTTCGGGATACCGAAGGATTCCTTGGAGGCCACGCTCGGATAAATAGGGAAGATGAATACTTACTTTGGTCGTGTTTATTTCCCTATGAATTCTGAGTAATTGTCTTTACCATGAGTTAGGGATGTCCTTGTAATGGATTGTTTAGTTCTTTAATGCTTGATTCCGTTTTTGTTCAATCGTATGGTTTGATAGGTTGAATTTGTGCGTATTGCGTTCATAGCTTGTTGATCACATGTTAGAATGAGACTAGATCCGTTCGAGTGAGATTAGACATGTTTGAATGAGATTAGAGATTCGTCTAGGCATCGAGAGAGTCAAACTTGAGTCTCGGAATTAACCTTCGTATGAATTAGATTAATAAGAATCTAGCGATAGGTTAATCTATTTACGAACGGTAATAATCGAGGTAGAATTCCCATTGTTCTTCATGCGTTTAGGTTATAGATTTTACTGCATCGAGAGGTGAGTACGTTTATCTCCTATATAGTGGATTTAGGCATCAAGAGAGTCACTTCCGTTAATAGAGGTCGAGTTTCCATTGTTTTTGATAGTAGAGGTTAGAGTTCCCTATCATTCTTCATGCATCTAGACGTTCTGTACTGCACCGAGAGATGAGTCACGTTCATTCCCTAAGTAGTGGACTTAGATTTTAGTTCCCTATAGATTGATATAACCGATTTCATGTCCCGTAGAAACATCCATTGCATGTCCCGGAATTCCCAAAACCTAGCTTCGTCATTCTTTTGTTATCTTTACTTTCTAGTTCGATAACCATCTATTGATTGATCTTCTTCTCGTGAATTCTTAGTTCTAATGTTGCATTGCTTTTATCCAGAATCACCCTCGTAGTTGAAGCACGGCCCGAGCTTGCTCCATGCTCGGGCGGGCACTCAAGGAGAGCTGATGCACGGTCGGGCTGCCGTGTTAGCACGATCGGGCTTGCATGCCAACAACCAATGCAACATACACGAACACCAGAATTTAAACGAGCATGAAACTTAAAATCAAACCAGAAAGAACACAAGGAGAACAGAGACCAGACCAAGAGAAAGAGGAGATAGCACAGTTTGAAGAAGAAGACTTCGACCACCCGAAGGATTCGTCCGAGGCCACGCTTTGAGGAGTACGGAAGATGAACATTTACGTGGTTTTTGTTTGCTTCCTTAAGAATAATGAGTAGTTGTGTTTCCCAAGGGTTAGGGATGCCATTGTAACGGATTGTTTTGTTCTTTAATGCTTGATTTCAATTTTGTTAAATCGTATGGTTCAATAGGTTGTAGTGTGCGTAATGCGTTCATGCTTTGTTGATTTCATGTTTGAATGAGAGTAGATCCATTCAAGTGAGATTAGACACATTTGAATGAAATTAGAGATTCATCTAGGCATCAAGAGAGTCAGACTTGAGTCTTGGAATTAACCTTTGAATAAATTAGATTAATTAGAATCTAGCGATCGGTTAATCTATTTAGGAACGGTAATAATCGCGATAGAATTCCCATTGTACTTCATGCGTTTAGGATATAGGTTTACTACATCGAGAGGTGAGTACGTTTGATGCGTGTCAAGTTAACAAGTTAACTTAAGACTACCCGCAAGTGCACGGCACTGTGTAGTAGTTAAGTTATCGATCCCACGAGGACTAATGTAATACGATCTAAGAATCAAAAGTAAAACCAAAGCTTGCTGCGAAAGAATAAGGATGATGAAATGAAAATATGATGATGATGCAACGGATAAGTGAGTTCTAAACAAAGAGACAAACGCCCTAGGATCCAGTTTCACCGCATAGCCTCCAAAACATATCTCTGATCTATCTAATCGTGCATTCCCTATCAAGATATCTAAGGCGGATAATCTTAATGTAGACCCTACCCTATCTCAAGGCATAGGAACGTGGCTAGATTGAGTCATCCCCTACTTTCGTGGCTGACACCCCAACTAAACCCCATTACGATTCATGATTTGCCCAATACAACCCTCAACCGTTACTACCCTACTTTTGTGACCTAGTCTTGGTTGTTCTAAGCCTGATTTTCTAGGATTAGAATTCACCTTTCAGTCCTTCTCCTAATCCCTTACACATGCATATACGTGGCCATTGGTAAACACAAGTCAGTAAGTTCTCAAACAATGTATAGATAATACAAAATGGGGAAATGCATTCATAAACGACTCAAAGACGGTTCTGGGATAGCCATGGGCTAATCCCTTCTCCTTGAACGAATCTACTACTTGCTCATGAGTCTAAATATCACAAACAAAACAGTAGATTAAAGAGCATAGAGATATCAAACGAGCTATAATCCTGAATTAATCTCCAACTCCTTGCGTGCCTCCCGTCAAAGGGAGTCTATGGATGGATGGTGGCTGTGAATTGTCTTTTTTGGATCGTGGATGGTGGATCTCTCCTGTCTCTTTTCTATCCTTTTTGGCATTGTAATTTGAATTGGAAACTCTTGGCCGACTGATTTCCACCTATTACATTGGTTGGTTGTTTTACATAGTCATGCCTGACCGTGCTTCATGTCATGCCTGGTCGAGCATGCTTCTTCCATAGTTATAGACAAGTTGTTTTGCATTGAAGCCCGACCGTGCTACCCATGATACCCAACCGTGCTGCCTTCATTAGTAGGATGCCCGACTGTGCTCTTGGAATGCCCGACCCGTGCACAAGCTACAGGGATGAATTTGTATTAGTTGCCCAACTGTGCACCAGAAGACACCCGACCGTGCACCCTCACCAAGAGAGTGTCCGACCGTGCATGATATGTGCTCAGGTCGTGCACATCTCTCCGGGATGAATTGCCACAAATGTGCCCGATCGTGCACCCCACTTAGCCCGACCGTGCTGCTCCAAGGAGAAGGATGATCGACCGTGCTGAATTGGATGCCCGGCCGTGCTGCTTCACCAAAGAGGAGCCCGACCGTGCTGCAATGATAGCTCGACAGTGCATAAGGTGAGAGTGGCTGTTTGGTCGTGCACTTGATCATTCTTGGCCATGACTTGTCCACTTCTCATTTTGTTCGATCCGCTGTGACCTTCATTGTCCAATTATGTCCCATGTATGCTTCTTAACTTCGAAATGAATCAAATACGTATTAAAACCTATAAGAACACGAAAACAAGGAAACAAGTAAAATGGATACAAAATCACATGTAAACCTCCCAACTATGGTCATAAACATCTCTAAAATCATGTAAGAATTGTGTACAAAAACGGATGATCAAAATCCCCCAAACTTGAATGTTTGCTTGTCCCTAAGAAAACGTAAACTTGGAACACGTGGGAGATATAAAATGCGAGAATTCACCCGTCCCCTAGAAATACCGCTACAACAAACCTAATCGATCAACCAAACAAGTTAGAGCAAATTTCTGGTCTAATAACTTTCAGTCTTCATCTTAGGTTCACCATGGCTATCTATAAGAAAGTAAATCAAAGACGAGCTAAGTGAGCAACCGCAACTCTCTCTACCAAACGAGACTTCAAATAAATGCTAATCAAATAATCAAAGAGGATACTTGTTTTATTCTCGAGCTTCTTTATTCTTTCATTCCTTTTTTTTCTTTCTTCTGATTTTGCGAACACACTAGTCTTCTAGGACGTCGGATTTGAAGGGATTCAACTTCTACTTAGACCCAAGGTACCGATGACGGTATACTCTTGCACCTCATTGAAGAGTGCAACGGAGTACATGGCGTTTTTATGCGCCTTGCTCTTAGGACGTAGAAAGATGACTGCCAACCCACCACTTAGACCCGAACCATCGAAAATGTATCAAGGTCGATGCACTCATATCGATTTTAGATCATGCTTTGAGGCATTGTTTCGATCGATAGTGGAGTGTTACTGTGCGCTCTTATTTTTAGCAAAACAAGCTTAACTTATGCGATCAAATTATCCTCGTGAAAAAGAAATAAAGCATCGTGAATATGAAGTATAATCATTTGGATAGAGAGAATGAACAAGAAACTAACTTAGCAAACTCGTCTAAGATTCCCATAAATAACACTAGGATTTCCAAAGACTTATGGCCCACTTGTTCCTCAACCATCTAATAAGCTCTAACATGTAAGATATCACGAAAAAGGCCAACTTCTTAAGCATCCTAGGTTCAACGTTCATCTCAAAACGAGGCACCGGACAAGTGCCTGGGAAGACTCTAACTAAAAAAAACTAAGAACTACAAAAACAAAGGAAAATGAAATGAGATCACCTGACAAAAGTGAGCTACTCCCACCAAACTTGAATTGAATGTCGTCCTCGACATGAAGCTCCAATGGAGGATAAGGAAGGTGGGATCACAGTTGAAGGTGTTCTTCTTTTTATTTATTTTTTCAAAAATACCAAGTCCAAAATACGAAATAAATGAAAAAAAATGCAGGGGTTTCCTCCCAAAAAGCGCTTGTTTAACGTCGTTGAGCTTGATGTCTCTGTACTTCATGTGCGCGCGATGGGTTGATCCAATAGGGAGATGGAGTTTCTGCTTTCGATCGGTAAAGCGGCTTGATATAGCTTTAAACGCTGCTCATTTGCCTTGAATGTCCCGCTCGATTCGCTCCATAGTTCTACCTCTCTATCTGTGAAGACTTCTCGTACCTGAAATGAACCATCCCAATGGGAATGTAATCTGCCTGTGAAAAAATTAAAACGAGAGTCATAAAGTAGAACAAGTTCACCTGCCCGAAAGTCATGAGGTATGGTGTTTGTATTGTGCCATCTTTCAGCTGGATTGCCTTTCTCATTGTGCATTGCCTTCGCTGCTCCTTTCTCTTCCAAACATTGGTGCAGCCTCCTTTGATCATTGATGAACGTTTCACGGTTGTCCTCCTTAGGTATCCAGCGCATACATGTTGATGGGCTCACTCTCCTACGCTTCTTGAGACAAATTGGTGGCTTTCACGTCTCATGCCGAATAGAGGAAGGAAGAGGTTCAAACTGTAGTTTAGACGCTTTTTCTACCGTAAAATCAGTCAGCGTTTTGTGTGGTGTCTTCTCATGTAGAGCATCTTGCAGTGCCTCAATGGCACTTACGAATTTCATGTAGACCTTGACCCCTTCATTGGTAAGTCCTACAGCATTGTAAACTTGCATTAGCCCTCTCTCAAAAGGATCGGAAGTACTTACTCGATTAAACATGTCATTCGTCGACTTGTCCAGCACATCAACTCTATAACATGACTCCTTAGGGCTGGACAAATGGAATTCAATTCTCTCATCACAGACACGTAGAGAGAGTTTCCCTTGTCGTACATCTATCTTTGCACCTGCAGTAGCTAAGAATGGTCTTCCAAGAATTATAGGTATGTTAGCATCTTCCTCGATATCAAGTACAACAAAATTAGTGAGAATGCAAATATTGCCTACCTTGGTGGGAATGTTTTCAAAAATTCCCACCGAATACCTTACCGAATGATCTGCGAGTCGTAGACACATTTTGGTAGGCTTGATATTCCCGAACTTCAATCGCTTATAAACAGAATGTGGCATTATACTCACGCTTGCTCCCAAATCGCACAAAGCTTTGTCAATGTCAATGTCTCCAACGGTGCATGGGATGGAGAAGTTTCCAGGGTCCTTCAACTTCGGTCGCAGCTTGTTTTGGAGAATGACACTGTATTCCTCGGTGAGTGCTACTGTCTCACCCTCTTTGATGTGCTTCTCCTTGGAAAGAACCTCCTTAAGATAGTTTGCTCGATTAGGCATCTTTTAGAGGGCTTCCACGAATGGCATGTTGAGATCGAGCTGCTTGAAGTAATGGAAGAATTTGGTTACGCTCTCTCGATTCTTGCTGCTCACCAAGCGTCCAGGAAATGGTACAGGAGGTTCGTACGCCGGGGGAGCAACATATGGCTTCTCTAAATCAGGCTCATATGCTTCCATGATTGCAATTCTGCCATCTCTTTTATTCATTGAACGTCCATCAACGTTCTTCCCTGCTTTTGGGGATGGATTCTCGATCGTATCCTCTCTGCACAATGTGATGGCGTTTACATGCTCTCTCGGGTTCAGATCGGGCTTTCCGGGTAGCTTTCTGGGATTCCGAGAGGATGATGCAGCCTACTGCGCAGTGGATTTTTCTAGCATCTTCACATGTGTGCTCAAGGAGTCCATTTGATTTTTCAGCTCATTGATTTTTGCTCCCATATCCGCATTGAATTTTGCTTGAGTCGATTGATGCGTGTTCAAGGAGTCCATTTGAATTTTAAGCTCGTTGATCGTAGCCCCATTTCCTCGTTGAATTTCCTTTGGATTGATTGTTGCTCCTTGATGCTGTGTTGATATTGCCTTTGCTCTTTGATGAATTCGAGAATCACCGCCTCAAGGCTTGATGAAGGAGCTTGAGGAGGTTCAGGAGCTTGCTGCACTTGCTGGAATGGCTGTGATTGCTGATATGGCTGTTGCCTTTGCTGAAAACCCGAATATTTCACCAGTTGGTTCGTGCGATACGAGAGATTCGGGTGGTTCCTCCAATTCGGGTTGTATGTGTTCCCGAATTGTGTATTGCCTTGCTGTTGGGCGTAGCTCACTTGCTCCATGCCTTCTTGCATTGTGCATTGGTAAGCCATATGATCCGTCTCTCCACAATTTGCACAATAGATGGCATTCACCACATCGCCCATAGCACTTCTTTGGTTAACTTCATAAAGATCTCGTGTCTTGTTTAGCATACTTCTTGGTGTCGACCACATGGTGTGGTTCATGCCAAGATTGTCGATAAGCTCGTATGCCTCTTCTACGCTTAATTCGATGAATGATCCTCGAGCAGCATTGTCTAATGTCATTCTATGCTCATATGTGATCCCGTTGTAGAATGTTTGAATCACGTACCACTGCTCTAGACCGTGATGAGGACACATTTGTAAAAGGTCCTTGAATCTTCCCCATGCCTCAAATAACGTCTCTCCCTCACAGCTTCTAAACATTGTGATTTCTCCTCGCATTTGAATCGTCTTGCTTGGAGGGAAGAACCGTGATAGGAATGTCGTGCAAAGCTGGTCTCGTGTAGTGATCGAACCAGCGGGAAGAGATTGTAGCCACGCCTTCGCTCGTCCCCCAATTGAGAAGGGAAAAAGACGATGCAAAACAACATCCTCCGAGACTCCATGAATTTTGAATGTGCCAGATAGCTCTAGGAAGTCTTGTAGATGTTGATGAGGGTCTTCGTGATTGTCGCCCATAAACCTTTTTTGGTATAACATGTTGATCATTGCGGGCTTGATCTCGAATTGCTCCCTCTAAACAGCGGGCGTCCTTATTGCTGTCATGTTCGGCACCGCATAATCACGGAGACGACGTGCTGGAGGAGCCTGCTGTTGTTGTAATTGCGCCACATTACCCATGGGTAATTGCGGCTGTCTGTGACCATCCAATACATCGTTTTGATTGTTCATCGTTCGTGGATTGGTTGTATCTACCCTTTCTTCTCCCTTGCCCTTCTTTCGCTTATTTATCGTTCTCTCAATCTTAGGGTCAATTCGATGCAAATTAAAATTACCTTGAGATCGGGTCATGCACCTACGAAAGACAAGTAAAAAGAATTAGTAGAAATAAAAGAAAAGAAAAGAAAAACAAAAACAAGTATGATTCTAAATCTGAATTCCTAAACATCTTGACAATTAGTCCCCGACAACGGCGCCAAAAACTTGATGCGTGTCAAGTTAACAAGTTAACCTAAGACTACCCGCAAGTGCACGGCACGTGTGTAGTAGTTAAGGTGTCAATCCCATAGGACTAATGTAACAGGATCTAAGAATCAAAAGTAGAACCAAAGCTTGCTGCGGAAGAATAAGGATGATGAAATGCAAATATGATGATGATGCAACAGACAAGTGAGTTCTAAACAAAGAGACAAATGCCCTAGGATCCGGTTTCACCGCATAGCCTCCAAAACCTATCTCTGATCTATCCAATCGTGCATTCCCTATCAAGATATCTAAGGTGGACGATCCTAATGTAGAATCGACCCTCTCTCAAGGCATAGAAACGTGGCTAGATTGAGTCATCCCCTACTTTCGTGGCTGACACCCCAACTAAACCCCATTATGATTCATGATTCGCCCGATACAACCCTCAACCGTTTCTACCCTACTTTTGTGACCTAGTCTCGGTTGTTCTAAGCCTGATTTTCTAGGATTAGAATTCACCTTTCAGTCCTTCTCATAATCCCTAACACATGCATATACGTGGCCATTCTTAAACACAAGACGGTAAGTTCTCAGACAAAGAATAGATAATACGAAACAGGGAAATGCATTAATAAATGAATCAAAGACGGTTCTAGGATAGCCATGGGCTAATCCCTTCTCCTAGAACAAATCTACTACTATCTCATGAGTTTAAACATCACAAACAAAACAGTAGATTAAAGAGCATAGAGATATCAAATGAGCTATGATCCCGAATATATCTCCAACTCCTTGCTTGCCTCCCGTCAAGGGGAATCTATGGATGGATGGTAGCTGTGAATTGTCTTTCTAAATCGTGGATGGTGGAAACTCTTGGTAGACTGATTTTTACCTATTTCGTCGGTTGGTTGTTTTACATAGTTATGCCCGACAGTGCTTTATGTCATGCCCGGTCGGGTATACTTCTTTCGTAGTTACAGACAAGCTGTTTTGAATTGAAGCCTGGCCGTGCTACCCTTGATCCCCGACCGTGGTGCGTTCATCGGTAGGATGCCCGATCGTGCTCTTAGAATGCCCGACCCGTGCACAAGCTACGGGGATGAATTTGTATTAGTGGCCTGACCGTGAACCATTAGACGCCCGACCGTGCTCCTTCAACAAGAGAGTGCCCGACTGATGTGGCTAATCTCAAGTAATAATTACCTAGACTAACGCTTCCGCAAGAATACGGATCGTATAGTACCAGGGTCGAACACGAGGAATCGATGCAACTCTAAAGCTAGTAACTAATGAATAGAACGTGTAAAATCAACAGGTGAATGGAATGCGAATGAAGATAAACTATCTAACTGACTAACGGATTAAACAGAAAACAAAACACAAAAGATAACTATATTCCACATGGATAAAGAATGAGATCCCTCCCTATTCTATTACCGATGTCTTCAATAGCTCCTCCGCGCTCCGGCTTTGTCGCTCCGTCCTTCGCCCTTGTGTGTGCGTGCTGCTCTCCTTCTACTCTCTTTTCGTGTGCTGTTTTCTCTCTTCAATTCTGTACGTCTCTTGCTGCTGAAGCTCTCCCCTTTTAGCCCTCTTTCTCCTCTTGCCTTTTTTCTAATCTTCCTCTTTGGCCGTCCTCTTTTCTTTCTCTCTAGTGGCTGGAATTTCCTTTTTCTTACAGCCACTGCAGTTTTCCTTTTCCGAGTTTTTCCATTTCTTGTTTTTCCATTTATGTGTAATTGTCAACGTTTCCCCTTTATTTTCCAGTCATGTATCTCCTCTTCCTTTTCTCTAACCATATTTTCATTTGGTTTAAGTAGCCAACACGTTCCTTTTCTTGTTTTGCTAAATTTCCTTTTTCTCTAGTTTCCATTTTCTCGGTAGGTGGCAATCTTTCCATTTTTGTGTAGGAGGTTGGAAGTTTACATTTTGTTCCAGCAACTTGCTTCTATTTTATATAAAAACATGTTTCCTTTTCATGTTCCAACCCTGCTCTTCTTACTTTTGTTCTAGGAACCGAAATTTTCCATTTTTGCTCCAACCACCGAAAGTTTCCATTTTTATAAGCGGCCATTGTTTCCATTTTTTTGTAAGCGGCCATTGCTTCCTTTTTTTCTTCTCTTGCTTATGATTCTTTGGATGCTGACCGTGCATAGCTGATAGGAGAGTGGTATTTCTTAGTTTTGCTTCATTTACTCGTATTTGTATCCTGATATTTCATTTCCTGCAATAACACGAGAGAACGCTAAAAGAGGACTAAATAATGCTTTAATGCTTGGTAAAGTTCAAATGAATGATGAAACTAAATATAAAACGAGACTAAAATACTATAACAAAATAGACGATATCAAACTCCCCCAGACTTGAACCTTTGCTCGTCCTCGAGCAAGACTAAAAAGAAGCAGGAGAGGAGTTAGACAACAACCGGAAACTAGCACAATCAACTCGAAAAGTCAGCCACCCTACACAACAACGCGTCACATGAACATAGATCTAAGCACACCGAATTTAGACCCCTATCTACCGAAAGCCACTAACCGTGCAATCCTACACATGTCTTGAGTTCATTTCACTAACCCCTAGGCAACATCCAAGCAATCTCCATACCTATTCTAATGCGCAAACAGTTCGATACCATTCTCAAGACAATGTGTTTCTTCTTTTTCGGTTCTCTTTTTCTTCTTCTTTTTTTT
>CM071863.1:23524170-23537025 GCA_036759665.1 Gynandropsis gynandra | reverse complement strand
CGCTTGTTTGCAAGTACGTCTTTGAGGAACTTGGCGTATGAAGGCATCTTCTTCAACGCTTCGTGGAATGGGATAGTGATGTGCATCTTCTTCAACATCTCAGCAAACTTTGAAAATTGAGCATCCTCATTCTTTTTGCGTTGACGTTGAGGGAATGGCAGAGGAGGAGGCCTCGGTTCGGGTTTGACGTATTTAGGCTCCTCTTCCTCCTCTTTGTGCCCTTCGACGTTGCTGCCCTCTCTCGCTACTGTCCTAGATGATTCTCCCTTTTCAAACTTTGAAAGAGAGGGCTGATCCAATGTCTTACCGCTCCTTAAGTGAATGGCATTGATTTGCTCACAAGGATTTGCTTCCGGTCGCCCCGGTAGAACTCCTTGCGGTTGAGAGGAGTTGGCAGCGAGTTGTGCAATTTGAGTATCCAAGATCTTTAGGTGCGTCTTCATCTCCACAAATTGTTTCTTTACCTCTTCATGTCCTTGTAAGAGTTGAGCGAGCATAGATGTAATGTCGGTATTAGCTTCTTGTTGTGGAGGAGGAGGTGCACGTGGCTGGTAATTATGGGTTTGGGGCTCCGTCCTTGGTTGGAAATTCTGATTCCTTTGCATCAAACGTGGCTGAAAGTTTCCCGATAGTTGTTGTGTGTTGGATGCACCGTCAGAATTTTTGTAGGAGAACTTTGGGTGATTTCTCCATCCGGGATTGTATGTGTTTCCCAAAGGCTGCTTGTTGCTCACATAGTTCACTTCCTCGTACCCTTGGACTTCATGATCCTCTAATTGCTCTGAATATTGTGACTGACATGATTCGGATAGAAAATTGTAAATTCCAGCGACATGATTCCTCACCTCATCTAAACCGGCATATAGAGCGTGTGTGTCGTTCACATGAGCTACCCTTGCTGGAGCGTTGCGATTATACTCTTCAGCGGCGTTGCTGCCTTCATCAGCCATACGATCGATTAGGTCCTCGGTCTGTGGGAATGTGAGTTACTCAAGGAACCTCCGGCGGCGGCTATGATCAAGATCCTCGTGTTATCCATGAGTCATTGCAGAAAGTTATGTATGAGATAACCCTGATCCATGCCGTGATGTGGGCAAAGGCGTTGGTAGCCTTTGAATCGCTCCCACGCTTCGTATAAACTCTCAGCTGCCCCTTGAATGAACGTGTTGATCTGATTCTTGGCAAGCTGAGCCTTACTCTGAGGGAAGAATCGCATCATGAACTTCTCCTCTAGATGTCCCCATGATCCAATAGAATTCGCCGGTTGAGAGTACAACCAGTCTTGTGCTTTATCTTTCACTGAGAATGGGAAGGCAGCTAACATGACGTCCTCGTTCGAGATTTCGTCCCCGGTTCTGATTGTTCTACAGAGCATCTTGAAATCAGTAAGATGCTGGTTCGGATCCTCGGCGGGTCTCCCTCTGAATGCTGTGTTACCGAGCATTTGGATGAATGTCGGCTATAGTTCCACGCGAGCGTCTCTCCTAGTAATGCATGACAAGAGTTGGGTATGCTTAGGGATCGTGTAAGATCTATAAGTCATCGCTGGTTGCACTGGTGGCACGTTTGGCACGTTCAAGTCTCGACGTTCTGCCATTAGCTCTTCTTCGCTCTTGTCTACAATCTTTTGTTCGATTACTATCTCGGTTTGGAGGTCTAGATGCACTTGTGTATTATCGACCGGTTGGCTTGCACTAGCCCTTGTTTGTCTCCTTAACTCTCTGACCGTTCTATCAATATCTGGGTCGTAAACTAGATCAGCACTTCCGGTACCTCTCATGCACAGATGAGCTGCACAAGATGAAGAAGCAAAACACAAAAGTCGTGTGAATTCCAAGAAGTAAACGAATTTGACTCAAAATAAAGAAAGAAAAAATACGAAAAAGCAAATAAGACTCTGGAAAGGACTATATCCTGATCCACAAGTATCCTAACTCTAAAGCCGTAATCAATTCCCCGGCAACTGCGCCAAAAACTTGATGTGGTTAATCTCAAGTAATAATTACCTAGACTAACGCTTCCGCAAGAATACGGATCGTATAGTACCAGGGTCGAACACGAGGAATCGATGCAACTCTAAAGCTAGTAACTAATGAATAGAACGTGTAAAATCAACATCAATCCGAAACGAACAAATATTATAACCAAGCATTAAGAACAAAACTTCATTACATATCGGCAAAGCTCTCTAACCCATGGCTATGGACCTACTCAGACATGAACTCAGCAAAAGAAACACAAAAGATAACTATATTCAACATGGATAAAGAATGAGATCCCTCCCTATTCTATTACCGATGTCTTCAATAGCTCCTCCGCGCTCCGGCATCGTCGCTCCGTCCTTCGCCCTTGTGTGTGTGTGCTGCTCTCCTTCTACTCTCTTTTCGAGTGTTGTTTTCTCTCTTCAATTTTGTACGTCTCTTGCTGCTGAAGCTCTTCCCTTTTAGCCCTCTTTCTCCTCTTGCCTTTTCTCTCGTCGCTCCGTCCTTGCCCTTGTGTGTGCGTTCGGTTCTCCTTCTCCCTCTCGTGTGTGCTGTTTTCTCTCTTCAATTTTGTACGTCTCTTGCTGCTGAAGCTCTCCCCTTTTAGCCCTCTTTCTCCTCTTTCCTTTTTTTCAACAATTCCTCCGTGCTCCGGCTTCGTCGCTCCGTCCTTGTTTTCGTGTGTGCGTTCTGCTCCTTCTACCCCTCTACTTGTGCTCTGTTTTGCTCTCTAATTTTATATACGAATTGGGCTGTTGAATTGCCCTCTTTCTCCTCTATCCTTTACTCTATTCTATCCTCTTTGGTCGTCCCGTTTCTTTCCTTTCTAGTGGCTGGAATTTCCTTTTTCTTACAGCCACTGCAGTTTTCCTTTTCCGAGTTTTTCCATTTCTTGTTTTTCCATTTATGTATAATTGTCAACGTTTCCCTTTATTTTCCAGTCATGTATCTATTTCCTGCAATAACACGAGAGAACGCTAAAAGAGGACTAAATAATGCTTTAATGCTTGGTAAAGTTCAAATGAATGATGAAACTAAATATAAAAAGAGACTAAAATACTATAACAAAATAGACGTTATCACTGACTGTGCATGATGTGTGCCCGAGTCGTGCACATCTCTCGGGGATGAATTTCCACAAATGTGCCCGATCGTGCTCCCCACTTAGACTGACCGTGCTGCTCCAAGGAGAAGGATGATCGACCGTGCTGGATTGGATGTCCGGCTGTGCTGCTTCACCAAAGCGGAACCCGACCGTGCTGCAATGATAGCTCGACCGTGCACAAGGTGAGAGTGGTTGTTTGGTCGTGCACTTGATCAGTCTTGGTCATGACTTGTCCACTTCTTATTTCGTTCGATCCGTTGTGACCTTCATTGTCAAAATTATGTCCCTTGTATGCTTATTAACTCCGAAATGAATCGAATACACATTAAAACCTATAAGAACACGAAAATATAGAAACAAGTAAAACGAATACAAAATCACACGTAAACCTTGCAACTATGGTCATAAACATCTCTAAAATCATGCGAGAATCGTGTACGAAAATGAGATGATCAACGTTTATATCCTAGTTAGATAGTGGAATTAGGAATCGAGAGAGTCACTTCCGTCAATAGAGGTCGAGTTCCCATTGTTTCCGATGGTAGAGGTTAGAGTTCCCTATAGTTCTTCATGCATCTAGACGTTCCGCGCTGCATCGAGATATGAGTGACGTTGATTCCCTAGGTAGAGGATTTAGGCATCGAGAGAGTCATTTTCGATAGTTGAGGTAGAACTCCCCACTAGTTCTTCATGCATCTAGATGTTGTGCGCTGCATCGAGAGATGAGTGATGTTGATTCCATAAGTAGTGGACTTAGATTTTAGTTCCTCATCTATTGATATAACGGATTTTATGTTCCATAGAAACATCCATTGCATGTCCCGACATTCTTGAATCCCGTGGTACTCTATCTTGTTGAGTCTAGTCTCGTCATTCTTTATTTTCCAGTTTGATAACCATCTATTGATCGATCTTCTTCTCGTGACTCCTTAATTCTAACGCTGCACTGAGCCCCAGAGTTCGACCTTGGTACTACACGTACCATATACTTGCGGTAGAGTGGTCTAGGAAATTAAAACCTCTGATTTCCACCATCAAGTTTTTGGCACCGTGTCGGGGACTAGTTACGGCATTAGAATTAGGATTTCGTTGAGTCGAGATTCAGTCCTTTCTGAGTCTTTTGTTTGTTTTTGTTTTCTGCATTTTTTCATTTATTTTTAGTCGATTACATCTCTTCCGAGCTAAGCATTTTGATAACATGTAATCCGTCATAGTATTTTCATGATTCCTAGGTTTAGTTTTGATTAGATTTCTTGGAATTTACCGAGTTATTGAGTATATTCGAGGACTTCTTCTACAGTTTCGTGTTTTGTGTAGGAAACAAAGACATGTGAAGCAAACACGAGTGATTATGGCAAATCGACCCGAAAACATAATCAAGTGATAAGGGGCAATACGTGCTCGGCTACGGAACCAAACGGAACACCCTAGCGTTGAACGAATGGAGCGAAAACAGCAAGATAACACAGCCTATTCGGGCTTGGAAGAGGCCCCGCGCGGGCTGCAACTCCAGCAAAGTTTGCACGACTCAGGGAGGCTTGGAGCACGCATGGATTTGGCTGAAGAACATGAACCTGCGCGGGGTGGCTAAGGAGCCCGCACGGGCTACCATGAGCAGCAAGAAGAGCACGAGTCAGGCTGATGAAGAGCCCACTCGGGCTAGTGGAGAACACTCACCTCGCGCGTGTTGTGCCTTAGCCCGTGCGGGCCCCTTTTCTCTCAACAACCTTTTTGAATTTCAAACTTTAATTAGAAAGAGAAGGGGGCGATCTAGGGCAGAAGAGGATGACACACAGGCCATGCGAGGGACTGAAAAACACAAGGAGAAACCCGAGAGAAGCTGGAGAAAAGAAGAGAAACAACAATTCGGACTTCGTTAACAAGATACGGAAGATCGAGGAATCGTATTTCTTACTCTTTATCATGTCTAGGGTTTATTTCTCTTGTTTTACAGTAGAATCCATGAGTGAATAAGCCTCTAGCTATGGGTTAGGATTTCCGGATTTGTAATGGATGCGTTAATGCTTAGACTTATCGAAGCTTTCTTGAAATTCGGTTTTACAATCAAGATCGTAATTGTCTTATACTTGTGCTGCCCGCTCAAAAATCTAGGAATTTGTGTTTAGCTGGAAGGTTAGATTATGAATCCGGCACAGTTGATTGTAGATTAAGAATGATCAATGAGAATCAGACCGGTCGGTTAATCGACTTAGGAAATAGGATTACACGCTTAACGCTACCGTAATCATGAGTTAATCGCTGCCGGAAGGTAGGATTGCACGTTGTTGTGGTTAAGAGGTTTAGGATTCAAGAGAACCATTCCTTATTTATGAGCATGAATTCCCCATCATCAAGATAATTCGATAGGTTCATGATCCTTCATTAGTTGCATCCTTGCAAATCCCGGTAACCCGAAACCCATAATGTTCTTAATTATCAAGTTTTTTCATGTCTCCTCATCGCTATCATTATCCATTTTAGTGTTTTAGGAATCTTTCCCACATCACCATCAATTCAACCCGTCTTAGTTTAGCCGTATTCTTAGCTTATGTTGCATTAGTCCCCAGAGTTCGACCCTTTTATTAAACCGATCCATACTCTTGCGGTAAGTGGATATTAGGCATTTTTATTGCTTGATATTTTGCACATCAAGTTTTTGGCGCCGTTTCCGGGGACTAATTACGGCCTAGATTAAGCATTCGCTAGATTAAGATTTGCGTAGTCTTTGTTATTTTTCTGCATTTTTATTTTCTCTTTATCGAGCCTTAATTCAAATGCTAAGCAATGCAGCGCTTAGAGGAATTCTACCATCTCCTATCCAAATCACATCTCCAGCACTACCCGGATCAATCATGGGACCAAGGAGTTTGGGGTTATGAGGAATTCAATTATATGGGTAATAATCAGCTTGTGGGAGACACATACAACACTAGATGGGGAGATCACCCAAACTTTTTCGTATAGGAGCCCCAACGGTGCGTTGGTACGCAACATCTACCGGAAAATTTTTAGTCGTGGATGCAATCCCATAATCAAAGTTATCAGCCACATGCGCCACCATTGACTCAACCCGAAGCAGCCCCCGATATTACTTCCATGTTGGCCCGCTTCATCCAAGAGCAGCAAAATAAAAAAAATTAATTATGGAAGTGAAGGCAGGGCAAGCCAATCTCAAGAAGCAGATGGAGGGCATTGAATATCATCTTAAACATTTGGAGATGTAGGTCGTGCAATGCCCTTGTCGAGCTTAAGGAGAAAGCCGAGGAGGAAGAGGCCCTTGTACGTAGAACCAGCCCCGAGGCCACCTCCTTTGCCGTTTCCACAAAATCAGCGCAAGACAATGGTGGATCAACCCATTCCTTCAACATTTGAAAAAGGTGAAGCCTTCATCACAGCAGCTAGAGAAGTATTATGTAAGGACCCAAACGAGCTGCTGGACGAAGGAAAGAAGAAAGAACCCCTGGACTGAGACTTCCACACCACCCGAGCAGAATCCAGTGAGACCCAAGATACATGCGACGAGGACTTGTGCATAAACACTTCCGAAATGTCAAGGAGCTACACCAAACGCCCAACACACAATTGGAGCATTGACAAGGCACCTAAGGCGAAGCTGAAAGAGATGAATGATGAAGCTGATAAAAACCCCACTGAGTTGCTAAGCACGATAGAGGTCTCTCCTTCGAGAGCAATACAACCGGGCTTATGGGGAAAACAACCGCAAGGACTGAATTTCCAAGAAGTCCGACGAATCTGAGTTTTATGCCTAATCAAGAATTCCTTATCAACAAGATTTCAGATTCTCCTCCATCCGAGGAGCATTTTAAACCCGATTGGAGGATTGAGGAAGCATCAGTATGCGCCATAGAATTCGGGACCCCAACGGGAAGGAGACTGCACACGCGACCTCGCGCAAGACAACAACGAGGATGCTCACCTCGATATGATGAGTAGAGCTTGGTGAGGCTCGAGACCTTAAACAAGCGCTTATCGAGAGGCAACCCGACTTTCGCATTTTCTTTTCAGTTGACGGACCTATTCTTATTCTTTTTGCATTGATGTACTCGGTGAGCTATTACGTTGTATTTTCTTTTGGGATTGTGTATTTTTTTCACAGGTTTTCTGACGTCCATATCATCCTTAAGGAGGAGACGCGTACAACGTCCAGCCGCATCACCAACTCGGGACTGCAAGATACACAAGGTGCACACGTTCTAACCCTAATTTTCTCGTAGTTTGTTGTGCAAGATTTTCTCTTAGGTCTTGAACTACGAGACGGTGTTTCATTCAAGTCTAGGGGAGTACTCGTCGAATAACATGCATGTGATTAGGATTAGATGATTAGGATTAGATGTTGATTTTTTTAGGAATAAACGGATGGACACCTAGTACGAATTTTCGAGCTTTAGTCATTATTTTGCGACTTTGTCGAATCGTGAACAATAGTCTAGGTTTGCTAAGAAGTCTTTTGGATACCAATTAGTCGAGTAGTTGTGCCTTGAACCATGATCTATAGTTACATTTCACCTCCTAGGTTTCAGTACCAAGTATCCATATCTCTGTGCATACCGTTTATGCCTTGCTTTGTTTGATATATTTTACCGTTCATGGATTATTAGATTCCACACACTTATACTCTGCTTTTGTCGCCTTGGATAAGTTTCTAACTATTTCATGTTTACATTAACATGAGTACATCGAGATCGATGGTTTGGGTCTAAGTGGTGGGATGAGGCACTATTCTACGTCCTAAGGGTTAGAGTTGATGTGTAATCTTTGGTAAAAAAATGTTCTTCAATGACGCACCTCTTCACTTCGCTAAGATTACAAGACCTTATGAGTGTGCCATAGGCAGCCTGGGTCTATGTATAAAGCCATCCTCTTCGACTTCGACGTCCAAGAAACTGATCATCTCGTTTTCATACGTATTTCTTGCACGATTTAGGAGACGTTTTTTATACATATGTGATGTTTTACGTATGATTTCGTATCCATTTTACTTGCTTTCGTGCTTTTCATGTTCTTACAGGTTTTTACGCGTATTTGGACCATTTGGAGCTAAAGGAACAAGCACGGAGCTAAGGAGCAACTTTGGGGATCATCACGGGACAAACGGGACGAGATTGAGCATGGAAAAGCCTCACCCGGTCGGGCACAACCCTTGCACGATCGGGCAAAACCTACGGCCAATTGTGTGGACCATTTAGCACGACTCGGGAAAGCAATCCCGACCATTTTGCCTTGTGCCCGAGCGGGCACACATGCCATGCCCGACCGGGCATCATTCCAGCAGCACAATCTGCACGAGTTGCCCTAGCCGCACCTGAGCGGGCACACTCACTACCCGAGCGGGTCGCGGCCCGTAACTGCTCAAAACTTAAGTAAACTTAACTTAAAACATAAGGGAACTCGTGGGGCAATTTAGGCAACAATTGGACCGACTTAGGAGGCTGAAAAGGAGGCAAAAAGACGTCATTACAGCAAGCATACAGAGGAGAACAATTCAGCGAAGATAGAGGAGATTCTTGCGAAGAGATAAGCGAGGAGCATTGGAGATCAAGCAGCACCACTTCGGTTTTGTTTGGTTTTTATGTTCCTTAGACTCTCTACTATGTTTATGTTTCTTTACAGGCGCATGAGCGAGTAGTTTGTTTGTTCTAGGAGAAGGGATTAGCCCTTGGCTATCCCGAGACCTCTTTTGATCTATTTTGAATGCATCTTCCCGTTTTAGTTTATCTATTCTCTGTCTGAGTGCTTAAATCTAGTTTTGTTTGCGCTGATCACGTAGATGCATGTGTTAGGGATTAGGAGAAGGACCGAAAGGAGAATTCTAGTCCTAGAAAGTCAGGTTTAGAACAACCGAGGTTAGGCCACGAAAGTAGGGTAGCAACGGTTGAGGGTGAACGGGCGAATCACAGAGTTTATGGGTTTAGTTCATGGTGTCAGCCACGAAAGTAGGGGGCAGCTTGTCTAGATCACGTGTCTATGCCTTGAGAGAGGGTAGATATCATGTTAGGATCGTCCGCCTTAGATAGCTTTACCTGGGATTGCATGATAGATAGGTTGATCGTTGGTTTCGGTAGTCTTGTGGTGAAACCGGTTTCCTAGGACGTTTGTCTCATCGTTAGAACCTAAGTAGTTTAGTTACTTTCAGTATTTCATTCCTTATTTACCTTCTTTCATTGGCAAGTTTGATTTGTAGTTCGGGTTTAGGTAGTGTTGCGTAGTCTCTGTGGGATCGATACCTAAAATACTACACACGTGCCGTGCACTTGCGGGTAGATTAGGTTATTTAACTCTGATACGCATCAAGTTTTTGGCGCCGTTGCCGGGGACTATTGTCAACGCGTCTTAGATTCGAACCTAGAGTCCTTCTTGCTTTATTTTTGTTTTTATTTTATTTTTTGCTTTTGTTTACTTTCGATTCTTTCTACCTAAGTTCCTTTCGTTCGTTGTTTTTGGTGTATGACCAGGTCGCAGGGCACTTCTAGTCTATTCAGAATCGACCCAGAGATCGAGCGAACTTGCAGACTACTGAGAAAGGGTAAGGAAGAAGACCACACAGAGCCGTCAGAACAACAGGATATGGATAATGAGAACGGTCGTGAACATGCTCAGTTACCTCTCGGTAATTTTGGGCAAATGCAGCAACAGCCACTCGTGCCTCAACCATGAGAACCACAGGCTCCTCCACCACGTCGTCTAAGGGATTACATGGTGCCGAACATGAACAACGTGCAAACGGCCATAAGGATGCCTGCTGTTGCAAGAGAACAATTCGAGATTAAGCCAGCGATGATCAACATGCTTTATCAGAAGCAATTCATGGGTGGAAACCATGAAGATCCTCATCAGCACCTCAGAGACTTCCTCGAACTTTCAGGTGCGTTAAAAATTCACGGAGTCTCTGAGGATGCAATCTTGCTGCGTCTTTTCCCTTTTTCAATTGGGGGAAAAGCGAAAGCTTGGCTGCAATCACTCCCCGCCGGATCTATCACCACTTGGGATCAGCTCTGCACACTGTTCCTATCACGCTTCTTTCCTCCGAGCAAGACAATTCAGATAAGGGGGAAATCACGACATTCAGGTGCAGAGATGGAGAAACGCTATTTGAGGCGTGGGGTAGATTCAAGGATCTTCTACAGTCATGTCCACACCATGGACTTGAGCAGTGGTACGTTATCCAAACTTTTTATAACGGAATTTCAGATGAGCACCGCATGAGGTTGGATAACGCTGCCAGAGGATCATTCATGGATCTGAGCGTCGAGGAGGCATTCGAGCTGATTGATAACCTCGCCATGAACCACACCATGTGGTCAAACCCAAGAGGTATGCCTAATAGCACTCGTCGTTTATATGAGCCTAACAAGAATAGAGCCATGGGTAATGCAGCGAATGCTATGTACTGTGCGAATTGCGGAGATACGGACCATGTAGCGTATCAATGCACAGTACATGAGGATTACGAACAGATGAATTATGCCCAGCAGCAAGGCAACACACAATTCGGGAACACCTACAACCCGAATTGGAGGAATCACCCGAACTTGTCATATCGAACGACTCAACCGGTGAAGTATTCGGGGTTTCCACAAAGGCAGAATAATTTCCAGCAAAACAACCAGCAATTCCAGCAAGCTCCGCAAGCTCCTCAACCTCCTCAAGCCTCTTCATCAAACCTTGAGGCGGTATTGCTCGAATTCATGAAGGAGCAGAAGCAGCAACAATCGATTCGAACCAAATTCGACGCGGATGTTGGGACAGCGATTAGTGAGCTTAAAACTCAAATGGAGTCTCTGAGCACTCATGTGAAGATGAAGCAGGAACAGCAACAACAGGAGTTTAGATCTCAGATGGAGTCTCTGAGCACTCATGTGAAGATGTTGGAAAACTCCATAGCACAACAGGCCGCCTCATCCTCTCGGAATCCCGAACAGCTTCCCGGTAAGCCCGATCTTAACCCGAGAGAGCATGTGAATGCTATTTCTGTGTGCAGCGATGATGAGGCCGAGAATTCGCCCTCAAATGAGCGAGGGGATGCTGCTGGTACGTACATGGATAGAGGAAAAGGTAAGGTTGCGACTATGGAAGGAGTCGAACCAGATTTAGATAAGCCATACATTGCTCCTCCGGCGTACGTACCTCCGATACCGTTTCCTCAACGATTGATAAGCAGTAAGAACCAAGAGAGAGTGGGCAGATCTACAGAAGATCTCAAGAAGCTAGACATCAACATGCCATACGTGGAAGCAGTCCTAAAGATGTCTAATCGTGCCAAATTCATCAGAGAAGTAATGTCCAAAGAGAAGCACACCGAAGAGAACGAGACAGTAGCACTCACCGAGGAATGCAGTGCAATTCTTCAGAACAAGCTGCCACCTAAGCTAAAGGACCCCGGAAGCTTCTCCATCCCATGCAAAATAGGTAATCTCGATATTGAAAATGCTTTGTGTGATTTAGGAGCAAGCGTGAGTATCATGCCACAAACAGTTTTCAAGCGGATGGAGTTCGAGAACCTTAAACCGACGAAGATGTCTCTACGCCTCGCGGATCGTACGGTAAGACATCCGGTGGGAATCATTGAAAACGTTCCCACCATGGTAGGTAAGCTTAGCATTCCCACTGATTTTGTTGCACTTGAGATAACGGAAGACGCTAGAACACCTATTATTCTTGGTAGGCCGTTCTTAGCTACTGCAGGTGCGACGATAGACGTACAACAAGGAAAGTTGTCCTTACGTGTCAAAGACGAAACGATCGAATTCATCCTGCCCAGCCCCATGGACGAATCACAACTCAAGGAGTCTTGCTTTACAGTGGATTCACTGGACGAGTTAGAGAAAGACACGCACGATCAAGTAAGTGTTTCTGATTGTCTTCTACGGTATTTGACACAAGTTTACGACAATGCAGGATTTGCGGACGAAAGAGCTGAGATGTACACGAAATTCATGAGTGCAATTACAGCACTAGGAGACGTCCCATGGGAGGAGATACCACGTGATATGCATGCTGATTTCATAGCGGAGAAAGCATTCGAGCTTGAGCCCGACCCACCGCCTTATTCTCGGTATGAGTACGTTGATTCCGATAAAACATATCTTGCTGTTTTAAATGCTAACATGAGTGCAGACGAGATGAGAAGACAGCCCACACGCGTGAAGAAGCGTAAGAGGCTCAGCTCTTCAATATGTATGTACGGGAATTATAGGGAGGACAGCCACGAACCTTCACTCGAAATTCAAAGGAGGCTGCACCCGCACTTGCACGAGGTAATGGAAAAAGATGTCATTAAACTTTTCAACGCAGATACCCCTTATCCAACCTTGGACAGCGAGCAAGTGAACCCCGTGCATGATGTGCCTAAGGGATGGCACGATAAGAAGACCCTACCTCATGACTTCCAATCAGGTGATTTCGTTCCACTTTCTAATTCTCGACCTAAGTCTTTATCGGGCAACCTACTGTCTTATTGGTCTGATCCTTTTCAGGTACGAGATGTGGAACCATGGAGTGATGCGGGTGAAACGTTCAACGCCAATGGACAGCGGCTAAAGCTCTACCAAGCCGCTCAACCGATCGAAAGTGGAAACTCCATTTCCCTTTCCGATCCACCCGTCGCGCACGCATGAGGAATGGAGACGTCAAAGCTTAATGACGTTAAATAAGCGCTTTCTGGGAGGCAACCCAGCTGCTTGCTTTTAATTTTAATGTTTAAGACTCGATTATTTAATTTCCATAAAAAAAACAAAAAAAACAAAAAAA
>CM071863.1:23477249-23507330 GCA_036759665.1 Gynandropsis gynandra | reverse complement strand
CGCCCGCCTAGCGCGTAGCGCTTTTTTGAACCTTGGATGTATATGATATACATTAATATATATTAAATATATATTATATTTATTTGTATATTTTGTTTATATATAGATAAGATGATTTATCAAAATTTGGTTTTTCTGATCTTGCTATTTAACTATAATAACTACTTAGATATTTATAATAAAATTCAAATATATTGATCATTTTTTCGTAAAATAAGATATAAAATATATAATCATCATCGATTATACAAATTTTATACGAATTTTTGATACGATAATCTATTTATAACATATAAATTTCAACTCTATAATAACAAATTGATGAAATCTGCGCGATGCGCGGGACCGTCCTAGTTACAAAAATACGGCAACTAAATTCTCAATTTTTATCGTACACCTCAAAAGTCTACCTGGAAAACCCAAAATAGCAATAAGTGAGAAAATACAGGGGTAAACATGGAAATACGGAAAAAACCACGGGCAAAACCCTAAACCCTAAATTCTCGTTTTACTCTTCCGCACGACTCTTCCTCTCTCCGTTCACTGCACAGATCGAGTTTGAAGGCGTCGTCTCTGCCTCAGGTTCGCTCTGCCACTCTCTTTTTCACCTTCATAATTATTATCTCCGGTGAGATCATCTCCTGTTCTTACTTTGACCCCATCTTGAAGGCATCATTTTCCCTTTTTTCCCTTTTTTCCCTCTCTGATTTTACTCGTGTTCGATTTTAGGATTAAACAAGCACGTAAGGTGTTGGATCCTTTGTCTTGGTTCAAAGTTCAAGTGTTGAATGCTTACAAGAAAAGTTGAACATTTTATTTTGTTTCTCTTATTGGGTTCCCTGTGCTTGTAGTTCTCTGTTTGGGTATAGTTTCTGTAACATATCCCTATGCTTGTCTTGCAGAGTAATTCATATCACTTCTGATTGGGTTATATTTTGCTCGAGCTGTAGTCACGTTACTTATTTATGTTGATTGAAAGAATTTTGGTTATTTTATGAGATTTGAAACGATGTCTGACTATTTGGGTGGTTTTGATACTTGTTTTTTGTTCGTTTCTTCGAGCTAAGACGGTTTCGCTGTTGATATCCATAGCAAACTTTGCTACACATTAAATATCCGTATCAAATATGTGACAAGAAATTTTGCTACGGATTTTACTCACTTCGGCTTTTTCCATCCACGGAAACAAAGTTGATACTTGGGGTCTACAGCATGAGCATGAGATTCAGTTGCTTGAATTCAAAGTTTTTTGCTTCTGTGACTTCTAATTGTCAGATTTGGGTTTATTCACCGCTTTGTCCATGTTGTTTTGGCTTGCAGATTTGGGTTTGAGTTCGGTTATTGTTGCTATGGCCCTGCTTGAAGTGATCTCCAACAGTGCCATGAACCGCGACCCACATGGTACGCAATCGGATTATCCGATCGTTCTCAACCCAGATGAAATCTTCTCAAATTTGAAGCTGAAACATGAGAGCCCTAATCCTGGTAACCTGATCAATCCTCTATCTGGGTGGGAAATCACGAAAAGAGATGTTGAGATTATCAAGACCGGCAAAATTTTTTCTTCAAAGCTTAAAAGGAAGCTGAAGGATACCAATAGCTTTGACAAAGATGAGTTTATCAGCATGTTTAAGCAGTTTCTTGAGCAAATTGCTGTGCAAGTTGGGACTTCGGTGGGGTTTGATCGGTCTGATGAAGGTTATTTAAAGGGTTTGATTGAGAAGACTGGGCTTGTGATGGGCAGAGATGTTGCTGGTTTAGTTTTGGAAGGTTGTATTCGTCTAGAGATATGGGAGCTGGTGGAAACCTTTGTTGTGAACTCAATGGTTGATCATTCCTTGTACTCTGTTTTAGTCAGAGATCTTGTTAGGAAAAGACGATCTGATATGCTTTGCCTTGTGCTCAAACACGCATCAGATCTTGGGGCGCCTGAGTTACTTTTGATCTTGAAGTATTTTCTTTGCCCGACAAAGGATGCATTTAGCACTATGGTTAAGGTTACAGAAGAATGGGACGATCAGGTCTTGTTAGCTATTGAGAAGGCAAGCAATACAGCTCTTTCTGTGAAAAAGTTTAAAATTGCTAAAGAGGCTTCAATCTTACTCATGGTTGCACATGACGGGTTTTCAGCTTCTGAGCTCTGCTTGCATTTCTTGTTAGCATCGAAGAATGTTGATGAAGTCATGTTAGCATCCGCAATCAGTAAATTGAGCGGCAAAGAGATGAAAAGCTTTATTGAGTACCTCTCCAAATGGTTGAAGAAGTATGAGAGGTTTCCTCAAGCAGGTCCATGCCCTAAAGCTGGTTCCATGTTCGGTTTAGAGCGGTGCAACTGGGTTCCAAGACTCGAAGATGTTACTAAATGTCTAGGGCTAATTCTCGATGAGAACTTCTCTAGCCTGGTTCTGCACCAAGATGTGCATGAAGAGCTCAAGTCCATTGAAGTAGTCATCGATTCGATAGCTTCAGAATCTAAAGTTTGTTCCTTGATGGCTAATGTGGTTGAAAGTTTGAAACTTGAATGTGCCCGAGACTAGAGATTTACACAATTTAGATGTTCTTGAATTTTGGTCTTAATCCGAGTTTGATGTAAACCCAATTTACCGTTTCAATCAATGGACAAGCTCTTAGCAATCTCTCATCTCTGTATTCAATCTCACTTTTTTCTTCCTCTTGCTTTGCCATTTTTCATATTGTCAATCTCAATGGTGATCAAGTTTTGGTTTCCAAATAAATTGAATGATGTTATTTTACAAGAAGTCATAGCCACTACAATTGTAAGGGAATAAGGTTTCTGTTTGCCATGCAAAAAACTTGACCAACGAAATACTTGTTTAAGTGTCTAGAATCCTTGTGTTAGTGTAAAGACACGCCCTGCCAATGGTGGAGGCAACACAGAAACTGCATCTTCGATTTCCTGAGAAGCTCAAATGAAATCATTATTTTCTGCGAAGTAATGATTCAAATTTTACATGAGATTGGATGGAGAAAGGTACCTTCACAGTGTATCGGGCTGAAAAGTGAGTAAGAAGAATTGCTTTGTTCTCAAACTTTTCGGCATATTTAACTATCTGTTATTTCACATAATATTATCATCATCAAGGGATATACTTTAATCTCTTGACAAAAAACAAGGTTCTCGACAAAAACAAAGAGCTTTACCTCAAATAGATGGACGTGTCCATAATCTCTCGCATGCTCTATGGATACTGAATCATCAAGAAATGTGCTCTGCGCATAGAGAAATCCATGAAATGGTGACCAAAAGAAAAAAAAAGATCATCAAAAAGTGTAGAATTGAATTTATCAGCAGACACACTCACCTCCATGATGAGAATTTTTGCCCTGAGAGCATCAACATTTGCTTCGTCGACAACAAAGTCTGACATTGTATCTCCAGTAAAAGCGACTTCAGGGTTTGTCACAGTATCGGTAATCTGTCATATGACAAACCAACTATGTCATATGCAGACTTTGAAAAGTAGAGGATTATATTCTTGACCAATATGTGCTTGATCTTTACAAGACTATCAACTTTCAGATTGTAGAAAGATCAGCTGCAAAAAGAATTTCAACAACCGCCTGTGCAGATAAACCAATTACTAGAGATCAATGAAATGAACCCTTCAAATATAATGATTCAAGGAATCAGGGACAAACCTCTACACCAGCAGCCTTCAAGTTTTTAATTTCGTTTCCTGAAAGCCCAAGGTACTCCTTTTTGAGCTTCTGTTTAATTGAATAGACTACATAACCCTGCAATATCCAGGAGATTTGAGCTAGATGTAGAAAGAACGACCCAGAAGG
Organism: Gynandropsis gynandra; assembly: GCA_036759665.1. Classification (NCBI taxonomy): domain Eukaryota; kingdom Viridiplantae; phylum Streptophyta; class Magnoliopsida; order Brassicales; family Cleomaceae; genus Gynandropsis; species Gynandropsis gynandra. The sequence continues at coordinate 23,503,523 of CM071863.1, read as the reverse complement.
AGACTGGGAATCCTTTGTAAGATAATGAAAAAGAACCTGGCTTTCTATGACATGATATGTCCTAAAAGCTTTCACTTTGAGATCTTTCCTCATGTAAAACTCTTCCCCTGTAAGAATTAGTGAAGAAAACCGGGTCAGAAAGAAAGATGACAAAAACTATAGCCTACAACAATTTGAGCTGAAATATTTACCTACATCCAAACCAATAAGATTGTGTTTCAGTTCCGAAGAATCTAGTTTTCGATAGACCTCAAACAAACTCTCCACATTCTCTTTTATGGACTTGGGCACTATTATTGTAGGAGGCTTCATTTTATATAAGCCTCTAGTTGCAACATACATGGGCAATCCACCCTAGCAAACAATAAACACAGTTTATGTAAAAATAGGAGAATATAACAAAACCAAGCATAGACGTTGACAAAACACATGCTAGTCAACTCCATTTTATAATTCTAAAGCTGAGTGTCATATAAAACATTTTGAGTCTTTCATCATCTTCTACCCAACAAACTATCATGACAACGTCGCTCCAAACTTTTCTAGCTCTGCAAATCGTATAATGAGTATGGATAGACAGATAGATATTCAAATTCCGAGAGGCTTTTTTTTCAATGTTCGTTCAATTACTCTTTTACCCGCAAATCCAACTAAAAAGCAAAATATAGTACATTAGTTCAAGCAAGCATTCCAACAGAATTCTCTACGGATTTTGGCTTTGCTCAGAACTAGAACTTGAGGATTTAGATATCTGAATCTTCCTAAAACATAAGCATTCCAAACTTTTCACCACGTTACAAACTTAAACCTTTCAACCCCTATTCCTTAATCCCATATCATATAAAGTAATAGCCTCGAAATGAAAATTTGAACATACAGATTAGCAAGAGTAGGGAGTTCCAAACTGTTGTTGCCCTACATAGAGCCAATAGAAATCACGAATCCTAAAACCATAAGAGAATTCTTCTTTTCTCTATTCGACCAACGCCAATAGAAGCAAAAAAAGGATGAAAACTCAAAAAGTAAAGCTAACATCGAATACAACTTTGATCATAAGCTCTAATCACTGATTTCTGATAGTAAACCAAAAACTCTGATTACCGGTTTATTGACTCAATCTAGGAGATGTTTCAGCTGGAATATTCCCCTCAAGATGCAACAGTATTATTAGAGACTAATTTAAACCTCTCGAACCGAAGTCAGCTTGAAAATGTAGCAATGAAGTCTTAATATTTCACAATTTCATGTAATCAGTGATAAATGTAAAGAACTGAAATCCTTCCCTCTTGCCATACCCAACTCTATACCCATTGAAGCAAAACGAGAGATGCATGAGTTCTGCAAAATCAACACTACCCTTTTGAAAGGCCTGAAAATTCAAGACAAATTCTAGTACTTTTTGAACGAATACACACACCCCACACACGAGTACGACTCGGCATCGGCGAAACATCATCAATTGACGGGAGAGAGAAAGAGAGAGGGATAGATTACGATGTGATCCATGTGAGAGTGAGAGATGAAGACGAAGTCCTGAGAAATGGCGCGAGGGGGACAACGGCCGATGTCAAAAGCTAGGCGAAGAGAAGGAAACATGACGCAGGTCTCGTGCCCTCCAATTGAAACTCCATCGATGGAGTAACCTTCGATTTCAATAGCAGTCTGGTTCTTCATCTTTGCTGTGATCCAAGCGAATCAGTGTTTAGGGTTTGGGAAATTGAGCACAAGCTGCTCGGCGTAAAGTCTAAAACTTATCTCGTGTAACTAAAAACGACTAAAAACGAAACGAACTGCTGTGTAATTCTATTTTGATCACATTTATATATACATACGTACATACAGATTCACTGGTGGAAAAGCTGCTGCGTTTTGGGGCGATTCTATCAGCTATCCAGAGGTTTTGTTTCATTTTGTTTAAATGGTGAAATCTAGGGGTGGGCAGCGGACGTTTTGGGTTATCCGGACCGATCTAACCCAAAAAATCCAACTCGTAAGTTAAATGGATTTTGTAGAAAATCATATGGTTTCATAATCTAAAACCCAAATAGGTTCGGGTCAGTCTATATTGGATTTGGGAAAATTCGAGGAATCCAAGGAAATGGAAAAAAAAACTTTAATTCTTCTAATCTAATTTTTTGTATGTTAAATTTGGAATCCGAACTATCCGTTTAAACCCGAATTACCCATTTAAAACCCGAATTACCCGTTTAAACCCGAATTACCCGTACTTAAATAACCAAAAAACCCGAAGAATCCGAGAACCCGAATACAATTTGGGTTTTTTGGGTTCAATGTTTCAAAACCGAAACAATCCGAACCCAACCCGAAACCCGAGGAACTCGTACCGAAAACCAAATGGGTTTTTTTGGGTTCAATTTTTTAGAACCCGAAAAACACGAACCCAACCCGAACTCGAGGAACCTATCCCGAAACCCGAAACGCCCACCCTAGTGAAAACGCTGTATTTGCGGACTACTGCAACTAAAAACGAATGCCATAAAACTTTTACGATTGTTTTTTGAGCAAAATTACCAAAATAGATAATTAATAATAAAAGAATTTATTTAAATTGTGTTGTTTAGTGTATTTTTAATTACAATTCTGAAATATATGAAATAAATTTTAAAATTAAAAAAATTATGAAAAATATTTACAATACATATACATAAATATATATATATATATATATTTACGATTAATATAAATTATAATGGAAACTTAAAATAATTTTATTAATACATAATCAACATTTTCATACATCCATATATATATACACAGATTTATATATATTTACGATAAATATAAACTATAATAAATCATTGAAACAAAATTTGAAATATACAAATATAAAGCATAAAACATAATATCTAAAAAAGAGAGAATGATATTTTTGTAATTTTATTTAAAACGCTCCGAAACTCAAACGTAACGCAACATAATTCCACATTTTTAAATTATGCATTTCGCTGCATTTGCAAGTGACTGCGACTCCACCAGTTGGTCTTAATGTCGCTCGCAGTCGCCAAAAAACGCAGTCGTCGCGTTTGCGGGCGACTACGACTCCACCAGTCGGGGCCATAATGCGTTGTGATTTATATATATCCAATCCGATCCTCACTATTTTAAATAAATAAAAGAATTGTTTTAAATATAATATGTCACCTTGTGTGGGGAGAATTTGCCTTATTTTTTACATGTGAAAACACACGATTTGACAATTTTTTAAAACAAAATCTATTTCAAAGTTGAGAGTAGAAAGCAAGAGGTGATTTCGAAGTTGAGACCAAAGATCGATTTCAAAGTATACAAGAAGAAAATTTTGAAGTTGAAACCGAATAAATTTTGAAGTGAGAAAGAAAGAAAGAAATGACAAGGATAAGTAATGAAGAAGAGAGCACGAGTCAATCTTCATAGCGTCTGTGAGTTGATCGATTTCTAGGGTTTTAAGTTGCAGATGAAATACATTAGAGATTAGGCTGTTGAAAACAAAATTATTTGTTGCTTTCAAATGAGTGTGAGTCTGAATGAGTCGCTTGAGTCTCAGTGAGTCGCTTGAATTGAAGTTGGTCAGGAGTCTTCGCGAGTCGCTTGAGACTCCTGATCCTCTTCGACTCAAGAGACTCATTGGGTCTCAAAGATCGCATGAGTCACAAGGGTTGTTTGAGTCGCTTGAATCGAAGAGGGTCAGGAGTCTCAGTGAGTCGCTTGAGACTCATGACCCTCTTCGACTCAAGAGACTCATTGGGTCGCAAGGGTCGTTTGAGTTGGTAGGTTTGAGTCGTATGGGTTGCTTGAGTCACTAGGGTCGCTAGAGTCGTAAGGGTCGCTTGAGTCGGTAGAAGTCTAATGTTTTCTTGATTGGTCATGTTTCAGGTGCTGTCGAAGCCGAAGTTTGATGCGTATTCAAAATTAAACAAATATTAACCTAAACTACTCGCAAATGCACGACACATGTGTAGTACTCTAGGTGTCGATCCCACCGGGACTACGCAACACAAACTAAAATCAAGCTATGAATCAAACTTGCAAACAACGAAGTATTGGTTTTAAGATTGAAATAACTAAAAACAATAAACTAACGAGTTCTTAACAGTGAGACAAACGTTCTAGGAATCCGGTTTCACCACAAGACTATTGAAACCAATAATCAACCTATATAATCATGCAATCCCGATCAAGTTATCTAAGGCATACGATCATAATATGATATCCACCCTCTCTCAAGGCATAGACACGTGATCTAGTCAAGTTATCCCCAACTTTCGTGGCTGACACCTTAAGCTAAACCCATAAGTTCTATGATTCATCCGTTTTACCCTCAACCGTTGCTACCCTACTTTCGTGGCCTAACCTTGGTTGTTCTAAACCTGATCTTCTAGGACTACAATTCTCCTTTCGGTCCTTCTCCTAATCTCTAACACATGCATCTACTTGGCCTTCGTAAATACAAGTCATTCTAGCACTCAGAAAAAGAATAGATAAACGAAAACGGGAAATTGCATTCAAAGATAAATCAAAAGCGGTTCTGGGATAGCCAAGGGCTAATCCCTTCTCCTAGAACAAAACGACTACTCGCTCATGCGTTTGAAAGAAAACATAATCGAAGTAGAAAGTCTAAAGAACATAAAAAACAAACAAAACCGAAGTCCTGATTTGATCTTCAATGCCCCTTGAATGTCTCCTCCGCAAGAGTGTTATTCTTCTTCGATTCTCTCTACTCTCTCTCACGTATGAATTCTGAATAAAAAACTCACTAAATCCCTCGACCCCCAGGTCCTCTCCTTCCTTTTCCTTCTTCTTTTATTTCCTTTTCTCCTGGTTTTTCCTTTTGGCCCTTCACTTCTTTCCTCTTTTTCGTAGCAGCCACCGGTTTACCTTTTTCGTGTGTTTTCCATTCTTGATTAAGTTGGGCAACGTTTCCATTTTTTTCTCCAGCAAAATATCTCTTATTCCTCTTCTCTAACGTCGTTTTCTTCTTTGTATATGTAACTAACAAGTTCCTTTTTGTGTTTAGACAAGTTTCCTTTTCTTGTTTTTGCAGGTGACAGACGCGACCCGCGCGGGCTGAGTGAGTGCCCCGCACGGGCTCCCTTGCTGATGTTGAACCCGCTCGGGCTGATGCACAGCCTGAGCTATGCTGTTCTTGCTGGACAATGCGCCCCACATGGGCTGAAGAATGCCCAGCACGGGCTGAAGCTTGACTTGAAGCTCCTGCGTGCTAATGACCTCCCCGACCCGTGTTGAGTTTGCTGGAGGTTGTAGCCTACACAGACTAGGTGAATGCCCCACATGGGCTGTGTTAGTCCTTCCCGATACTCGTCACGTTTTCTCCGTTCTAGTCCTCGATGTTAGTACTTTGTCCCTTTTACAATATCGTTCTCTTGCAGCGTGCATTGATAAGCCACGTGTTCTATATCTCCGCAATTCACGCAGTACATAGCGTTTGTTGCATTACCTGTTGCTCTGCTCTGATTTGACTCATATAGACCTCGAGTTCTGTTAGGCATGCCTCTCGGTGTTTACCACATAGTGTGGTTCACGGAGAGATTATCGACCAACTCGTATGCCTCCTCGACGCTCAGATCCATAAACGATCCTCTAGCAGCGTTATCCAATGTCGTTCGATATTCGTCTGAAATTCCATTGTAAAAGGTTTGAATAACAAACCAGTGCTCGAGACCATGGTGTGGACACATCTGTAGAAGATCCTTAAATCTGCCCCACGTTTCGAACAACTTTTCTTAATCTCTGCATCTAAACGTTTTGATTTCTCCCCTCATCTGAATCGTCTTGCTCGGAGGAAAGAATCGTGAGAGGAACAATGTGCAGAGCTGGTCCCAAGTCGTGATTGAACCAGCGGGGAGCGATTGTAGCCAAGTTTTCGCTCGTCCCCCAATTGAGAAGGGGAAGAGATGCAGTAAGATCGCGTCCTCTGAGACTCCGTGTATCTTGAATGTACTGGAAAGCTCTAGGAAGTCTTTGAGGTGATGATGGGGATCCTCGTGATTTCCACCCATGAATTGCTTCTGATAAAGCATGTTGATCATCGCCGGCTTAATTTCAAACTGTTCTCTAGCAACAACAGGCACTCGTATTGCTGTTTACATGTTGTTCATATTCCGCACCACGTAATCTCTGAGGCGACGTAGTGGAGGAGCTTGTGGTTCTCGTGGTGCAAGTTGTTGTTGCTGCATATGTCCATGGGCGTTCCGATTATCCATCTCTCGTTTATCTAACGGCTCTTCAAAAGACAAATAAAAATGATTTAGGTAGAAAGAACTAAAGAAAAGAAAACAAAAAGAAAAATAAAACAAGAATTACTCTAGGCTCGAATCTTAGACGTGTTGACAATAGTCCCCGACAACGGCGCCAAAAACTTGATTTTTATTCAAAGTTAAACAAATATTAACCTAAACTACCCGCAAGTGCACGACACACGCGTAGTACTCTAGGTGTCGATCCCACAGGGACTACGCAACACAAGCTAAATTCATACAATGAATCAAACTTGCAAACAACGAAGTATTGGTTTTAAGATTCAAATAACTAAAAAAATAAACTAACGAGTTCTTAACAGTGAGACAAACGTTTTAGGAATCCAGTTTCACCACAAGACTGTCGAAACCAACAATCAACCTATCTAATCATGCAATCTCGATCAAGTTATCTAAGGCAAACGATCCTAATATGATATCTACCCTCTCTCAAGAAAACGTAATCGAAGTAGAAAGTCTAAAGAACATAAAAACCAAACGAGACCGAAGTCCTGATTTGATCTTCAACGCCCCTTGAATGTCTCCTCCGCAAGCGTGTTCTTCTTTTTCGATTCTCTCCCTACTCTCTCTCACGTATGAATTATGAATAAAAGACTCACTGAATCCCTCGACCCCTAGCTCTTCTCCTTCCCTTTCCTTCTTCTTTTATTTCCTTTTCTCCTGGTTTTTCCTTATGGCCGTTCACTTCTTTCCTCTTTTTCGCAGCAGCCACCGTTTTACCTTTTTCGTGTGGTTTCCATTCTTGATTAAGTTGGGCAACGTTTCCATTCTTTTGTCCAGCAAAATATCTCTAATTCCCCTTCTCTAACGTCGTTTTCCTCTTTGTATATGTAACTAACAAGTTCCTTTTCGTGTTTAGACAAGTTTCCTTTTCTGGTATTTGCAGGTGACAGACGCGACCCGCGCGGGCTGAGTGAGTGCCCCGCGCGGGCTCCCTTGCTGATGTTGAACCCGCTCGGGCTGATGTATAGCCCGAGCTGTGCTGTTCTTGCTGGACAATGCGCCCTGCACGGGCTGAAGAATGCCTCACGTGGGCTGAAGAATGCCCCGCGCGGGCTGAAGCTTGACTTGAAGCCCGTGCGTGCTCATGACTTCCCCGACCTGTGTTGAGTTTGCTGGAGGTTGTAGCCCACACAGGTTATGTGAATGCCCCACGTGGGCTGTGTTTGTCCTTGCCGATACTCGTCCCATTTGCTTCGTTATGGTCATCGATGTTAGTACTTTGTCCCGTTTACATCCTTTAGCTCCAAAATGAACCAAATACGCATTAAAACTTGTAAGAACATGAAAACATGAAAACAAGTAAAACGAATACAAAATCATACGTAATCATCGTATCTATATCATAAACATCTCTTAAAGCATGCGAGAAATAACGTATAAAAACGAGATGATCAAAATCCCCCAGACTTGAATGTTTGCTTGTCCCTAAGCAAACGTAAACGTGGATCACGTGGGGTATATAAAAAAATGAGAATTTCCCTTTCTCCTAGAAATACCGCTAAAGCGAACCTAACCGATCAACTAGCAAATCGAGAGCAAATTCGGCCTAATTAAATTTTCAGTCTTCATCCTAGGTTCACCAAGGCTATCTACGAAAAAGTAAATCGAAGGCAAACTAAACAAGCCACCGTAATCCACTCCACAAAACGAGACTTCAGACAAATGCTAAACGTAGAACAATTGAGGATACTTGTTTCTTTTCCGAACTTCTCTCTTTCATTATTCTCTTTTTTTCTTCTTTCTTCTTTTTTTTTATATCTTATTTTCCTTTTCTTTTTTTTTGTTACGCAGACACACTAGGCTTCTAGGACGTCGAAGTTGAAGGGATCCAGCCTCTACTTAGACCCAAACTACCGATTACGGTATACTCATGCATCTCATTCAAGAGTGCAGCGGAGTAGGCGGCGTTTTTTTTTGTGCCATGCCCTTAGGACGTAGAAAGATGATCGCCAACCCACCACTTAGACCCAAACCATCGAAAAAGTATCAAGGTTGATGCACTTATATCGATTTTAGATCATGCTTTTAGGCATTATTTCTATCGACAACGGAGTGTTAGTGTGTGCTCTTTATTTTGCAAAACAAGCTCGATTTCATACGATCTAATAATCCTCATCAAAAGAAGTAAATCGTCGTCTATACAAAGTATGACCAGATGGATAGAGAGAATAAACGATAAACTAGCCTAGCAACCTCGGCTAAACCTCCCACAAGCAACACTAGGATTCCCAAAGAATTACGACCTATTGTTTTCCAGCTAACTAATAAGCTCTAACGCTTAGGATCAAACATGCAAAATCTCACTAAAAAAGCCAACTTCTTATGTTTCCTAGGTTTAGGGTTTATCTCAAAATGTGGCACCGGACAAGTGCCTAGGATGACTATGACTCACGAAAGCAAAAACAAACTAAGAACTACGAAATCAAAGAGAAAATAAAAGAAAATGAAACGAAGTCACCTGACAAACGTGAGCTGCTCCCCCAGACTTGAGTTGAACGACATCCTCGACGTGAAGCTCCGATGGAGGGTAACAGAAGTGAAGTCACTTTTGTGGTGGTAATTTTTGTGTTTTTTTTACGAGTCTTAAACTAAACAACTAAGAAAAATAGAAACAAACAGCTGTGTTGCCTCTCAGAAAGCACTTATTTAACGTCTTTAAGCTTTGACATCTCCATTCCTCATGTGTGTGCGACGGATGGATCGTAAAGGGAAATGGAGCTTCCACTTTCGATAGGTTGAGCGGCTTGGTATAGCTTTAGTTACTGTCCATTAGCTTTGAATGTTCTGCTTGAATCGTTCCATAGTTCCACTTCTCCATGTGTGAAGACTTCTCGCACCTGAAAAGGACTAGACCAACGAGACCGTAGGTTGCCCGAGAAAAGCTTAGGACGAGAATTAAAAAGTAGAACTAAATCACCTAGTTGGAAGTCATGAGGTAGGGTCTTTTTGTCGTGCCATCCCTTAGTCACTGCTACTTTCTTTGGCACATCATGCACGGGATTCACTCGTTCGCTGCCCGAGGTTGGATAAATGGTATCTGCATCGAAAAGTTTTATGATGTCTTTTTCCATTACCTCTTGTAAGTGCGGTTGCAGCCTCCTTTGAGTTTCGGTGGAAGGTTCGTGGCTGTCTTCCGTATAAGTTCCGTGCATACATATTGAAGAGCTGACTTTCCTACGCTTCTTTATGCAATTGGGTTGTTTCCTCATCTCATCTGCACTCAAGTTAGCATTCATAACAGCAGGATATATTTTATCGCATTCAATGTACTCATACTGAAAAGAATACGAAGGAGGGTCGGGCTCAAGTTCAGGCGTCTTCTCCACTGCGAAACCAGCGTGCGCTTCGTGTGGTGTCTCCTCACATGGGGCGTCTCCTAGTGCTGCAATATCACTCATGAATTTCGTGTACAGCTTGGCTCCTTCGTCCGTAAATCCTACATCTTTGCAAACTCGTGTTAAGCATCGCATAAGAGGATCGAAAATACTTACTTGATCAAGCGTGTCTTTCGCTAACTCGTCCAAAGAATCGACTGTAAAGCAAGACTCCTTGCAGGAAGGTCCGTTCATAGAGCTGGACAAGTTAAACTCTATCGTCACTTCTCCGACACACAAAGAAAGCTTTCCTTGTTGTACGTCTATCATGGCACCTATAGTAGCTAAAAACGGTCTACCAAGAATAATAGGTATCCTAGCATCTTCCTTTATTTCAAGTACAACAAAATAAGCGAGAATCAAAAGATTACCTACCTTGGTGTGAACGTTTTCAACAACTCCCACCAGATATGTTACCGAATGATCCGTGAGGCGTAGAGTCATCTTTGTAGGTTTGAGATTCCCGAAGACCATCCGCTTGAAAACCGAGTGTGGCATGATGCTCACACTTGCTCCTACATCACACAAAGCATTGTCAATGTAAAGATTACCTATTGTGCATGGAATGGAGAAGCTTCCGGGGTCCTTCAACTTCTGGGCCAGCGTGTTTTGAAGAATTGCACTGCATTCCTCGTTGAGTTCTACCGTCTCGTTCTCTTTGATATGCCTCTCTTTGGAAAGAACCTCTTTGATGAGTTTGGCGTGATTCGGCATCTTTTGGAGTGCTTCCACGAATGGTATGTTGATGTCAAGCTTCTTGAGACCCTCTACAAATCTGCCCACTCGTTCTTCATTCTTACTGCTCACCAACCGTTGAGGAAACGGTATTGGAGGTTGGTACGCCGGTGGAGCAACATATGGTTTATCCAAATCAGGTTCGACTCCTTCCATAATCGCGATGGTACCTTTGCCTTTTCTCATGGACGTACCAGTAGCTTGCTCTCGATCTTTCGAGGGTGAATGCTCGATCATATCAGTGCTACACATGGAAATAGCGTTCACGTACTCCCTCGGATTGAGATCGGGTTTACTGGGAAGCTGTCCAGGATTCTGAGACGATGAGGCAGCTTGCTGTGCAACGGAGTTATCTAAGATCTTCCCATGCTTGCTCAAGGATTCCATCTAAGTTTTGAGCTTGCTAAGCGCTGTCCCCACATCCTCATTGAATTTGGTTTGAGTCGATTGTTGATGCCTTTGATCCTTGATAAATTCGAGCATTACCGCTTCAAGGTTTTAAGAAGGGGCTTGAGGAGGTTCAGGAGCTTGTGGAACTTGCTGAGCATGCTGAAATTGCTGGTTATCTTGCTGGTACGTTTGCTGTATTTGCTGAAATCCTGAATACTTCACTGGTTGAGTTGTTCGGTACGAAAGATTCGGGTGGTTCCTCCAATTCGGGTTGTAGGTATTCCCGAATTGCTTGTTTCCTTGCTGTTGGGCATAATTCATGTATTGCACGTTCTCTTGCAGCGTGCATTGATAAGCCACGTGTTCTATATCTCCGCAATTCACGCACTACATAGCGTTTGTTGCATTACCTGTTGCTCTGCCCTGATTTGGCTCATATAGACCTCGAGTTCTGTTAGGCATACCTCTCGGTGTTGAACACATAGTGTAGTTCATGGCGAGGTTATCAATCAGCTTGTATGCCTCCTCGATGCTCAGATCCATAAACAATCCTCTAGCAGTGTTATCCAACGTCGTTCGATGTTCGTCTGAAATTCCATTGTAAAAGGTTTAGATAACATACCAATGCTCGAGACCATGGGGTGGACACATCTGTAGAAGATCCTTAAATCTTCCCCACGTTTCGAACAACGTTTTTCCATCTCTGCATCTAAACGTTGTGATTTCTCTCCTCATCTGAACCGTCTTGCTCGAAGGAAAGAATCGTGAGAGGAACAATGTGCAGAGTTGGTCCCAAGTCATGATTGAACCAGTGGGGAGCGATTGCAGCCAAGTTTTCGCTCGTCCCCCAACTGAGAAGGGGAAGAGTCGCAGTAAGATTGTGTCCTCTGAGACTCCGTGTATCTTGAATGTACCAGAAAGCTCTAAGAAGTCTCTGAGGTGCTGATGGGGATCCTCGTGATTTCCACCCACGAATTGCTTTTGATAAAGCATGTTGATCATCGCCGGCTTATTTTCAAATTGTTTCCTAGCAACAGCAGGCATACGTATTGCTGTTTGCATGTTGTTCATAATTGGCACCACATAATCTCTGAGGCGACGTGGTGGAGGAGCTTGTGGTTATCGCGGTGCAAGTTGTTGTTGGTGCATATGTCCATGGCCGTTATCATTATCTATCTCTCGTTTATCTAACGGCTCTGCGAAGGGCAAATAAAAATGATTTAGGTAGAAAGAACGAAAGAAAAGAAAACAAAAAGAAAAATCAAACAAGAATGACTCTAGGCTCGAATCTAAGACGTGTTGACAATAGTCCCCGGCAGCGGCGCCAAAAACATGATTTTTATTCAAAGTTAAACAAATATTAACCTAAACTACATGCAAGTGCACGACACATGTGTAGTAAGTACTCTAGGTGTCGATCCCACAGGGACTACGCAACACAAACTAAATTCAAACCATGAATCAAACTTGCAAACAACGAAGTATTGGTTTGAAGATTGAAATAATTAAAAAAAATAAATTAACAAGTTCTTAACAGTGAGAAAAACATTCTAGGAATCCGGTTTCACCACAAGACTACTGAAACCAACAATCAACCTATCTAATCATGCAATCCCGATCAAGTTATCTAAGGCAGACGATCCTAATATGATATCTACCATCTCTCAAGAAAACATAATCAAAGTAGAAAGTCTAAAGAACATAAAAACCAAACGAAACCGAAGTCCTGATTTGATCTTCAATGCCTCTTAAATGTCTCCTCCGCAAGAGTGTTCTTCATCTCCTATTCTCTCTCTACTCTCTCCCACGTATGAATTCTGAATAAAAACTCACTGAATCCCTCGACCCCTAGCTCCTCTCCTTCCCTTTCCTTCTTCTTTTCTTTCCTTTTCTCCTGGTTTTTCCTTTTGGTCGTTCACTTCTTTCTTGTTTTTCACAGCAGCCACCGTTTTGCCTTTTTCGTGTGTTTTCCATTCTTGATTAAGTTGGGCAACCTTTCCATTCTTTTCTCCAGAAAAATATCTCTTATTCCTCTTCTCTAACGTCATTTTCCTCTTTCTATATGTAACTAACAAGTTCCTTTTCATGTTTAGACAAGTTTCCTTTTCTGGTTTTTGCAGGTGACGGACGCGACCTGCGCAGGCTGAGTGAGTACCCCGCGCCGGCTCCCTTGCTGATTTTGAACCCGCTTGGCCTGATGCACAGCCCGAGCTATGCTGTTCTTGATGTACAACGCGCCACGCACGGGCTGAAGATTGCCCCGCGCGGGCTGAAGCTTGACTTGAAGCCCGTGCGTGCTAATGACCTCCCCAACCCGTGTTGAGTTTGCTGGAGGTTGTAGCCTATGCGGGCTAGGTGAATGCCCCGCGTGGGCTGTGCTAGTCCTTGCCAATACTCGTCCCGTTTGCTCCGTTATGATCCTCGATGTTAGTACTTTGTCCCGTGTACGTCATTTAGCTCCAAAATGAACCAAATATGCATTAAAACCTGTAAGAACACGAAAACGAGTAAAATGGATACAAAATCATACATAATCATCGTATCTATATCATAAACATCTCTTAAATCATGCGAGAAATACTTATAAAAACGAGATGATCAAAGTGTCTCTGTAAATTCAAGTACATGGACAAAATGCGAAAGATCGCCACCAAGTGTTATCCTTACGAGACAATAAAGAAATTGAGAGGAATCTTAGATGAATATGAGTTGCATTACTTCAACAAGGAGTCACTATTTAGGCATATATTCTATTTTCAATGTGACTTCATCTTTAATGAAGGTTCAAATGTATGTCCTATTAAATCACTCTATGATTGTACGAGACAACAAGGAGTTGTGGTTTTTCGTAAACGGTGTTTCCATCCGGTACTCTATAGTGGAGCATGCACTAATTCCCGGAATGAGCTGTGGACCCTATCCTAGAGGATGAGAGTCCAAAAGGTGTGATACATTCATGCTAAAGAATTTTGACCGTGGAAAGGTGACCATCACACAAGTGAGTAAAAAGCTTGTGAATGTGAAGAATTCCGCTGACCGGAATAGGTTGGAAACTTTGATGGTGTTATGGCAAGTTCTGGATCACAAGCCTTCATCAGACAATTCTATCAGCCATGATCTAATTGATATGGTTGATGACTTGGAATTTTGTGAAGGCTTTTCATTGGGGCTTTACATATTCGAGAAGCTTTGGGATACTTGCCACAAGCACGTTAGCGGGGAATCATCGAAACCAAAATGACATTGTGGCGGTTTTATGATCGCACTCATGGTAAGTTGCATATATTATTAGAATAAAATGAATGTTTTCATACTTTTTGTGTTATTATCATTTTGTTTAAATGTTTCGCTTACTTCCATTCAAAACCATCCTTAGTTTGGGCGAAAACGGATGGTACATTGATGTTATGGATGTTGATCCATCATGCCCAAGGATGTTCAAGAAACGGGTTAAATCCAATTTAAACCCAAAGTATGTAGACGTGATGAAAAAGATAGGAGATTCTAAGGTAACAATTACACAAGGGTCACAATGGTCATAATTTTTATTTGTTGTTTTTGCAGGATATTCGAAGTATTCTTCGTCCTGAACACGATGAGAAAGCTTTACTTTTTGATCGTTAGGATTACGAGGGATGCAAAGACCCAGATGTTCAGATATGGATGGAACATCTACATCAAAATCCAAAGGGTATTTGTTGGGAGGACATCCATGAGACAAAAATTCTAACGCAAAAAGCAGCTCTTAATGAGAAACAGAAGGGGAAGAAAAAGGGACTGAGAGGAAGAAGAGCAATAGAGTTTGTAGATGTTCCACCCATATCTGAAGCTCATCAAGAGGAAAGATTTGTAGAGGCTAATGAAGAATTAGAAGGAGAAGGTAATGTTGAAGCTGATGAAAAAATGAAAAGGTGATGCTGAACCTGAAGTTGAAGGAGAAGAAGGTGCAGTCTCTTTGACACTGGAGCAAAAATTAATGAAGGAAATAAAGAAGTCGGAGAAAAGAATCATCAATTCCATAATTCCAAGTGATGTTGGGTATGATTTGCCTTATCCAAAATCAAAGGTGACAAATCCTAAAGGTTATAATGTTCCACCCATATCTGAAGCTCATGAAGAGGAAGAATTTGTAGAGGCTGATGAAGAAGAAGAAGAAGGAGAAGGTGATGCTAAAGCTGAAGCTGAAGTAGAAGAAGTTGTAGTCCCTCTGACACTGGAGCATAAATTAATGAAGGAAATAAAGAAATCGAAGAAAATAATCATCAATGCCATAAGAGACCTTCTAAGGGATGTGGGGTTTGATTTGTCTAATCCACAATCAAATGCGGCATATCCCAATGGTTGTAGATGTTCCACCCATATTTAAAGCTCATGAAGAGGAAGGATTAGTAGAGACTGATGAAGAAGAAGAAAGAGAAGGTGATGTTGAATCTGAAGCTGAAGAAGAAGAAGTTATAGTCCCTCTAACTCTGGAGTAGAAATTAATGAAGGAAATACAAAAGTGTGAGAAAAGAATAATCAACACCATAAGAGACCTTCTAAGGGATGTCGTGTTTGATTTGCCTAATCCAAAATCAAAGACGACAAATCCCAAAGGTTGTAGATGTTCCACCCATATCTGAAGCTCAGTAAGAGGAATGATTTGTAGAGGCTAGTGAGGAAGAAGAAGGAAAAGGTGATGATGAAGCTGAAGCTGAAGGAGAAGAATTTGCAGTCCCTCTGACACTACAAAAGAAATGAATGAAGGAAATAAAGAAGTGGGAGAAAAGAATTGTCAACGCCATAAGAGATCTTCTAATGGATGTCGAGTTTGATTTCCCTAATCCAAAATCAAAGGTGGAAAATTCCAAAGGATAGATGTTCCACCCATATTCTAAGTTCTTGAAGAGAAATGATCTGTAGAGGCTAATGAAGAAGAAGAAGGCGAAGGTGATGCTGAAGCTGAAGCTGATGGAGCTGCAGTCCTTCTAATCTTGAAGAAAAAATTAATGAAGGAAATAAAGAAGTCAGAGAAAATAATTATCAACACCGTAAGAGACCTTCTAAGGGATGTCGGGTTTACTTTGCTTAATCCAAAAATAAAGGTGGCAAATTCCAAAGGTGCTGACAAGGTAGAAAAGACTAAAGGCCGAAAGGCGGCAAAATAAAAGGCTGCCGAGAAAGATGTGAGCATCGAACATGAATCATACGGCACTCTAAAAGATAATGATTTTGAATCCTTCAACGTCCATATCTAGTGTCAAGAGAAGAGCCGGTGGAGTTAGAGGCTGAAAAATGACTCTCGAGATGGCTGAGAAGAGGATGTGGCAAACATTTCAACATTAGTTAAACTATCCCATCTACCGCCAACATTCCTCTAATTGAATACATTTCAAAAGAATTTTCTCCAGTAGTTGCTCCTGTCAAAGTTCCACCAAGTAAGTAATATTGAGTCACAAAGGTCATTTGAGTCCAAAGCTCGCATGGGTCACAAAAGGTGGCATGATTCGTATGGATCACAAAAGTCGCATGGGTCACATTGGCTGCATATGTCACAAGGGTTGTATATGTAGCAGATGTCGCATAGGTCACATCAATGTCACGAAGGATGAGTCTAATGAATGCAGTAATTTTTATGCAAATGATGTCATTGGTGTTCTTGATGAGGTTCCTATAGAGAATACTCCAGTGGTTCCCATCGAAGAGGTTGCCGCTGATTTTGGTGTTGAGGGAACTCGAGAAGTTCCATGCAAAGAGATCAAAGTTCCACCAAGTAAGTAATATTGAGTCTCAAAGGCCATTTGAGTAAAGAGATCGCATGGGTCGCATGGGTCATAAAAGGTCACATGAGTCGCCTAGGTCACAAAGGTCGCATGGGTTGCAAGGGTCGCATATGTCCCATAGTTCGCATATGTAGTAGATTTCGCATGGGTCACATCAATATCACGAAGGGTGTGTTGATCATCTCGTTTTCATACGTATTTCTTGCACGATTTAGGAGACGTTTTCGATACATATGTGATGTTTTACGTATGATTCCGTATCCGTTTTACTTGCTTTCGTGCTTTTCATGTTCTTACAGGTTTTTACGCGTATTTGGACCATTTTGGAGCTAAAGGAGCATGCACGGAGCTAAGGAGCAACTTGGGGGATCATCACGGGACAAACGGGACGAGATTGAGCATGGAAAAGCCTCACCCGGTCGGGCACAACCTTTGCACGATCGGGCAAAACCTACGGCCAATTGTGTGGACCATTTAGCACGACTCGGGCAAGCATTTAGGACCATTTTGCCTTGTGCCCGAGCGGGCACACATGCCATGCCCGATCGGGCACCATTCCAGCACCACAGGACGCGCACGAACTGCCCTAGCCGCACCCGAGCGGGTACAGTCACTACCCGAGCGGGTAGCGGCCCGAAACTGCTCAAAACTTAAGTAAACTTAACTTAAAACATAAGGGAACTCGTGGGGCAATTTAGGCAACAATTGGACTGACTTAGGAGGCTTAAAAGGAGGCAAAAAGACGTGATTACAGCAAGCATACAGAGGAGAAGAATTCAGCGAAGTTAGAGCAGATTCTTGCGAGGAGATAAGCGAGGAGCATTGGAGATCAAGCAGCACCACTTCGGTTTTGTTTGGTTTTTATGTTCCTTAGACTTTCTACTATGTTTATGTTTCTTTACAGACGCATGAGCGAGTAGTTTGTTTGTTCTAGGAGAAGGGATTAGCCCTTGGCTATCCCGAGACCGCTTTTGATCTATTTTGAATGCATCTTCCCGTTTTAGTTCATCTATTCTTTATCTGAGTTCTTGAATTTACTTGTGTTTGCGATGGCCACGTAGATGCATGTGTTAGGGGTTAGGAGAAGGACCGAAAGGAGAATTCTAGTCCTAGAAAGTCAGGTTTAGAACAACCGAGGTTAGGCCACGAAAGTAGGGTAGCAACGGTTGAGGGTGAACGGGCGAATCACAGAGTTTATGGGTTTAGTTCATGGTGTCAGCCACGAAAGTAGGGGGCAGCTTGTCTAGATCACGTGTCTATGCCTTGAGAGAGGGTAGATATTATGTTAGGATCGTCCGCCTTAGATAGCTTTAATTGGGATTGCATGATAGATAGGTTGATCGTGTGTTTCGGTAGTCTTGTGGTGAAACCGGATTCCTAGGACGTTTGTCTCATCGTTAGAACCCAAGTAGTTTAGTTAATTTCAGTATTTCATTCCTTATTCACATTCTTTCGTTAGCAAGTTTGATTCATAGTTCGGGTTTAGGTAGCGTTGCATAGTCTCTGTGGGATCGACACCTAAAATACTACACACGTGCCGTGCACTTGCGGGTAGATTAGGTTATATTTAACACTGATACGCATCATGTGTCTAATGAATGAAATAATCTTTATGTAAATGCCACCATTGGTGTTCATGATGAGGTTCCTACAAAGGATACTCCAATGATTCATGTCGAAGAGTTTACCGCTGATGTTGGTGCTAAGGGAACTCAAGAAATGCCAGTCAAAGAGGTCGAAGTTCCACCAAGTAAGTAATATTGAGTCACAAAGGTCTTTAAGTCAAAAGATCGCATGGGTCACAATGGTTGCAATGGTCGCATATGTTGCAGGGGTTGCATGGATCCCATATGTCGCATGGGTCGCATATGTCCCATTGGTTGCATGGGTCGCATATTTACAAGGGTCACATGGGTTGCATATGTCGCATGGGTCGCATCAGTCACAAATGTCATCAATGTCATAAAGGATGAGTCTAAAGAATGAATTAATTTTTATGCAGATGTTGGAGCTTCGTCGAATGAGTGTGATGGTCCAATAGTAATTAAACAATAGTTAAAATCATTACATGAGCCATATGTTGAATCTCCGACGAAATGACCAAAATACTTAGAGAACAAAACCCATGAGGTGGACCAACAACAAGGACAACAAGAGGAAAGAGGAGGTGGTTCAAGAACCTGCAGAAAAGGTGGTTCAAGAACCCGAAGGAAGTCGGGATTTCTTGTGGAAGCCCAACGGATCGGAACATGGCAAGAAAACCCAAGATATTTCGTTCATGAAATCTAGTAGTGTTCGGTTGACTAGTCTATATAAATTTATGATGAAACCTCGCCAAGAGCGTTGGTGGTGTAATTTGGTAAAATCCCCTTGATCCCTTTATTGATATGATATTGAATTATATAATACATCAGATCCTAAGAATATGGAAAGTAGGTAATAATAATAAGATACAATAATAAGTAAGTACATATATGCTAATACTCCCTTGCATTCGAAGCGGGAGTGGGTCGAACGCCGAGGCTGGAACGAAACTCCGAGAATAGGGAAGAGGGCAATCCTTGGTGAAGATGTCCGCAAATTGGTGACTGGATGGGACGTGTAGTACTCGTAGAGAGCCAAGGGTGACCTTCTCGCGAACAAAGTGAATGTCGATCTCTATGTGCTTATTGTGCTGATTATGGATGGGATTGGAGGACATGTACACCGCAGAGACGTTGTCAAAGTATACCAAGGTCGCGCGGGGTAGCGGGCAGTGCAGTTCTAGGAGAAGGTTGCGAAGCCAGCATGTCTCGGCCATAGCATTGGCTACCATTCTATATTCGGCTTCTGCCCTCGATCGGGAAAGGGTGGGTTGTCGTTTAGACGACCAAGAAACCAAGTTGTCACCAAGGAATACGCAATAACCTGATGTAGAGCGACACATATCCAGGCAGCCCGCTCAGTCGACATCGGAGTAAGCCGTGAGACCTGCGGTAGTGGATGGTCGAAGTTGAAGGTCATAGTGTAATGTACCTTTGATGTACCGAAGGTCTCTCTTCATGGCATTGAGGTGACTATCACGGTGATCATGTAAGAAGAGGCACAATTGTTGAACCGCGTATTGGATATCGGGGCGTGTGAACGTCAGGTATTGTAAGGCACCCACTATGCTGCGGTAAGAACTTGGATCCTGCACTGGAGAGCCCTCGGTTGCCAATAGCTTTGGCTTGGTGTCAACGGGGGTTGTGCATGGGTTGCAAGAGTCCATCCCGACGTGCTTGAGAATGTTCTCCGCATATGAGGATTGATGGAGAAATAAGCCGGCATAATTTCGTTGAACCGTCACACCGAGGAAGTGATGGAGATTCGTCATCGTGAACTCCTGCATTAGAGATGAAATGATACCTTGGAGGAGTTGAGTGGATGAGGCGGTGAGGATGATATCGTCGATGTAGAGTAGCAGCATGGCTTAATCCCTATTGTGGCGGAGGACAACTAGGGATGAGTCACATCGGCTTTGATTGAACTCTAATTTGAACGCGGATGCTGTGAACCGTTGATTCCATGCCCGCGGTGCTTGTTTGAGGCCGTATAATGACCGCTTGAGGCGACACACATAGTCCGGATGTATTGGATCCTTAACTCCGAGGGGTTGGAACATGTATACCGTCTCTTTGAGATTCCCATTAAGGAATGCATCCTTCATGTCCAATTGATGAATCGGCCACCCTCTAGACACGACAATGCTGAGCACGGTTCGAATGGTAGTTGGTTTCACCACCGGGCTGAAAGTCTCATCACAATCAATGCCAACTTGCTGTGATTTGCCGTTAGCGACAAGTCTCGCCTTGTACCGAGCTAAGGAGCCATCTGCATGAAACTTATGACGAAAAAGCCACATGGAGCGCACAATGTTAACATCATGGGGACGAGGGATCAAGTCCCAAGTATCACTTTTAATAAGAGCATCAAATTCGCTTTGCATAGCGTCTCGCAATGAGGATCCTCTAGGGCCTTAAGGTGTGTAGTGGGTATAGGCAAGATTGTGGTGGTTTGAAGGGCTATGACGGGGGAATTCTTGGCACAACCGGTTTGGCTATAGGTTGTCATGGAGTGAATTCGGCTTTTGGCTTGGGTGGTTATGGGTTGGGGAGGTGTTGTGATCGGTGGAGGTGTTTGGAGTAGGGGCCGAAGGATTGGTGAAGGAATATCATCGCAGTCAAGGATGTTATAGGATTTGGCCGATGGAGAGATGGGTACAGATAAAGGGAATGTGGTTTCGTCAAAGACGACGTGGCGGGATATAATGATTCGGCGCGTTTGTATATCAAGGCATCCAAAACCTTTGTGATGACTCGGATATCCAAGGAACACGCACGAGGTCGAGCGGGGTGAGAGTTTGTGAGGTGACGTGGCAAGGGTGTTCGGGTAACATAAGCATCCGAAAACACAGAGATGGTCGTAGGTGGCTGATTTTTGGAAAAGTTTGGTGAAGGGTGTCTCATTTTGGATGGAGGCGGACGGGAGAAGGTTGAGGAGGTGAACAGAAACATGCAATGCTTCAGCCCAATAATGAGGCGCCATGGATGCTTAGAAGAGTAGGGTACGGATAAGGTTGTTGATGGTGCGGATCATGCGCTCGGCCTTGCCATTTTGCTGTGAGGTTTGAGGACACAAAAAACGGATCAAAGATACCATTTGAATTAAAGAAACGTTTAAGTGAGGTATTATCAAATTCCCCCCATGGTCGCATTGAAAAATTTTGATGTGTTTCCCGAATTGGTTTTGAACATAAGAGTGGAAATGGAGAAATTTTGTGAAGACATCACTCTTTCGACGAAGAGGATAAACCCAAAGGAAGTGGGAGAAGTGGTCGAGGAATAGGACGTAGTATTTGATGCCACTAATACTTGAATGGGAGAAGTCCAAATATCGAAATGAATAACATCAAACGGGGATTGAACAATGGAACTTGATTTATTAAATGGTAAGCGAATGTGTTTTCCAAGTTGACACGCATGACAAAGAGAGTTTGCGTTGTCATTATTACAAGAAAATGAACCCAAAGAACGTAGAAAACGAAAAACCGACTCCCCGGGATGTCCAAGACGGCAGTGCCAAGTGGAACCCGAGGTGAGAAATGCAAAAGCGGGCGCGGATGGCCGAGCGCATGAGGTTGTGGGGGATAGGGAATAGAGGGGGCCCAGGCTGTCACATCGGAATAGTGTCATTTTGGTGACCTTGTCCTTCACAGAAAACCCAAAAGCGTCAAATTCAATAGAATAATTATTATCACGAGTAAATTGTCTTACCGAAATTAGGTTTTTGATAATGGACGGAGAAACAAGGACGTTGGAGAGATCAAATCTACAGTTGGGTGTGGGTATGGTCGTTTGGCCGATAATGGTTACGGGAATAGAAGATCCATCACCTACATAGACACGCGGTTTAATGCTCGAATTAAAAGTGGTCTCGAGTATACCTGGTTGCGACGTAAGATGGGCGGTAGCTCCGGTGTCTATGTGATGTGGTTAATCTCAAGTAATAATTACCTAGAATAACGCTTCCACAAGAATACGGGTCGTATAGTACCAGGGTCGAACACGAGGAATTGATGCAACTCTAAAGCTAGTAACTAAAGAATATAACTTGTAAAATTAATAGGCGATTGGAATGCGAATGAAGATAAACTATCTAATTAACTAACGGATTAAACTCAATGAACTAAACACCACAAGTTTCGAGGGATGCACGATGATGCAACGAAGTTCTAACAAGATCATGGTTATAGATATCGTTACGTATTCGGGGAATTCAAGCTCTTTCTAGGGAATGACTCTCCCGATGCCTAAACCCACTATCTAGCATGCGTACTACCAATCTCCCAATTGTGTAATCTCACCTACTAGATGCATTAAGATCGCTATCCTAAGTTCCTAAGTTCAATCAACCGACAGGCCAAGGTTCTAAATCAATTGAGACTTCATATCATGGCTACGTTCCAAAATCCAATTCATCTCCCAATGCAATTAGATTTTTATAATCATTCATTCAAGCTACCAACAAGAATAAAAGCATTACGAACAACCAATCAATCTGAAACAAACAAATATTATAACCAAGCATTAAGAACAAAACTTCATTACATATCGGCAAAGCTCTCTAACCCATGGCTGTGGACCTACTCGGACATGAACTTAGCAAAAGAAACACAAAAGATAACTATATTCGACATGAATAAAGAATGAGATCCCTCCCTATTCTATTACCGATGTCTACAATAGCTCCCCCACGGTTCGGCTTCCTCGCTCCGTCCTTCGCCAATGTGTGTGCGTGCTGCTCTCCTTCTCTCTCTCCCTGTGTGCTCTCTTTCCTCTCTTCGTTTCTGTCTTAATTCGTCCCTCAAGTTCCCCTCATTCGTTACAGCAGCCACCCCTCTTTTCTTGCCTTTTCTTGAGTTTTCCATTACTTGATTAAGTTGGCAACGTTTCCATTACTTCCCCAGTGAAATATCACTTATTCTACTTCTCTAAATGTGTTTTCCTTATTGTATAAGTCCCCAACAAACTCCCATTTGTTTTAAGTCAAATTAACTTATTTGGAGTTGCAGGTGACGGACGTGACCCGCGCGGGCAGGGTAAGTGACCCGCTCGGGTACGCCGCGGAAGATCGCGCAAGAACGCGATGGAAAAGAGGTAGCCCGCTCGGGCTGAGGTGTTGCCCGCTCGGGCTGACTTGCTGCTGCTCGGGCTGACTTGCTGCCAATCCGCCCGCGCATAGTTAGCCCACGCGTACAGGGCAGTCGGGGCAGATCCGTGGTCGTGGCGAGAAGGATCTGGGCGACGGTTTTGCGCGAGACGTTGCTCCTCCAGTAGTAGCATCCATTGAGCATCTTCAAACTTTGGGAATGGTTTTTGGTGTTGGACGACGTTGGCGATGTTATCGAACTTTTCGTTCAACCCATTGAGAGTATGCATGACGTGGGATCGTTCATTTACCGGCGCCTCTAGGTTGGCAAGGAGATCCTAAATTTTTCGGATCTTTTGGCAGTAGGCATGAATTGATAGATCTCCAATGGTGATAGTGTGTAATTCGTTGTCGAGTTGTATCGTCCGTGCCTCTTTGTTGTCACGAAAAAGGCGTTCAAGTCGTAGCCATGTCTCGCGAGCCGTAGACTTTGATTTGAGGATGTCTTGGAGGAGGGACTTTTAGATCGTCCCATAGATCCAGATTTTCACGAGGCCGTCAATACGCTTCCATTCATCGGATAGAGGAGAGGCCGGTGGGATGGAGCCGTCAATGTGGCTCAAAACGCTGAAACTCTCATAATGAGTTTTGAATACATCGCGCCACGAGTCGTAGTTTAATTCTTCCATGTCTAGGGTAATGGGGATATGGGATCGAATGTTGGTGATCCTGAATGGCTTCTCGGATGCGGTGGCCATGGTGAGACACGGATAGGAAGACGGCTGCGACGAAGGAGAGAACAAAAAAGAATGAGATAATGGGTGAGCCGGCGGCCTACGGTGCGGAAGCGGCCGAAGCGAAGTGGTTTTGGCCGAAAAGGAGCCGGCGGCGGTGGGCAAAAAGAGAGAAAAACTAGGGTTGCTCTGATACTATGTAATTTGGTAAAATCCTCTTGATCCCTTTATTGATATGATATTGAATTATATAATACATTAGATCCTAAGAATATGGAAAGTAGGTAACAATAATAAGATACAATAATAAGTAAGTACATATATGCTAATAGGTGGAAGTCTGAAATAGACTATTTCTGGGGCCAGAGTTTTGGGATATCATACTAAAGGATGACGTATGTCTTGAAGATGATGTAAGTTTTTTAACCTTAGTCACGAAAGTCACAAAGGTCATAGAGGACATTTTGGATCATATGTATTCATGTGTGTCAATTTTATTTTGCAGCAATCGGATGAGGCGTTGTTCGAGTTGCATACTCGCATCTGGAGATTCTCATTTCAATATGGGTCAAAGAATTATTACGTTTGTGATATTGCATTCATGCAGTTGCTCAAGATGTGGATTTACGAGGGCATGGAAGAATGGTCGGATTTTCTTAATTATTATTTGGAGGCTCATTATCCATTGATAGATATGTTGAAAACAATAGAGGAGTATGATGGCTTGCTCTCGATTATAAACATTCCATCAGTCGGAAATCAATATATGCCTTGTCATTCGGTAGCCATGAAAGCAGATTTGAAAACCCGATGCTTCACGGTATACAACTGCCATAGAAGGTTAAAGGAGTCGCATAATCGATCTGGTGATGGAGATTACAACAAGAGCTTTGCCCAAGATGTTCCAATCGGAGGGTTTCATTTATTGGCTTCCGAAGAAGATAAATGACAGCACAAGTATTATGAAGGTCTGTTGTAGAACAAAACCTCTAATGATTGTGGTGTTTTCTTATCATCTCGTTTCATACGTATTTCTTGCACGATTTTAGAGATGTTTATGATATATATGTGTTGCTTTACGTATGATTCAGTATCCGTTTTACTTGTTTTCATGTTTTCATGTTCTTACAGGTTTTTATGCGTACTCAGTTCATTTTTGAGCTAAAGGACGTGCACGAGACAAAGTACCAACATTGAGGATCATCACGGGACAAACGGGACGAGAATTGGCAAGGAATAGCCACTACCCGCGTGGTGAATGGAGATATCGGGATACAAACACGAGTAAATGATGCAAAACTAAGAAAAACCACTCTCCTATCAGCTATGCACGGTCAGCATCCAAAGAATCATAAACCGGAGAAGAGAAATGGAAGCAATGGTCGCTTACAAAAAAATGGAAACAATGGCCGCTTACGAAAATGGAAACTTTCGGTGGTTGGAGCAAAAATGGAAAATTTCGGTTCCTAGAGCAAAAGTAAGAAGATCACGGTTGGAACATGAAAAGGAAACATGGTTTATATAAAATAGGATCAAGTTGCTAGAACAAAATGTAAACTTCCAACCGCCTACACAAAAATGGAAAGATTGCCGCCTACACTAGAATTGGAAACACCAACCGTCAAAGATAGAAAATGGAAATTGCTGATAGAAAAATCAATGGAAATGCAAGAACAAGAAAGAAGGCAGCAAAAAAAAAATAGAAAAAGAAGGAAAAAGGAAAAGGAAATCATTACTGCACAAGAGGAAATGAAATACAAGCTGATGAAGAAAATAGAAACCGAAAAAATGGAAACTAGTGAAAAAGGAAATTTAGCAAAACAAGAAAAGGAACGTGTTGGCTACTTAAACCAAATGGAGATATGGTTAAAGAAGAGGAAGAGGAGCTACATGGCTGGAAAATAAAGAGGAAACGTTGACAATTACACAAGAATGGAAAAACAAGAGATGGAAAAACTCGGAAAAGGAAAACTGCAGCTGATGTAAGAAATAGAAAATTCCAGCCACTAGAGAGGAAAGAAAGGTGACAGCCAAAGAGGAAAGCTTAGAAGAAAGGAAAGAGGAGAAAGAGGGAGAAAAGGGGAAAGCTTCAGCAGCCCAATTCGTACAGAACAAAGAGAAAAAAGACAACACACGTAGAGAGAAGAAGAAGGTTCTTGGAAGGAGACTTACGAGGAGCATTGGAGATCGACTTCACACTTCGGTTTCGTTTGGTTTTCATGTTTCTTAGACCTTCTATTTCATTTATGTTTGTTTACGGACGCATGAGCGGGTAGTTTGTTTGTTCTAGGAGAAGGGATTAGCCCATGGCTATCCCGGAACACTTTTGATT
>CM071863.1:23445775-23458720 GCA_036759665.1 Gynandropsis gynandra | reverse complement strand
TGGATCCTAAGGCGAAAAGCCTTCACGATGAAATTGAAAACATGGCAGCGGAACGAGTATCGCAAATTCCTCCGAGAGAAGACGGCTCACAAACTACTCTTAGTCAGGAAGAGTACAACGAGTTGTATCTCGAGGTAATAATGAAATTCTACTATAATCTAATTTCACTGTTTATAAATGTTATTAATTCTCGATATTTGTTTTACAGCAAGTTACGCCATACAAAGGTCGTATTTTCGGACTTGGAGCAATGGCCTCAAAACATTCAACTTCATCCAAAGGTAAAGAAAAAGAATCGGATTACGAGCTCCGGCATCAAATGGACGAAAGGTTCCAAGAATCCGACAGGCGCGTTGAACAAGCACTAAAGGAGGCTGAACTATCAAGAAAGCATGCCGAACGATCAGATAGGCGAATGGAAAAGCTTCTGCGCATGATGAAAGCGCAAATGCCTAACATCGATTGGGATGCAGTTCAGAACAGTGATTCCGACCACGACTAATCAGAACGGCTTAGGATTATATGTAATCGGAATGTTGGTTATATGTATGGTTTGTAATGTTTTATGTACTAATATTTATCTTTTAATGTAATTAAACTTTTTAAAATTTTAATTTTTTTTTATTTTTTTAAAAAAAATTGGAGACGGGCTGATGTCGTCTCCAAATTTGGAGACGGACGACTGTCGTCTCAAAATCTGGAGACGGACTACTGCCGTCTCCAAAATTGGAGACGGATTGTGTGGTCCGTCTCCAAACTTTAGAGACCGAAAACAACCGTCCCCAATCTAGGGGACTGTTTGGGGACTACATTTTCCGTCCCTAATTGGGGACGGATTGGGGACTGAAATTTCCGTCCCTAATTAGGAACGGATTGGGGACGGATAGAATTTGGAGTCGCGTGATTGGATACTATCTCTGGTCGTCCCTAATCCGTCCCTAAACAGGTTTAGGGACGGATTGGGAACCGATTTTTCAGTCCCTAAAATTAAATTTTCTAGTAGTGTTTTGGTCCTTCTCCTTATCCCTAACACGTGCATCTACTTGGCCTTCGTAAATATAAGTCATTCAAGCACTCAGATAAAGAATAGATAAATGAAAACGGGAAGATGCATTCAAAGATAAATCAAAAGTGGTTTCGGGATAGCCATGGGCTATTCCCTTCTCCTAGAACAAACAAACTACTCCCTCATGCGTCCGTAAACAAACATAAACGAAATAGAAGGTCTAAGAAACATGAAAACCAAACGAAACCGAAGTGTTGGGTTGATCTCCAATGCTCCTTGTAAGTCTCCTTCGCAAGAACCTCCTCCTTCTCTCTACTCTCTCTTCTCGATCAAGAACAGAAAACTGAGTGAATGAGCTCGACCTCTCAATCCTCTCCTCTTCTTTCCTTCTCCTTTTCTTTCCTTTTCTCCCTTGTTTCCCTTTTGGCCGTTCAGTTCTTCCTTATGTTGCAGCAGCTACTGATTGTTGTCTTTTCATGAGTTTCCATTCTTGAATAAGTTGGGCGACGTTTCCATTACCTTCTCAAGCAAAATATCACTTATTCCTCTCTCTAAAGTCGTTTTCCTTATTGTATAAGTCCCAAAAAAACTCCTATTTGTTTTAAGTCAAATTAACTTATTTGGAGTTGCAGGTGACGAACGTGACCCGCGCGGGCAGGGTAAGTGGCCCGCTCGGGTACGGCGCGGAAGGTCACGCGGGATCGCGATGAGAAAAGAGGCTGCCCGCTCGGGCTCAAGGGCTGCCTTCTCGGGCTCAAGTGCTGCCCGCTCGGGATCAAGTGCTGCCCGCTCGGGCTTAAGCCCCGCGCGTGGTATTTCTTGCACGTATCATGCTCAATTCGCTGGACAAAATCACGATAACAAATGCCCGCTCGGGCTAGGAAGTTACCCGCGCGGGTAGTGGCTATTCCTTGCCAATTCTCGTCTCATTTGTCCCGTGATGATCCTCGATGTTGGTACTTTGTCTCGTGCACGTCTTTTAGCTCCGAAATGAACCGAATACGCATAAAAACCTGTAAGAACATGAAAACATGAAAACAAGTAAAATGGATACGGAATCATACGTAAAACATCGCATATATATCATAAACATCTCTAAAACCGTGCAAGAAATACGTATGAAAACAAGATGATCAAGCAGCGACTAAAGCTCTACCAAGCCGCTTAACCGATCGAAAGTGGAAACTCAATTTTCCTTTTCGATCCATATGTCGTGCACGCATGAGAAATGGAGACATCAAAGCTTAACGACGTTAAATAAGCGCTTTCTGGGAGGCAACCCAGCCGTTTGTTTTCTATTTTTCTTAGTTGTTTAGTTTAAGACTCGATTTATTAAAAAAACGAAAAAGAAAAACACAAAAAATACCACCACAAACGTGACTTCACTTCTCTGACCCTCCATCAGAGCTTCACGTCGAGGACGCCGTTCAATTCAAGTCTGGGGAGCAGCTCACGTTTGTCAGGTGACTTCGTTTCATTTTCTTTTATTTTCTCTTTAATTTCGTAGTTTTTAGTTTGTTTTTGCTTTCGTGAGTCAGAGTCGTCCTAGACACTCGTCCGGTTCCACGTTTTGAGATGAACCCTGAACCTAGGATACTTAAGAAGTTGGCCTTTTGCGTGAGATTTTGCATGTTTGAGCTCGGTTTTTCCTAAGCGTTAGAGCTTATTAGTCGACTGACAAACAATAGGTCGCAATTCTTTGGGAATCCTAGTGTTGCTTGTGGGAGGTTTAGAAGAGGTCGCTAGGCCAGTTTATCGTTTATTCTCTCTATTTAGATGGTCATACTTCATATAGATGATGCTTTACTTCTTTTGATGGGGATTATTAGATCGAATAAAGAGCGCACACTAACACTCCGTTGTCGATAGAAATAATGCCTAAAAGCATGATCTAAAATCAATATGAGTGCATCGAACTTGACACTTTTTCGATGGTTTGGGTTTAAGTGGTGGGTTGGCGATCATCTTTCTACGTTCTAAGGGCATGGCACAATAAAAACGCCGCCTATTCCGCTGTACTCTTGAACGAGATGCATGAGTATACCGTCATCGATAGTCTAGGTCTAAGTATAGGTTGGATCCCTTCAAATCCGACGTCCTAGAAGCCTAGTGTGTCTGCATAATATAAAAAAGGACATAAAAAGAAGAAGAAAGAAAGAAGAGAAAAAATAATAAAGAAAGAAAGAAGCTCGGGAAAGAAACAAGTATCCTGAATTTTTCTACGTTTAGCATTTGTCTGAAGTCTCGTTTGGTGGAGAGGGTTACGGTGGCTTGTTTAGTTTGCCTTTAATTTACTTTCTCGTAGGTAGCCTTGGTGAACCTAGGATGAAGACTGAAAATTTAATTAGGCCGAATTTGCTCTCGACTTGCTAGTTGATCGGTTAGGTTCGTTTTAGCGGTATTTCTAGGAGAAAGTGGAATTCTTGGTTTTTGTATACCCCAAGTGTTCTACGTTTACGTTTGCTTAGGGACAAGCAAACATTCAAGTCTGGGGGATTTTGATCGTTTCATTTTCATACGTATTTCTTGCACGATTTTAGAGATGTTTACGATATAGATGCGATGTTACGTATGATTTTGTATCTGTTTTACTCGTTTTTGTGTTTTCGTGTTATTACAGGTTTTAATGCGTATTTGGTTCATTTTGGAGTTAAAGGCCGTACACAGGACAAAGTACTAACTTCGAGGATCATAACGGAGCAAACGGGACGAGTATCGGCAAGGACAAATACAGCCCACGTGGGGCATTCACCTAGCCCACGCGAGCTACAACCTCCAGCAAACTCAGCACGGGTCGGGGCATTCCTCAGCACGCACGGGTCTTCAAGGCACTCCTAAGCCCGTGCGGGGCACACCTCAGCCCGCGTGGGGCCTAGTTCCAGCGAACACAACACAACTCGGGTTGTGCATCAGCCCGAGCGGATCTAGCACCAGCAAAGGGAGCCCGCACAGGGCACACACTCCAGCCTGCGCAGGTCGCATCTGTCACCTGTAGAAACAAGAAAAGGAAACTTGCGGGAAAGAGGAAAAGAATGTGGTTAGTTGCCTACACAAAAAGGAAACATTGTTAGAGAAGATGAATGAGAGTTATATGGCTGGAAAATAGAATGGAAACATGCCCACTTACTTAAGAATAGATATCAATGCAAAGAAGAATGGAAAACTCAAAAAAATAGCAAGCTGCAACAAAGAGGAAAGAAGATGAAAGGAAGTGAATGGCCAAAGAGGAAAAAGAGGAGAAAAGGAAAGAAAGAAAAGAGGAAAGACAAGGAGGAGGAGAACTAGGGTTCTTTCACTTAAGTTTGGAGGAGGAAAAACACAGCCGTGGGGGAGAGAGAGTGCAGAGAGAGTTGCAGAAAGAGTTGCAGAAAGAGTTAGAGAGAGGGGAGCTGTTCATGAAAGACTTGCAGGAGACAATCAAGGGCATTGGAGATCAATTCAGGACTTCGATTTTGTTTGGTTTTTATGCTCTTTAGACTTTCTACTTCGATTATGTTGTTTGCTTTTGAACACATGAGCGAGTAGTCGTTTTGTTCTAGGAGAAGGGATTAGCCCTTGGCTATCCCGGAACCACTTTGATTTATCTTTGAATGCAATTTCTCGTTTTCGTTTATCTATTCTTTATCTGAGTGCTTCATTGACTTGTGTTTGCGATGTCCACGTAGATGCATGTTTTAGGAACTTAGGAGAAGGACCGAAAGGAGAATTCTAATTCTGGATAATCAGGTTTAGAACAACCGAGGTTAGGCCACGAAAGTAAGGTAGCAACGGTTGAGGGTAAAACGAATGAATCACAGAACTTATGGGTTTAGCTTAAGGTGTCAGCCACGAAAGTAGGGGATAACTTAACTAGATCACGTGTCTATGCTTTGAGAGAGGGTAGATATCATATTAGGATCGTCTGCCTTAGATAACTTAATTGGGATTGCATGATTAGATAGGTTGATTGTTGGTTTCGGTAATATTGTGGTGAAACCGGATTCCTAGAACATTTGTCTCATTGTTAAGAACTCGTAGCTTATTTGTTTTAGTATTTCATTCTTAAAATTAATATTTTGTTTGCTTGCAAGTTTGATTCGTAGTTTGAGTTTAGGTTGTGTTGCGTAGTCCCTGTGGGATCGACCCCTAGAGTACTACAC
Source organism: Gynandropsis gynandra (assembly GCA_036759665.1). Taxonomy (NCBI): domain Eukaryota; kingdom Viridiplantae; phylum Streptophyta; class Magnoliopsida; order Brassicales; family Cleomaceae; genus Gynandropsis; species Gynandropsis gynandra. Next base: position 23,453,575 of record CM071863.1, on the reverse strand, counting down.
ACGTGTCGTGCAATTGCGGGTAGTTTAGGTTAATATTTGTTTAACTTTGAATCACATTAGGTCACTACACTATGATCACAACGAAATGGAATATTGAAACACATATTGATAATAATATAAAGGGATCAAAAGGGTTAAAAGGGCCACAAAGATCAGTAGGGTCACATGGGTCACAAATGAAGGAATACCGAAATGAAACACATACCAATACTAATAAATCCACATTGATAATAACAATATTAGTAAATCCATAATATAATACAAAAATCAATTTCAAGTTCAAGGGAATGAACCTTGAACAATAATTACTGAAAACAGATAATATTATTGTTAGACCCTGTTGGGAGACATACCAAAGCACAGGTGTTGCTCCATTGGAGACCAGTTCGAATGTGAGAGAAAATCCCTCGTTTTTCTATTTTCATGAGAAAACTTTCTCTAACCTCTCCTGATGCAAGCGCCACCATGACTCAAATGCCTCAAATCTAATGACCATGTCGTTCCTTGATCGTTCATCAGCATTATCTTACATCTTCTATCGATAAGACCGTTCGACCTCGCAAACCCTATTGGAAGGTTCTGCATCATCACCCAAGTTACATCAGTAAAAATTATTAAAAATAGAATAAAGAACCAAAGTGATATTTGATGAATCGGTTTGAGGTCACTTACCAATGTGTCTACGACCAGATTTGAATGTGTAGCGGTTGTCGTGAAATATGTCTGAGTAGAAGAAGATGACCCTGATTCTGCATTTGATAATGATGCATATTCCCGATTACACATATCGTCTCTGAAACCGCTGACGTGAAAAACCATATCAACTTCGTGACAAAAAACTATGATATTCCCAATACAAAAACCATTGTCCTTTGAGAAATATTTCCATCCATTAGTGAATCTAGAGCCATCCAACTTGACTTCCCATGTTTTTTAAGACACATTCAATCTAAGCATTGTTGTGTTGTTGTTCCTCGTTTTCCCTTCAATATGCTCATCGAAGAATTTTTCGGAATGTCCTGCAAAAAAAAAAGAAAAAAAAAACAAATCATATCTCTATTTTTTTTCATGTAACAGGCATACAAAGAGACAGATTCAGTAGATTACAAGGTAGTGCTCCATATAGCTTAGAAGAATGACTTGGACGAAATGAGAGAAATTTGGCATTTTCGATAGATAATTTTTAAAAGATTTTTTTTAGCTGGAGACAAAGATGGGATATTATGAGAGTTAGAGGAAAATATGGATAGAAGATAATGAGAGTTAGAGAGTGAGAGAGAGTGTGTCGTTATTCAAAAAAGGGAAAGGTTAAAATTCAAAAAGACAGGACTCTGACATCAAAGCAATGGAAGGGAAAGGATGTAACCAACTTTGACCATACTGTTATGTTTTTTGAAATGTTGGTGAAAAGTTCGGCGGGAACTCGAAAAATTTATGGATTTGTAAGGATGAAAGAAATGAAAAAACCATTCAAAATAAGATATTTACAACGTTCTAATTTATGCCATTTGAGGGTCGCACAATGGTCATATTGGGTCGCATGGATTCCCATGATATTGGGTCGAAAGGTCACAAAGGTCACAAATTACGTTAGACGTTTAAATTTCGATATTATTGATATTATTTTCTACATTGATTGTTAATTAGACATCTACAAATCAAATATTTTGATAATGGCAATTAAAAAGGGAAACACATGGGTCGAATTGTCGCATGGGTCATAGTAGTCCTTTTTCACATATTTGGAACAATAGATACAAACTCGACGAATTTATTGATTTATAAGGATTAAAGGACAAAAACCAACGAAAATAAGACATTTACAACGTTAAAAAATGGTTAAAACGAATTTTGACCCATGTGTACCAAGAAGTGTAGAACGAATACATGTGTTTTAAAAGGGATACTAGTGTTTTAAGAACCTGTCGGGTGAGTTTGAGCAAATTTCAAAACAATACATTTAACATTTCATCAAATTTCGATATTATTGTCTACATTTATTCTTAAGTAGACATGATGTACAACTCAAATATTTTGCTAATGGCATTTAATCGTTTTACGGATTGATTGGCTATTCTTAACGCTTTTGTTCTTATTGACCGTTTGAATGAATGATCATAAAAGTTCGGTTGCATTGGAAGATGAATTGAACTTTGGAAGGTAGCCATAATATGAGTTCTTAATTGATTTAGAACCGTGACTGGTCGGTTAATTGGACTTAGGAATTAGGATAGCAGACTCAATGCATTTATCGTGTGAGATTACGCAATTGGAAGATTGGTAGTACGCACGTTAGAAAGTGGGTTTAGGCATGGGAAGAGTCATTCCATAGGAAAGAGCTTGAATTCCAAGAATACGTGATGATATTTATAACCATGATCTTTGTTAGCACTTCATTGCATATTCGTGCATCTCTCGAAACCTGTAGTGTTTAGTCTATTGATTTTATCTCGTTAATTAGATAGTTTAGTTTCATTCGCATTCTACACACTTATTGACTTTTATCGTCCTTTTCATTAGTTACTAGCTTTAGAGTTGCATCGATTCCTCATGTTCGACCCTAGTATTATACGATCCATATTCTTGTGGAGGCGTTGGTCTAGGTAAATTATTACTTGAGAATATCGAGGAGAAGATAGGAGCTATGGTTCCAATCACTGCAATCAGGAACCACATACATGGTTTCTCGGTAAGCCAAACACCATGTCTCCCAAGGTAGTATGTTGAACATAGTTCTGGTATCTTGTGACATTTATCAATCTTAGGTGCAACCATAATTGTGTGACTGAATATGTACTTATCGACATCAAATATTTTGCAGTCGCATGTTCTTTATCTAAGTCGCACTACAAATCTTCTACCCTTATCATTTCTTACCCCATATTCATCCTTCAGACTGTTCAATTCAATAACCTCGTACTTGGATGCCTTTCCAAACCTTTAATGTAATGTTTTCTCAACATACAATGTTAACTGTTGAGAATCATCACTAGTTGTTCCAACCTATAACTATTGAACCATTCCACTGTTTTTCCTAAACAAATATCTAAAAGCACTAGGACCGAAAACTTTTTTGACGTCTTCAACGTTGAATTTATTGACTCGGCGCCATTAGTGGTTAATATGTTGTACCTTTCACCCTTAAATTTGCATCTTTCCCACTTAAGGAGATCAAGTTCTTCTTTCTCCAAATACTTTGCAACATTAGGATACTTGTGCAAAGGTCACAACAATAACAAAGGTCACAAAGGTAAAAAAGGTCACAATGGTTAAAAATGTCACAATGGTCATATTTGTACCTAGCCTTCAAATAATAAAATAAATCTTCAAATTCGTTCAATGTGTATATTGCTGCACATTTGAAGAACATTTCCGAGATAGTATCACCCTTTGCACTTTTTTTACCTTCGAATTTATTGATGTAGCTTTATATGTTATGTGATATATGACGCGCACAAAAACCATGATCAATTTATTTGTACACTTGTTGGATTGCTTTTATCAAACTTTTATGGCGATCAGATATCACAACGACATCACGTCCATCTAGTATCACCTATTTCAACCTTGACATAAACCACATCCATGGTTTGTCCTTCTTTCTGTCGACTTATTCCCCAAGCAATAGGATATTGGTGATGTTCACCATCTTGCGCGGTTGCCACACATGTATTTCCATCCTCATATAGCCGCTCCCACAGCCATAAAAAGGTATTTGAAGCTTTTCCCATCACCACACAACTTAAGATTTGCGACAGATCCAAGATTTCTTTCTGAAAACATGTGGAACCATTCTGCAACCCTCCTATAATGTTCAAAGTCATCACCATGAATCTCCTTTTGAGTATTGCAGTTGCCTCTTACTGGCATCAAATACAATATATTGGCACCGTACTTTGCTTTTATATAGCCATCAATTCTTTTTGCTGGAGGTGTCTCATATTTCTCGGCATATTCCTTATTCAAATAATCCTTAACCAATTGTGTTGTATCCTTTGTAGCTTCTGTCGATTTAGATACATGTAAACACTTATGAATGGGATCACGCGTTCTCACACTAAATTCTGGAATTTAGGATTTTGCCACGTGTAATTTCTATTTACAACACTTCCAACAAACTTGCATCGTACTTCCCACAGCTTCAAATCAAAACTCAATGTTCTATATCTAAAATAAGCTTCAAGTTAACCCTTCCTTACAAATGCATGTACATCCTTCTTGCTATCAGACTCTTGCAAAATTTAAGTTGAAATCCATCTTCGAACTTGAAAAATGAATTTTAATTGTTTACCTTCTCGTAAGCTATCATTTTCAAATTATTCTCCCAATCACCATCACCATCCTTATGATCTGTTGGCACATCAGTATCAACTTCATTACTGCCACAAATAACTTCATCAACTACCACATTCATGGCACAACCACCATCTTCTCTTAACCCCCTGGTATGTTCACTATCAGAATTATCTGAATCCAAAATATTTATTGTTTCCGTCATATTACTCCAAACTCTACTTTTGTTATTTAAACCTACAACACCTCCATTCTCACATTCTCTAGTAATGATTCTAAAAACAGGAATTAGAGGCTCAACTTTCGTCTCAATTTTCATTTCACACTTGTTGATTCTATCTCCACATATAGTAGTGGTCGAATTCCTCTTATACGATCGAACAAATATCAAATAAGATGTTTGTCATTCATTATATATGTTGGCTTTCTATTTTCACCAATATTGGGAAAATACATTAACTTCAACTTCGTTGTATTTTTTTCAACCATCATCTCTGCGCATAACTCATCAATAACTTACTGGTATGTCAGACTAATCGGAGGACAATAGAAAAATACCCTCTGGTTTTCATGAACTCTACCAACCCATTCATGTTCTCCATTTACGTTTTTCCCATTTATTATCATACAAAAAAAATCTATGTGATTTTCTCATCCACCGAATGCATTACACCTGTAACAAAAATATAAAAAGAGGAAAAGTTTGATGACCCACTACGACCATGTGTTTCAATTTCAATATGACTCTATGACCTAGTGCGATCGTGCAATTCGATGAGACTTTGTGACCGAATATGACTTTGTGACCCACTATGACCATGTATTTCAATATGACTTTGTGACCCATGCAACCGTGCAACTCGATGAGACTTTGTGACCCATTTCGACTCTGTGACCCACTGCGACCATGTGTTTCAATATGACTATGTGACCCTATGCGACCGTGCGACTCGATTAGACTTTGTGACCCACTGAGACCATTTGTTTCAATATGACTCTATGACCCTGTGCGACCGTGCGACTTGATGAGACTTTGTGACCCATTGAGACCATGTGTTTCAATATGACTCTACGACCCAATGCGACCGTGCTACTCGATGAGACTTTGTGACCCACTAAGACCATGTGTTCCAATATGACTCAATGTGATCATGCGACTCGAAGAGACTGTCACTCATTGCGATCATTTGACATTTCACTCGATGACTCGTTTTGAGTACATCAATATAAGACTCGTTTTGAAAAAAAGAGAATCCAATCTATACATATTACTCGCTACTCAACCAGGTTTTCCAATTCACAAAAGAAACACGAAAAACTCACTATATATATCTGGTTTTTATGCGGAATGTGCTTAATTACAAGCTTTTTTGTTGACAACAAACGATTTAAACCTATTCGCGATGAATCTGATGTAGATTTTAAGCTACTCGTGCAAAATTTGATGTCGATTTCAAGCTATTTGTGCTGAATCTGATGTGGTGTGGGAGAATAATAATTTTTACGCCATAAGAATGAGAGAAATCGAGGTGCTTTGGAGTTGAGAGAAAACTTTCGATTAAAGGACAAGTATAATATAGAGTTATCAATATGATAAGGGTAGATTTGAAGTTGAGATTTTTTGTAAAGAAAGGATAGGATTGAAGTTTTGATAGCCATTCCAAGTGTATTTTTGAAGTTAACCCTTTTTGTTTTGTCTTGTTCAAAATAATATATATATTATATATTATATACAAATTATTTAAAAATATTAAAATCAATTTTTTTAAAACTTTTTATTTATATGCATAATTATTTAAATAATATTGAATTTTATCAATTTTAATATTTAATAATTGTATTGTTTTAAATTTTAAGTTTTTTAATTTATTTAATTTAATTAATTTAAATTATTAAAATATTTTAAATTTAAATTATTTCAATTTTAATATTTGATCGTTGTATTTTTATTTAATTTTTTAATTTATTTATTTTTTAAAATTAAATATTTTTTAAATTATTTTTAAATTATCTCATCATACTTAAATAATAACAACAAAAAAATTAATATTTATATTGTCGCCACTCCCCTCCCATCAGTCTCGTCTCGCCGTATCCTCTCTCATCTGCCCACCCGCTTCGTCTTTCCATTGATATAGTCAAAGAGGTGTGAAAAAAGAGAGGAGAAGAAGCTAGAATTTGGAAGGAGAAGAGAAAAAAAATAATAGAAAGTCTAAAAAATGGATGGGCTAGATTATTAGGATACTAGATATTACCCGTACATAACACGGATTTTAAAAATATTAAAATTAAAAATAATAAATAATTAAAATATAATATGAGATATATATTTTTAAATATTATGAAAGGTATATGGTTGTAGTGATTAATTATTTATTTTATAATAACTATATATTAACATTTAAATATATTTAACATTAGATGGAAATAAAAACATGAGTGTATTTAATGGTAGACGGTTTTTAAAATTATTAAAAATAAAATTAATAAATAGTTTGAATATAATATAAGATATATATAATTGTGAAAAGTATATAATTGTAGTGGTTAATTATTTAGTTTATCGTGATAATATTTTAACATCTAAATATTCATCTTTAGTTGAAAATAAAAATTGTGTATATTCAAAGTTAGATTAAAATAAAAATTGAATAATTAAATAATTTTTAAAAATTTTAAATCTATACTTATTTATTTTTATTACAATTTTTTTGAAAAAAAAAGCAATGTAATTTTTAAAATATTATTTCAATAAATTTTTCAAGAGTGATAGTGATTTAATGAACAAAAAATTGAACTGTTTATTGTGATATATGATAATGTGTATTTTTATTAATTGATTAAATTAAAATAATAATTCAATTTAAATAATTAAAACATAACAATTTCATGGATAATATATTAATTAATAATCTAATATAATAAAAAAAAGTTAATAATTGAAGACATATACATAAAACAAACTATAATGAAGAATTTAATAAATAGAAATGAATAAAATTAATGAATAATATAAATAACAACATTGAGAATTTACAATAAGTTTTTGTACCTGAAAAAATGAAAAAAAAATATCTATTTGTTATGAATAATAGTAATAGTAATAATACCAAATAATATAATTTATTATCTACAAAAATTAAATTAAAACACGTATAAATGTGATGATACCTGATATATAAGAAATTTATATGTTTCGAAAAATTTCTTTATAAACAACATTAATAGTTTTTTATTGTCGTTGTCCATTGGCATCAGTAATAAGAATTTTGAGCCCAGATCTACTTTTCACTCTTGATAAAGCAACGTATAGTTGGCCATGTGCAAAAACTGGATTTGGTAAATATAACCCAACATTCGACAAAGATTGACCTTGACTTTTGTTTATCGTCATGGCAAAGCACACTGTTAGAGGGAATTGTCTTCTTTGAAAATTGAAAGGCAATTTGGTATTTGAAGGTATTAGAACCATTCTTGGTATAAAAACCTTATGTCCAATATTAGTTC
>CM071863.1:23423121-23437201 GCA_036759665.1 Gynandropsis gynandra | reverse complement strand
GATTCTATATTTTTAAAATAAAAATATTTTATTTAAAATTTAGTATTAGTAATAAGCATAACATACACGATAAAAATAAATTAAATTATTATATATTAAAAATTTTAAATGTTGAACTTAATTAGTAAGATCACGTGCATTTAAATATTTACTTTCAATATTATTACTACAATAACAAATTAAAAAAAATAAAAGTGCGTACAACATAAAATTTCAATATAAGATTAAAATATATACAACACACAAAAACAAACTACCCATTAAAAACAACAATAATATAAAAAAGAAACTACCAAATGTAAAAATTACATTAAACATTAAATTACATAAAAAACAATAATTAAAATAGTCAACAACACATTACATGACATAAATCTAAACATTAGTATTTTTTAACAAATTTAGAAGTAGAATTTCTTTTCTTTGTGGTAGAATGCTGAAATTCGTCGTAATTAGCTTTCTTAAGTGATGACGTTGTTGCAGCTTTGATATCTTTTTCACTCGATACTTCTATTTTAATGGATGAACTATTTGAAGAATTTGTTGGTTGCAAAGAGATATTGGAATTATCCGTTGAAAAAGTTTTATCATCCTATCATCATATAGTGTAGTTAGGTATGTTATTATATATATTTTAAATGAAAAATAAATTAATTATAATTAAAATAAAAAGATTAACCTGATAATTGGTGATCTCTGTATGCATGTCTGGAATACTTGATATTTCTTTTTCAAATGAATGATCCTATGTTTTTTCACATATATATAAATAATTAAATTTAAAAATAATACTATTTAAAATTTTAGCATAATAAATGACAAAAATGAGATTTAATAAAATTAGGATATTGTTCTAATGATCAGAAAAAAAAAGTTCTTTCTTTAACGACAATAAAATTTAATAAAAAAAACCAACAAATAAAAAAAATAAATCGGGTTTTTTACTGTTCACTTAGCCTAGATTTTAGTATATATTAAAGATATATATAAATGCAGCTTTTTGATGTTCAGCTAAGGCGGTGAACACCATGTTTATCGGCAAAGTGAAAAGAGTCTCCAGACTCTTATTTGTTTTTTGTCCAGTAACCCATGTCTTGCATCGCGATGTCAGCGTTTTCTTTGCTCAATTTTGTTCATTCCTCATCCACATATCCAACATGTCAAGGGTATGTACCGAATCTTAGAAAGGTTGACAGAGTGGTGATCCTCGTTTATGCCGGCTTACGTCACGTCGCCTTTGCTATCTGTTCACGACCCAAAAGTGTGAGAGAGTGAGAGATGGATGAAGGGAAAACATTGAGAAATGAAGCGGCAGAGCAGACATCGAAGAGCTTTCAACTCTATAAAACCTCTATTTCCGTAGCATCACCGTCTCCCATAGTAAGCCCATCTTCCTCCATCCCCTTCGTCGTAACCCCATCGGCTTAGATTCCAAAGTGAAATCATAGATTTTTAAAGTTTTATAAGCAACAAACCTAATTGTGTCGCCTTCCAATGATTCACTCAACTTTGCTTGAGGGTATGCAAGAGAATTCGAAGCGGCAACGTCTTTGGTTCAAGGTTAGAAATCCAAAGAACCTGAACTTTGTTTGACTTTTTACTTCGATTTCGTGTCTGTTCGAATTCGACTTGAATCTATGGACATATATTATGCTCTTTAATGTTTCCCTTGGAATTTTCCCTAGTTTAGAGATTTTTGTTTGATTGTTTTTGGATTTCTTATCAAGGAGAATCTCGATTTCTTCTGTTGTGGCGAAGCCATGGAGTCGTTGCACTTTGAGGTCTGAAAAAGGAATGGTGTCCTTCTTTCGGTTTTTGTCTCTACTTTGTGAATCGATGCTTGTTAAATCGTTTACAGGTAATGTAGATTCGATCCACTTTCTATCATACCAGCTAAAATTGGTTCAACCTTTCCAATCTCATAAGGTTCATCTCGAGTAGTGTTGTTTCGCTGTAGTATATATTGCAGCAAAGCTATGGAGTCGTCACAGTTTGAGGTGTCTCTCACAATTGGTATGCGTTTTTGTTGGTCTACATTATTTCACACAATGTTGTTTGCTCGATTGGTGTTTCGATCTCAGCTGAGACCAGTCTATTTTCTATTGCTCTTACACTTCTTTATCTGACTCCTCTATGACAACCATCGAAGTTGAGAGGACGATAAGAAACGTCACCTACATCCCATTCTTTGAGCGCTTACAAGTCTTTGTTGGTGAATTATGTAACTATGACATTATGGAAGACCGTCTAAAACTAGCATCCGAGCGAGGGAACACTCTGACAAGAGAAATGAGGTATAACTCCTATAAACTTTCTCCTTTTTATATAGAATTTATGGATACTTTGCTAACCATAATGGCCTTAGTCTCATAAATGGCATATTTGGAGAATTGAACATTAGAAAGAGAGTAAACATGTGCAGGTCTCATCAAAGGTGACATATGAGATGGAGGGGAATGGTTTCACTCATGTTCCAATGGTGGGTGATGACTAACCTAATGAGCAAAATATTATTATCATCAACATCATTGATCTACTTAACCTTTGATTTATCCGGATGAAGAGGAACATGGATTCTTAAGCAAAGTCTCACTTGTTGAGGTATGAAAGTGATTCCATCATGATTGGTCATTTCATAAGATTCACTGAGGATCGGATTAAAGATTTTCAGGTACGTTGGCAGGCATAATAGACAAATATAGCCCATGATATTGTATATATTCAATATAAGTAAACACTAAGAGATCAAACCTACATCAGAATTACTTTTGGTGTCATCTATGCACAGAGATGAGAGATGTGCTTACAAGCATAGACCAATCATATGTATAGGTCCTCGGTTTTATTTGCCATGTCTAGCAGAGGTGAGTATTCCATAAACTGCAAGAGCATGATGTGAATAACAATTTGAATCAACAATAGGGTAAAGATTATCAGATCCAAAGAACAATCTTTGCAGAATCTAATCTCAAAGTACAAACCTCTGCCATTTTCTACAGTATCGTTGCTGGTTAAAAAATAATCACAGGAAGGGTTGATACTTTGGTATCCTAGGATGAGATTTTGGTATTGCAGCTCTGTGATTTCATCATGAAGAAATTGATCTTCCAAGTATCCTTTTCCATCATTTTTTCCAAATATGTCTTATGGGTCTAGGTCTACATTTGATTATACGGGACGACAGTTATGGTAAGAAAATATGAAGATGAAGAATCTATAAACATCTATGGTGATTTTGCGTCTGTTTACTTTTGCTGGTGTTGTGTGTGTGCGTCAATGAAATTCTGGACATCCCAACCCTAATATTTGGATTGTCCTATCTACCTGTAGATCTCTAATTTTAGGAAAATTTTAATTGATACATCAGGTATAATGTTCTTTTCCTAGGAGTCTAGGTCCCAAAATTTTCTAATTTTGAGAGGTATACCAGCTTGACTGGACAATCTAGAGAGTAGGTATACCAATTTTCAGTCACTATGACTTATGTTCATGGGTTGAGAATCGTTGATTAGACCAATTGCTCTGATTGAGAATCGACTTTAACAAACATTGTTTATAAAGAAGTTTTCAATGATCTACACAAATCTTAAGGAATGTCAATCTAAATCCTTATAATTTATTTTAAAAATAAACAATGTCATTAAAATCGTTTATATTGATTAATTTACTTGCTTTCTATTTCATTTCTAAGTTAACGAGAATATCTCGACACCCATTGTTAAGAAAATATGTGTTTTCTTTTTTCTTCTTCTTCACGTTCGGCCGCATCCTACGTCCCGCTCTCCATATTCCGCTCTTTGCGTTCCACTCTCCGTGTCCCTCTCTCCGTGTCCTTCTTTCTCCGCTCAAGTCATCCAGTCAAAACCAATTTATGAGCTCTACGCTCTCCTATGCCTAGTTGACCGCTCCAACCCATGCATGTTACATCTAAACTTGTGCTTTGCATTAATACTTGTATTTTCCTTGTTTTTCTCATTTCTATTTTTTAGGATTATTGTATAAATATGTACCTTTGTATCCAATGTTGAACATAAGAGAATAATTAATTTTATTCTCTCCAATTCTCTCAATCTTTCTCTCGCTCTCAATATTTCTAATCTTGCTTCCTCTGATTCATCTTTGATTTACAAAATCTAAATGGATTAGAGCAAAGATCGAATCTTGGAAAATCTTTGATCGATTTTGTTCCTTGAAATCTAATCTCTTTCAAAAGTTGTTTTTGGTCCAACCTTTTTTAGTATCTCTTTGTTTTTGTTTTCTAGGCTTTGGATGATTTTAAGGAATTATGGTCAGAATTCTATACTCTAAGGCTTCATATTGCGGATCCTGTGGAATTTGCTTAGACAGCGAACCAGGATCAGATCTTTGCCTTTTATTCTCCTTCGATGATAAATACAACGGCCTTATTCATCACATATTTCGCCAAAACGAGTTTCCTCGTTTAACGAAGTTTTGTATGATGATTAAAAAGGAGGAAAAAGGAAACCGTCTCTTTAAAGGAATGACCGAGGAAGCTAATGTCTCCAAAAGCACCTCTGGTCAAGCCGCCGCTTTAAATCCTTTTGCAAAAACCAGTTTTCTTGTGAGTATTGCTAAAAGAAAGGTCATACAAAGGATCGTTGTTGGATCCTTCATCCCCATTTGAAAAACACATTCCGTACGACCAAGGTAAGGCTAATATGGCCTCTAAGTCTGAGTTTGTCACCAATGCAAACCTCGAGGGTTATTTTTCCAAATGATTATGGTAGGAAAATCAAACAAACAAAGTTGATGAAGAGAGAGGTAATGTTATCTTTGCTTTCTCTATTTTTTTTAAACCATATTATAATAATTTCTGGAGCTACAAATCATATGTAAAAAATCATGACTTGTTTAAAGATATAAAACCTCATAGTGGCTCTATTTCTATTGCGAATGGGGACAATGTTTTCAATTAAAGGAACAGGGAAGCTTAAGCTTCTCGGTTACAAAGGCTCTCTTCATTCCAAAATTTTCTTATTATCTTATACTGTCCAAAAGTTTGCAGAAAACCTTAATTGCAATGTTTGTTTCGATTCTAACTCATTTTGGATGCAAAATATTTAAAGCAAACAAGTAATCGGCAAAGGAAAGCTTTTCAATGGTCTTTATATTCTCGAGTCTATGTATTGTGATCCTGAGTCCGTGTTTCTATCAAATTAAAATATAAATAAAGTTTCTATGTGGCATGTGAGACTTGGATACCCTTATAGCAAAGTTCTAAGTTCTTCATCTTAAAGATAAAAATGAAGCATGTGAAGCTTGTATCCTGGGAAAGCATGTAAAACAAGTTTTTCCAATATCTGTTTCGGTTTATAAAAAATTGTTTTGAGCTTATCAATTCTAATGTTTGGACAGCTCCATGTGCTTCTCGTGATCGTAAGAAATATTTATAACCTACATCGACGAAAAATCAAAGTTTACATGGCTTTATATTCTCTCGTCTAAGAGTTGTGTTTATGATGTGCTTGTGAAGTTTCATAAGCATGTTTTAACTCAAAATGATGCTAAAATAAAATGTTTAAGGACTGACAATGTGGAGAGTATACTATTCAGTTTCACAGGTACCTTGAAGAATAATGCATTAACACCAAATCTGGTGTCCCTATAATTCACAACAAAACAGAGTGGTCGAGAGGAAAAACAGGTACCTAATGGAAGTCTTAAGAGCTATCATGTTCGATCGAGATTTTTCTAAAAGGTTTTGCTCTGATGCGATCATGACCGCATGTCATATCATTAATAGAATTCCAACAAAGGTTCTAAAAGACAAATCATCTTATGAGGTATTAAACTCTACAAAACATGATCTTGGATACTTTAGAACTTTCGGTTGTGTGTGTTTTGTTCTTGTTCCTGACTCACAACGAAACAAGTTGGAACCAACGAGCACCAAAGCCATGTTCATCGGATACTCAGTAAATAAAAAAGGTTACAAGTGTTTTGATCCAAAAACTCAACATGTAATGATGTCTCGAGATGTTATGTTCCTATAAGACAAGAACTTTCATGATAAAATTACCTGGGTAGAGATTAAAGGAATCTCGAAACCAAATGATATATGTTTGTCCCTTAAAAACTTAGTAAATACAATTTCGAAAACTAACAATGAAACAAGTTCTCTGCCAAGTGTACTTGAGCGTCATGAAGAACAAAATGATCATGAAATCTTTGAAAGTGAAGAACAAGAAAGCCATGTTGAGATCATACTTTTTGAGCAAAATCATGAGGAAACTAGGACATCAAATCATGTGAACGAAGAACAAAGCCATGGTCATAACCAAGATCAGGATCATGATGTCGATGAAGTCGAATGAAGGATTCTAAATGAGATATTACCTCGGAGAAGCACTAAAATAAGGCGAATAATTTCGGATTGGATTCACTATCCTATTCAATGGCGTGGCAACCAAACACCTTATTTCAATGTCGTGCAACTAAACACCCCATTCAAAACTTTTGGTCTATAACATTTATCTCTACTGATTACAAAGCTTTTCTTAGTAAATTGTCAGGGATATCGAGCCACAAACCTATAGAGAAGCCGAAGCTGAAGGGAAGCTAAAATGGGAGGAAGCCATGACCGAGGAGCTAAAAACATTAGAAAAGAATAAAACATGGGACCTTGTCCCACTTCCTAAAGAAACGAAGCCCATTGAAAGCAAACGGGTATATACAATCAAATATAAGATTATGGTGAGGTAGAACGTTACATGGCTCGCGTTGTAGCGCAAGGGTATGCAAAGCTTAGTTGATTATCCCTCATAAATGGTTGTAATCGTTTTCCTTTGTCGGGTTTTTTGTCACATTGGGTTTTCTCCGAAACGGTTTTAATGAGGTTCCACTTATGTTGCTCTTGAACACCCAAGCTTGAGAGGGAATGTTATGAAAATTTGTGTTTTCTTCTTCTTCACATTCGGTCGCGTCCCGTGTCCCCCTCTCCATGTTCCGCTTTTCGTGTCCCGTATCCCACGTCCCGCTCTCCGCGTCCTGCTTTCTTCGCTCAAGTCATCCGGTCAAAGCCAATTTATGAGCTTTGCGCTCTCCTATGCCTAGTTGACCACTCCAGCTCATGCGTGTTACATCTTAGTTGTGCTTTGCATTTGTATTTGTATTTTTCTTGTTTTTCTCTTTTCTAATTATTAGGATTGTTGTATAAATATGTATCTTTGTATACAATGTTAAACATAAAAGAATAGTTAATCTTATTATCTCTAATTCTTTCGATCTTTCTCTCGATCTAAATCTTTCTAATCTTGTTTTCACTGATTCATCTTCGTTTACAAAATCTACACCCATAAACCCCATTCTGCATGACCACCATTATACCATATAATATTTAAGAAATTACACTCTCACCTTTTATTTACTTATGTGTTTAAACGTGTGCTGTTTCAAATCTACTTCGAAATTAAATCTACATCAAAAAATAAAATTTTATTCTTTAGCTTACATCTAGTTTTACGTTTCGCACACTAGTATCATGCTTTGTAACTTGGCATAATTTAAAGCAAAGGTGGAGCTACCTGAGAGACATTGACATGTAGCAAATCATGGATCTATTAAATCACATGCTAAGGAACAACTGGTTTAGGGGCGTTTTTTAGAATTTAGTGCAGACGAAACACTTTTATTGACAATTGTTTGTTGGGAGTTGTTTTGTTTCTAAGTGAAACAGTAAATTACGTTAACACAATCTAAAAATATCTTTCATCATTATGTATATGATATATTGCAGGGAACTACTATTGAATGACATATATCTCTTTCCGATGTTAACAAATACAACCAATATATAAAAGAAATAGAGATATTCATCCTTAAAAATTTATCCATACTGCCAAATATTGGTAGCTACAAGTTAACTGATAACAATATGTGCATATGGTTTAAGGAGAATACTGTTGTCGAGAAAATCACCGATCATATTCATACGATTTTCAAATACAAATTCAGGACGCGTTACTATCGACCTCTGGTTGGAATGGTTGACTACAATAAACTTTTATCGGGTAAGTAGTTTTGTAGGAGGAAAATACTTGAGAGATAAAACCGTCGAAGAGAAAAAAAATCCTTTATTATCGTAAGAGAAAAAAAACTTGAGAGCCGTGAAGGTTCTTCCACGTACTGAAATGAAGCATTGAAAGTTTTTCCATTTATAAAAACAAGAAAATAGAACAATACTATCAATATTATATATATATATATTATTTAATACATGGACATCCCTTCAATAGATTATTTAAAAAAAATGTGAAAGTAAAGTTTCTTTGGTGATTTTGTCAAGCCCATCAAACAAAACCCTGTTGTATTTTTACTATACGAAAATATAACTTTTAGAGGAGATTTCTAGACGTCCATGACGTTCATAAATTTTGGGAGGGATTACGAACAAAAAAGAGTTCGTCCGTAATATCTTAGAAAATTTTAAGACGGACATGCAGACAGATTTCGGACGAGACAAAAACTTGTGTGTAATTTCCTGACGAATGTGTAAATCGTCAAGAAATTCTAGATAAACGATCCTTTCGTCTGCAAATTTTTGGACGGCTAACCAGTCTGCCCATAAATTTACGGACGTACAGAGCAATTGTCCACAAAATGTTAGACGGTTCAAACATTCGTCCATAAAGTTTTAGGAAATTACAAACTAATTTCAACCGTTTCGAATTTAGGATGGTTTACAAATGGCCTGTTGAAAACTGTTGACATGGTTACTTGATAATGGAAACTTCAGGTTGCTAGAACAAAAGTAAGAAGAGCACGGTTGAAACATGAAAAGGAAACACGGTTTACATAAAATAGAAGCAAGTTGCTTGAAAAAAATGTAAAACTTCCAACCGCCTACACAAAAATGGAAAGATTGCTGCCTACATGAGAATTGGAAACTACAATCGTCAAAGATAGAAAATGGAAATGGCTGATGGAACAATTAATGGAAATGCAAGAACAAGAAAGAAGATAGCAAAGCAAAGAGGAAAAGGAGGAAAAAGGAAAAATAAATTGTTGCGGCACAAGAGGAAAAGGAAATACATGCTGCTGAAGAAAATAGAAATCGAGAAAATGGAAACTAGCCAAAAAGGAAATTTAGCAAAACAAGAAAAGGAACGTGCTGGCTGCTTAAACCAAAAGGAAATATGGTTAGAAAGGAGTAAGTGGAGTAAGGGGAGCTACATGGCTGGAAAATAAAGAGGAAAAATTGACAATTACACAAGAATGGAAAAACAAGAGATGGAAAAACTCAGAAAAGGAAAACTGCAGTTGTTGTAAGAAACAGTAAATTCCAGCCACTAGAGAGGAAAGAAAGAGGACGACTAAAGAGGAAAGATTAGATGAAAGGAAATAGGAGAAAGAGGGCTAAAAGGGGCAAGCTTCAGCAGCCCAATACGTACAAAAAATTAGAGGGAAAAACATAGCACACGTAGAGAGAGAGAGAGAGAGAGAGAGAGAGAGAGCATAACGCACACACGAAGACAAAGACGGAGCGACGAAGCTGGAGCGCGGTGGAGCTATTGAAGACGTCGGTAATAGGATAGGGAGGGATCTCATTCTTTATCCATGTCGAATGTAGTTATCTTTCGTGTTTCGTTTTCTAAGTTCATGTCCGAGTAGGTCCATAGCCATGAAATAGAGAGCTTTGCCGATATGTAATGAAGTTTTGTTCTTAGTGCTTGGTTATAATATTTGATCGTCTCGGATTAATTGGTTGTTCGTAATGCTTTTGTGTTTGTTGGCCACTTGAATGAATGATTATAAAAATCTAATTGCATTGGGAGATGGATTGGATTTTGGAACGTAGCCATGATATGAAGTCTGAATTGATTTAGAACCTAGGAATTAGGATAGCAATCTTAATGCATCTAGTAGGTGAGATTACACAATTGGGAGATTGGTAGTACGTATGCTAGATAGTGGGTTTAGGCATCGGGAGAGTCATTCCCTAGGAAAGAGCTTGAATTCTCCGAATACGTAATGATATCTATAACCATGATCTTGTGAGAACCTCGTTGCATCATCATGCATCTCTCGATATCTGTGGTGTTTAGTTCATTGAGTTTAATCCGTTATTTAGTTAGTTAGTTTATTTTTATTCGCATTCCAATCACTTATTGATTTTACACGTCCCATTCATTAGTTTACTAGCTTTAGAATTGCATCGATTCCTCGTGTTCGACCCTGGTACTACACGATCCGTATTCTTGCGGAAGCGTTAGTTTAGGTAATTATTACTTGAGATTAACCACATCAAGTTTTTGGCCTCGTTGCCGTGGAATTGATTACGACTTTACAGTTAGGATACTTTTGAATTAGGACATAGCCCTTTCCGAAGTCTTATTCGTTTTTCGTGTTTTTGTTTTATTTTATTTTTTCTTTTCTTTTGAGTCAATTTTTTTACCTCTCGAAGTTTAATTGAATTTTGTGTTCTTTATTTTGCGAGGTAACATGAATGAGGTAGATCCTTTACATGTTGGTATAGCTGAATTAAAAGATCAAATTTCCGAAATTTATCATATATCGTTGAACTCACACCGTTCGCATTACTCGGAGCGATCATGGGAACAAGAAGTTAGGGGGTATGAAGAAGTGAACTACGAGAGTTACAATCACCCTTTCAGGAACACATACAATTACGGATGGAGCGATCACCCAAACTTCCCATATAGGAACTCCGACGGTGTGTTGAATACACAACATCTATTGGGAAATTTTCAGCCGCAAGAGATGCAACGAAACCAGAACTTTGACCCATGGACGCAACCCCAAACTCGGAATTATCAATCACATGCGCCCCCATGTCCGCAGCAAGAAGCTAACGCCGATATTATGTCTGTGCTCGCTCCAATCTTACAAGGGGAGAAAGATCAATACACCGAACTTAGAGAGATGCGAGCGAGTTATGGAGACGTAAAGAAGGAGGATATGGAACTCGAAACACACCTAGAGATCTTAGACAATCAAATTGCACAACTCGCTGCAAATTCCACCAAACCACAAGGAGTTCTATTGGGAAGTTTAGAAACAAATCCTCGTGAGCAGGTCAACGAAATTTGCCTAAGGAACTGTAAGACGGTGGATCAGCCTACTTCAATGTCTGAAAATGATGAAGCATCTATCACAGTAGCGAAAACAGCTGTCAACAAGCTTAAGGAGAAGCTCGAGGAGGAAGTAGAGTTCAACTTAACTGACACACTTGAGCAGCCGTGCTTATCGACTTTGTGTTCCCCGTCGACATCCTTGAGAATTTAGCCAAGGAATTTTGTGACGAATTTGGGAATATGGATTCCCTAGATATGAGTCTCATAGCAGCTTGAGAAGGATTATATAAGGCACCAAATGAGCTGCTTGGCAAAAAAAAGAAGAAGGAACCCCCGACCGAGACTTTCACACAACCCGAGCTAAATGTGATGCAAATCAGTACATAAACAACCCCAAGACGCCAAGAAGCTACTCCAAACTTCCAGCACACAATTTCAGCATTGACAAGGCACCCAATGTGAAGATGAAGCCTTCACCACAAAGGCTCACGCACCAAAAATTTTTGGAGACGCTTAAGGAAACAAGCGACGAACGCCTAACCGGTTTCATGGAGTGCACAACTGGACTTATGGACAGCTCGACCAGAATTTTTGGACAGCACGATCTAGCCCCCAACTGAGAGAACATCATGACCAATGTTAGGGAAGACATGACTGATCGTGCAAGGAACTCAACTGATCTGCGTGCTATACCCAATCGATCACACTATGCACCCGAGACGCTATGCACACGACGACGTCGAGGACGTCCACCTAATGAGTAACATCTTGGTCAGGCTCGTGACCTTAAACAAGCGCTTCTCGGGAGGCAACCCGACTCCCATATCCTTTTAGTTATTTTGTTTTAGTTTTTTGTTAGAATTCAACTCTTAATTCTTTTCACAAGCATGTTCCTTACCAACAACCCCGATGTATCGTACTGTCTCTTTCGGATTGTGTGACTTTTGTTACAAGTTTTCCACTTCGAAATCATCCACAACATAAGGAAAGACGCATACGCCCAGTTGCATCAACTCAGGACAGCAACACACATCAGGTGCACACGTTCCTATCTATCTTATTTTTCCACGAGGTTTTGCATGATTAGTCTTTTTGTTAGGTATTGAACACCGGGACGGTGTTCCATTCAAGTCTGGGGGGTACTCTTCGAATGTCATGATTGTGATTAGGATTTAGATGTTGAGTTCTTCATTTTGTTTTTGCTTTTACGTTAGTTTTGTTAGGATTAGATGGACGTATATCTAGTACGAAAAATTTTGAACTTTAGTCACCTTTGTGCAACTTTGTCGAATCGGGAACAAAAGTCTAGGTTTGCTGAAACATACCTTTAGAAGTTAATTAGTTAGTGGTCGTGCATGAAACCATAGCCTATAGTTGTATTCCTCCCCTTAGGCTTCAATCCCACACACTTATATCTCCGAGCAGACCTTTCATTCTTTATTTTGTTTCAATCATTATATTTCCATGCACTTATGCTCTGCTGTCAATAGACTAAGTTCTTTAACTTTTTCAGTCCTACATTGACATGAGTGCATCAGTATTGATGGTTCAGATCTAAGTGGTGGGTCGAGGCAGTTTTTTTACGTCCTAAGGGTTAGAGTCGATGCGTATTCACAATAGTTAATCAAAAGAAAAAAGATCAGCAATGATGCAACCTCTTCACTCCGCTTAGGTTACAAGACCTTATGAGTGTGCCAGTTGGCAACCTGGGTCTAAGTAAAAGGCTATCCTCTTCAACTCCGACATCCTAGAAACCGAGTGCGAATTTACAAAAAAAATGTGTAGAACCAAAAAGTAAAAAAAAAAAAGAGAACCGAAAAAGAAGAAAAATAATTTTCATAAGAATGGTATCGAACTGTTTGCGCATTAGAATAGGTATGGAGATCGCTTGGATGTTGTCTAGGGGTTAATGAAATGAACTCAGGTATGTGTAGGATTGCACGGTTAGTGGCTTTCGGTAGATAGGGGTCTAAATTCGGTGCGCTTAGATCTATGTTCGTGTGACGCGTTGTTGCATGGGGTGGCTGACTTTTCGAGTTGATTGTGCTAATTTCCGGTTGTCGTCTAACTCCTCTCTTGCTTAGTTCTAGTCTTGCTCGAGGACGAGCATAGGTTCAAGTTTGGGGAGTTTGATAACGTCTATTTTGTTATAGTATTTTGTCTATTTTCATAGTTAGTTTCATCATTCATTTGGATTTTACCAAGCATTAAGCATCATTTAGTCCTCTTTCATCGTTTTCTCGTGTTTTGCAGTTAATGGAGATATCGAGATACAAACACGAGTAAATGAAGCAAAACTAAGCTAAACCACTATCCTATGAGCTATTCATGGTCAACATCCAAAGAATCATAAACTGGAGAAGAGAAATGGAAGCAATGGCCGCATAAAAAAAAATGGAAACAATGACCACTTACAAAAATGGAAACTTTCGGTAGTTGGAACAAAAATGGGAACTTTCGGTTGCTAGAACAAAAGTAAGAAGATCACGGTTGAAACATGAAAAGGAAAAATGGTTTACATAAAATAGAAGCAAGTTGCTGAAAAGAAAATGTAAACTTCCAACTACCTACACAAAAATGGAAAGATTGCCGCCTACACGAGAATTGGAAACTGCAACCGTCAAAGATTGAAAATGGAAATGGCTGCTGGAACAATTAATGGAAATGAAAGAACAAGAAAGAAGGTGATAACACGTAATCCGTCGTAGTATTTACATGATTCTTAGGTCTAGTTTTGATTAGATTTCTTAGATTTCACCGATTTATCGAGTTTATTCGAGGACTTCATCTACATTTCGTGTTTTGTATAGGAAACAAAGACATGAAGCGAAACACGAGTGATTACGGCAATTCAACCCCAAAAACGTGATTTAATGACAAGGTACAAGTTGTGCAAGGCCATGGAAGCAAATCAAACACTCAAGCATCGAGCGAAAGGAGCGGAAACAACATTTGATGGTGGACATGCTCGGTCATGAAGTGTGCCCGCTCGGGCTGTGTTTGTGCACCCGATCGGGCTGCAAATT
>CM071863.1:23404939-23422653 GCA_036759665.1 Gynandropsis gynandra | reverse complement strand
GTCTATGTAGGTGAGATACGCAATAGATATATTGGTATACGCATGCTAGATAGTGGGTTTAGGCATCGGGACAGTCATTCCCTAGAAAAGAGCTTGAATTTCCCGAATACGTAATGATATCTATAACCATGATCTTGTTAGAACTTCGTTGCATCG
The DNA here is from genome assembly GCA_036759665.1 of Gynandropsis gynandra. Taxonomy (NCBI): domain Eukaryota; kingdom Viridiplantae; phylum Streptophyta; class Magnoliopsida; order Brassicales; family Cleomaceae; genus Gynandropsis; species Gynandropsis gynandra. The sequence continues at coordinate 23,422,497 of CM071863.1, read as the reverse complement.
TTGTGCGACTCTCGATACCTATGGAGTTTAGTCGTTGAGTTATTTCGTTCATTAGTTTAGTTTAGTTTGCATTTGCATTCCATTTACTCATTGATTTCACACGTCTTATTCATTAGTTACTAGCTTTAGAGTTGCATCAATTCCTTGTGTTCGACCCTGGTACTATACGATCCGTATTCTTGCGGAAGCGTTAGTCTAGGTAAATTATTACTTGAGATTAACCCACATCAAGTTTTTAGCGCCGTTGCCGGAGAATTGATTATGACTTTAGAGTTAGGATACTTTTAAATTAAGATATAGTCCTTTCCGGAGTATTTATTTGTTTTTCGTATTTTTGCTTTTGTTTTTTTCTTTCTTATTGAGTCAATTTTTTTTTACCTCTCGGAGCTTAATCGAATTTTGTGTTCTTTCTTTTGCGAGGTAACATGAACAACATAAACTCTTTGTATGCTGATATAGCTGGAGTAAAAGATCAGATTGCCGAACTTTGTCATATGCTATCTAACTCATACCATCCACATTACTCGGAGCAATCATGGGAACAAGACGTTTGGGGGTATGAAGAAGAGATCTACGTGAGTTACAATCAGCCTTTCGGGAATACATACAATCATGGATGGAGCGATCACGCGAATTTCCCGTATAGGAACACCGATGGTATGCTGAATGCACAACGTTCATTGGGGAATTTCCAACCACGTGCATCGCAATCACAGCCAAACCAATCTGATGCAACCCCCAATTTCAACGCCTGGTTAACTCGTATCATCCAAATCAAAGAGACTCAAGCTAATACGATTACATGTGCATGGACGCAGCCCCAAACTCAGAACTATCAGCCATGTGCATCCCAGTAAAAACCAAACCAATCCGATGCAACCCCCGAATTGAACGCCTTGTTAACTCGTATCGTCCAAGTCCAAGAGAATCAAGCAATTACGATGTCGGAAATACAACAAAGTCTGGTGAGGAATCAAGAGAACACTGAGAAGCAGCTAGAGAGCCTTCAAACTACTCTTAGACAATTCGAGATACAAGTTGCACGATTTGTACAAGGGGCATTACAACCACAAGAGGTTCTATCGGGAAGTTTAGAAACAGATCCTTTAGCTGAAACGGCTGTCAATGAGCTTAAGGAGAAGCTTGAGGAGGAAGAGGAGCCAAAGTACGTAAAACCAGATCCGAGGCCACCTCCATTGCTCCTTAGATATGAATCTCATTGCAGCTGGAGAAGGATTGTACAAGGTATCAAACGAGCTGCTTGAAAACAAAGAGAAGGAGGAATCCCCCGACCGAGACTTCCGCACAACCCGAGCTAAATGTGCAAATCAGTACATAAACGACCCCGAGATGCCGCGAAGCTACACCAAACGTCCAGCACACAATTGGGACGTTGAGAAGGCACCCAAAGTGAAGATGAAGCCTACACCACAAAGGCTCACGAACAAAAAATCTCTGGAGACGCTGAAGGAAACAAGCGACGAATGCCTAACCGGTTTCATGGAGTACACAACCGGACTTATGGACAGCTCGACCAGAATTTTTGGACAGCACGATCTAGCCCCCAACTTAGAGAACATCATGACCAATTTTAGGGAAGACATGACTGATCGTGCAAGGAAATTAACCGATCCGCGTGCTACACCCTATCGAGCACATATTGCACGCGAGACGCTACGCACACGACGACATCGAGGACGTCCACCTAATGAGTAGCATTCGGTCAAGCTCACGATCTTAAACAAGCGCTTATCGGGAGGCAACCCGACTTTTTCATTTTCTTTTTATTTTGTTTTCGGACCTATTCTTATTCTTTTCGTATTGATGTACTCGGTGGGTTAGTATTCCTTCTTTTGGATTGTGTGATTCTTTTTCACAGGTTTTTCAACGTCGATATCATCCTTGAGGAGGAGACGCATACAACGTCCAACCACATCAACAACTCGGAACAGCAAGATACACAAGGTGCACACGTTCCAACCCTTATTTTCCCGTTGTTTGGTATGCGAGATTCTCTTAAGTCTTGAACACCGGGACGGTGTTTCATTCAAGTCTGGGGGAAGTACTCGTCGAGTATCATACATGTGATTAGGATTAGATGTTGATTTTTTGTTTTTAGGAATAAACGGATGGATACCTAGCATGAATTTTGCGAGCTTTAGTCATTATTGTGCGACATTGTCGAATCGTGAACAATAGTCTAGGTTTGCTTAGAAGTCTTTTGGATACCGATTAGTCGAGTCGTTGTGCTTGAAACTATGATCTATAGTTGCATTCACCTCCTAGGTTTCAGTACATCTATAGTTGCATTCACCTCCTAGGTTTCAGTACCAAGTATCTATATTTCCGTGTATACCGATTGATCTTTGCTTTGTTTGATATATTTTATCGTTCATCGTAATTAGATTCCACACGCTTATACTCCGCTGTCATCTTGGAAAAGTTTTTCTCTTTACTATTTCAGGTTTATATTGACATGAGTACATCGAGATCGATGATTCGGGTCTAAGTGGTGGGTTGAGGCGCTATTCTACGTCCTAAGGGTTAGAGTGATGCGTATTCTTTGGTAAAAAAAGAGAAAAAATGTTCTTCAATGACGCAACTCTTCACTCCGCTAAGGTTACGAGACCTTATGAGTGTGCCATAGGCAGCCTGGGTCTAAGTAGAAAGCCATCCCTCTTCGACTTCGACGTCCTAGGAACAAAGCGTGGATCTATTAAAAAATGAGAAAAAAAAGAAAAGAAAAAAAAGAGAATAAGAACGAGAATAGGAGTTTAATGATATCTCAAGCATAGGAGAATTCGTATGGAGATCGCTTGGACGTTGTCTAGGGGAATGAAATAAACTTAGGTCATTGGTAGGATTGCATGGCTCGTGACTTTCGGTTGATAGAAGTCTGAACTAGGTACGCTTAGGCTAACGTTCATGTGACGCGTTGTTTTGTGATGGCTAAAATCCTTCGGAGTATTTGTGCTAGTATCCATTGTTGTTTTACTCTTCTTGTACTCGACTCTAGATTTGCTCGAGGACGAGCAAAGGTTAAGTTTGGGGGAGGTTGATAACACGTAATCCGTCGTAGTATTTACATGATTCTTAGGTCTAGTTTTGATTAGATTTCTTAGATTTCACCGATTTATCGAGTTTATTCGAGGACTTCATCTACTTTTCGTGTTTTGTATAGGAAATGAAGACATGAAGCGAAACACGAGTGATTACGGAAATTCAACCCCCAAAACGTAATTTAATGAAAAAGGTACAAGTTGTGCAAGGCCATGGAAGCAAATCAAACACTCAAGCATCGAGCGAAAGGAGCGGAAACATCATTTGATGGTGTACATGCTCGGGCATGAAGTGTGCCGCTCGGGCTGTGTTTGTGCACCCGATCGGGCTGCAAATTGGACCAGAATTTCGCCGAGAGTTAACCCGACTCGTGCTCAAAGGATGCACGATCGGGCATGCCAGCCCGACCAGGTTTCAAGTCATGCACGCACGGGCTAATGGACTGCACGAGCGGGTAGAGGTTGTGCCCGCTCGGGTCCACCTTTTTCTCAACAAACTCCTTGATTTTAGAACGGCCAATTCAGGAGAAAAGAGACCTTTTAAAGCTAGGATTCGTACTAGACCTAGAGGGGGACGTGAGGAGACATCAGAGGACACTTAGAGACATAGAGAAAGAGGGAAAAGGACGGAACGAGGAATCCGGAGCATGGAGGAGCTATTGAAGACGTCGGTATATGAATAGGGAGGAATCTCTTTCTTTATCAATGTTGAATATAGTTATCTTTTGTGTTTCGTTTTCTAAGTTCATGTCCGAGTAGATCCACAGCCATGGGTTAGAGAGTATTGCCAATATGTAACAATCTTAATGCGTCTAGTAGGTGAGATACACAATTGGGAGATTGGTATACGCATGCTAGATAGTGGGTTTAGGCATCGGGACAGTCATTCCCTAGAAAAGAGCTTGAATTTCCCGAATACGTAATGATATCTATAACCATGATCTTGTTAGAACTTCGTTGCATCGTTGTGCGACTCTCGATACCTATGGAGTTTAGTCGTTGAGTCATTTCGTTCATTAGTTTAGTTTAGTTTGCATTTGCATTCCATTTACTCATTGATTTCACACGTCTTATTCATTAGTTACTAGCTTTAGAGTTGCATCAATTCCTTGTGTTCGACCCTGGTACTATACGATCCGTATTCTTGCGGAAGCGTTAGTCTAGGTAAATTATTACTTGAGATTAACCCACATCAGAAGGCAGCAAAGCAAAGAGGAAAAGGAGGAAAAAGGAAAAAGAAATTGTTGTTGCACAAGAGGAAAAGGAAATACAAGCTGCCGAAGAAAATAGAAACCGAGAAAATGGAAACTAGCCAAAAAGGAAATTTAGCAAAACAAGAAAAGGAACGTGCTGGCTGCTTAAACCAAAAAGAAATATGGTTAGAGAAGAGTAAGGGGAGCTACATGGCTGGAATATAAAGAGGAAACATTGACAATTACACAAGAATGGAAAAAACAAGAGATGGAAAAATTCGGAAAAGGAAAACTATAAATACTGTAAGAAACTGGAAATTCCAGCCACTAGGGAGGAAAGACAGAGGACGTCCAAAGAGGAAAGATTAGAGGAAAGGAAATATGAGAAAGAGTGCTAAAACGGGAGAGCTTCAACGGCCCAATTTGTACAAAAAATTAGAGAGAAAAACATAGCACATGTAGAGAGAGAGAGAGGGAGAGAGAGAGCAGAACGCACACACGAAGACAAGGACGGAGCGACGAAGCCGAAGCACGGAGGAGCTGTTGAAGATGTCGGTGATAGGATAGGGAGGGATCTCATTCATTATCCATGTCGAATGTAGTTATCTTTCATGTTTCGTTTTCTAAGTTCATGTCCAAGTAGGTCCATAGCCATGGGTTTGTGAGCTTTGCCGATATGTAATGAAGTTTTGTTCTTAGTGTTTGGTTATAATATTTGATCATGTCGGATTAATTGGTTGTTTGTAATGCTTTTTTTCTTGTTGGCAACTTGAATGAATGATTATAAAAATCTAATTGCATTGGGAAATGAGTTGGATTTTGGAACGTAGCTATGATATGAAGTCTGAATTGATTTAGAACCTTGGCCGGCCGGTTAATTGAACTTAGGAATTTGAGGAGGAGGAGGGGCCGGCCGAGAAATTCAAAAATTAGGATTGTCGTTAGACCTAATCGGCTCTGATACCATGATAATTTGAATTCTAAATAATTCATTAAAATGAGCCTAAACGGCTATATGTACAAAAGAGAACATTAGACCTAATTACAAGATTAGACCTAATTACAAAAATTATGTTTATACCCTTTTTACATGTATATCCTTTACACTTAATGCATCCAGTAGGTGAGATTACACAATTGAGAGATTGGTAGTACGCATGCTAGATAGTGGGTTTAGGCATCAGAAGAGTCATTCCCTAGGAAAGAGCTTGAATTCCCCGAATACGTAATGATATCTATAACCATGATCTTGTTAGAACCTCGTTGCATCATCGTGCATCTCTCGATACCTGTGGTGTTTAGTTCATTGAGTTTGATCCGTGAGTTAGTTAATTTATCTTTATTCACATTCCAATCACTTATTGATTTTACACGTCCTATTCATTAGTTTACTAGATTTAGAGTTGCATCGATTCCTCGTGTTCGACCCTGGTACTACACGATCCGTATTCTTGCAGAAGCGTTAGTCTAGGTAATTATTACTTGAGGTTAACCACATCAAGTTTTTTGGCGCCGTTTCCGGGGAAAATGTCAGACGGTTCTCACGTTTGTCCAGAAAATTTTGGTAAATTACAAACTAATTTCAACCGTTTCAAATCTAGGATGGTTTACAAATGGCACGCGAAAACTGTTGACATGTTTAGTCCTTAATTTTTCCTTAATAAGTCAGGAAAGTGCTTATATAAACCAGACAAATTTACATTTCGTTCCACACAAAAGTATCAAACATTATACTCATATACTTTTACTATTGCTTACTACTATGGCATTATTGTGGAGATCAAATATTTTTGTTGCTAGACAATGGATGTATAGAAGAATTAATCCAGAAACTCAAGGTGTATCGAAGGAGTTTATTGAAGTTGTTACACAGTTAATGACGATAGACAAATCAATAAATTTACAAAGAAACCAGTTAGTTGGTTTGTCCTTGTGTGAAATGAAAAAAAAACGAAAATTTTTTAATGAGAGAATAGTCTGGAATCATAATTATTTAAGAGCGTTTACTCCAAATTATTTAATGTGGTTATGTTACGGGACAAATTTTGCCTCACGACCTAGTAATGTTGTGTAATATTTTAATAGAGGTATTGTATAGAAGGAGGTATATGATGAAATAAATGAGGAAAATATTGAAGAATCTGAATGAAGATGAATTTATTAATATGTTAGAAAGTGTTATACATCCACTTCATGATGGATGAAGAATGGGTTTATCACATTTGTCTTTGTCTACACATTCGATGAATTTGAAGACATAATAATCTTTTAGAGAGCTGCATGGATTCTATACTGTAATTAATAAGAGATTATAAAGATGTGGTAGAATAATATTATGAGACAAACAAGATGATGAGATTTTTGGTTTTATTGTCATATTAGTTGATTCATATATGAATACCTATAATATTTGTAACATTTTCAGAATGTTTGTTGATATCTTGAAGAATACATATGTGAACATCGATGAATCTCAACTTATAAAACTTACAGAAAAATATTTTTCAACATGGATCAGTCAATATGTATGTAAAGTATTTTTTAATATGATTATATGAAATAATTATTAATATAACACTATAATACTCATTGTGCAGATTGAGATGAACATCACCAATTGTGGCTGCTAGATCTTGTTAAAGGACCCGTTGTGAAAGTTACAAATTGACAAATGTATTTTATACGTGGTCACCACTTTCATGCTTATAAACATGGATAATGTAAGTCAAATATGAACTATATTGTGTGTGTGAAAGGTGAAAGTTATTGTGAATCGACCAATGAAGCTGAAAATTAACGGGATCTTGAACAAAATTTTGCAATTGAAATATTCAGGTTTTAATACTAATCTAGAACACCATTAATATCCAAAATTTATATCTTGTAAAAAAGCTTATTATTAAGATTATAATGACTTATACCAACATTTGACAGTATGTAAGTTATGTCAAATTAAAAGCGATGTTATTCTGATGTAATTGGTTTTGTCCATTAATCGGGTTTGGAACAAGCATAAACAAGTTAGGCGTAGTAGAAGTCAACTCAACATGAAGATATGCAAAATACGAGTCTTTTATTCTTGTGTCACAAGCAGATCAAGTTTGTTACATTGTATATCCATGGACTAGACGGTCTTCTGGTTGTCGTGTTGCAATGAAGATACTTCCAATGGGTAAATATATCGATAACATCAAAGACCAACAACTGGAGATTCAATCTGAACAAACAACGAAAATTGTTTCAATTGATTGAGTGATTATTTAAGAACTAGCTCAAGGAGAAATCTGAGACATTGAAACAAATGAAGATGAATTAGTGAGAGCGATAGAAGAAGAAAATAAATTTAATTCTAATTCAAAAACACAAGAATCAATAGATGAGTTATCCAAATAGAAATTTGTTACGTGTATACAATTTTTAATATATATATATATATTATTTAAGTTCAATTTGGTTTTTAATTTTAATTCTTTAATCTCTAAATTTTTTTAAGATTATATTTTGAGGTAAATTGTTTGTTTTATTTTTTAGTTCCAAGTTGTTGAAGGCTTATGCACATGCAACATGTCGTCTTAAATTACATACGAACATCAATGCTTGTCTACAACCCTAAATCCTTCCCGCAAGTGCGAATGGAACTCATTTCATCGTCTACAACTGGGAACGGAAACGAGCAACTTCTCACCTTCCACAATCGTAGACAAACAACTTCTAACCATCTACTAGGGATGATCACGGGTCGAGCACCTTAACCTGGACGGGTAGAAACTTTTCTACACAAAATCAAAACTGTGAGACTCGGGTACCCGAGGTTTAGATATCTGATCAATAAGCCGGATATCCATGAGTACCTAAACCCGAGCATTAATGAAGAAGCCATTACATCAAAACCTTAAACTTCTTACACCGAAATAATATGCCGGAGAATACAAATTGCACATCACATAACTCTTTCTAGTGATCGGAATAAGTATATGGCAAGCAAAAAGAGTCGGACATGTAGAGTGCTTCATAACAAGATGTGAAAGAAGGAAAGCAAAATAAAATGAGATTCGAAGGAATGGAAGAGAATAAAATTAGATTCAAAGGAAAGAAAGGAAATAAAACTAGATTCGAAGAAACGGAAGGGAATACAACCAGATTCGAAGGAATGAAAGGAAATAAAACCATATTCGAAGGAATAGAATGGAATTGAGACTTATTGACAATGGAGGCGAGAGGTGAGAGGCGAGAAATAGGAAAGACGACCTGCCAAATCATGATAACGAACAAAGGATGGCGGACCAAATCATGATGACCGGCAAAGGAAGACCATCAGTGTGGAGTTTGTGGTGATGGTGGCGGAAGACAACTGTTAGTGTGGTGATGGGGATGAAGGTGAGAGAGGGAGGAGGAGGGAGTTGTGTCGTCGTATGAGTGAGGAGAATAGGGAAGGAATGAAAGAAGATAGAAAATAGGAGAAAGAACCCTAATGGTTTGTATTTATCCTCGGGTACCCGTAGATACTCGTTTCAGAAATTAAAAAACCCAAATCCAAGCCCGCAGGTAATAACATTTTATTACCTGAACTCGAACCGAACCCGAGGGTTTGAGTAATGTTTTTGTGAGTTTAAGACGAATTTTGGGTCAAAACGGGTGTCGGGATGGGACGGATCTTCGGGTAATTTGCCCACCCTTACCATCTACAACTGCGAATGAGTTTAGGATTTACATCCAAAATTCTAGACGGATTACAGATGGACTATTAATCTTGTTCATAAAACCTTATCATTCAACTTTTCACCAATTCATATATGCTACACAACTTTGTTTCACCATCTGTCGCTGCTTTGTCCCTCTATCGCCCCTCTTGTCCATCTCTCTTGTCATCTCGAACCATCTGTCTATATACAATCGCCTGCCAATCGTCTATCCGTCAGGTATGTCTTACACCTTCTCATTCACATTGTTTCATCATTTAACTGTCCATGAAAGAAAGTCCTCATGTTCGTTTCCCATTTTTGTCGATCGTCGGCCTAGCATCCGTGACCGTCTACAACTGCGTGTTGACCGTCCATGTATCCATGTTTGTCTTGCGCTCGCCAACTATCCGCCTTGCATCCACAGCTGCTGACCATTCACCTAATATGCCCGCTCATCGACTGACCATCTTCCATGTCCACCTCCTGATTGTCTGCCGTTCATGTTTCCCCATTGACTTTAGTGGTGGAGATGACACACAATGGTACTTGATGCATTCCAAGTTAAACAATATTAACCTAAACTACCCGCAAGTGCACGACACATGTGTAATACTCTAGGTGTTGATCCCACAGGAACTACGCAATACAAACTAAACTCAAACTAAGAATCAACTTGCTACTAACAAAACATTGGTTTTAAGAATGAAATAACTAAAAACAATAACTAACGAGTTCTTGACAATGAGACAAACGTTCTAGGATACGGTTTCACCACAAGACATCCAAAACCAACAATCAACCTATCTAATGATGCAATCCCAATCAAGTTATCTAAGGCGATGATCCTAATGTAATATCTACCCTCTCTCAAGGCATACAGACGTGATCTAGTCAAGTTATCCTCTACTTTCATGGCTGAAACCTTAAACTAAATCGATAAGTTCTATGATTAATCCGATTAACCCTCAACCGCTACTACTCTACTTTCGTGACCTAGTCTCGGTTGTTCTAAGCATGATCACCCATGATTAGAATTCTCCTTTCTGTCATTCTCCTAACTCCCTAAAACATGCATCTACTTGGTCTTCGTAAATACAAGTCATTCAAACACTCAGACAAAGAATAGATAAAGGAAAATGGGAAATTGCAATCATAGATAAATCAAAAGAGGTTTCGGGATAACCATGGGCTAATCCCTTATCGTAGAACAAAACTAACTACTCAGTCATGAGTTCGAAATCAAACAACATAAAAGAAGTAGATAGTCTAAAGAACATAGAAAATCAAACTAAACCGAAGTGCTGATTCAGTCTTCAAAGCTCCTTGAATGTCTCCTCCACCAAGAGTACTCACGAACCAGCTCCTCTCTCTACTCTCTCTCTGCAACTCTCTGCAACCTTTTGCCGTCTAATATCCCAAAACTAAACTCCACTCCAGCTCCCCTTTGTACACTTTCCTCTTTTCCCTCTTTCCTTTTCTCCGCCTTTTCCTCTTTGGCCATTCTTCCCTTCTTGTCCTGGTGCTGGAGTTTTACTTTTTCGTGTGTTTCCAGCTCTTATTTGCATTAGTTTCCATTCTTGAGTAAGTGGGTAATGTTTCTTTTCTATTTTCCAGCCATGTGGTTCCCACTCCTCTATTCTAACCAAGTTTCCTTTTTGTGTAGCAGCTGACTACTTCCTCTTCTTACAGGCCGTGACTTTCCTTTTCTGTTCTTGATGATTACGAACGCGACCGGCGAGGGCTGGGTGAGTGCCCTGCGCGGGCTTACTTGGAGAAGGTGATCCGCTCGGGCTAAGTATCAGCCCAAGCCGTGCTAGAAATTCTGGAGCATGTACCCCATGCGGGCTAAGCTGGAGATGATGATCCGCTTGGGTTGAACATCAGCCTGAGGCATGCTGGGAACGCTGGAAAATGAAGCCCGTGCGGGCTAAGGGATTCACCCCGCGCGGTTTGCTTCTCCTTTGATGGGGTACAATCATATTTTGTGGCATTTGCTCGTGTTTGTATCTTGTGCATGATCTTTAGCTCCGAAATGAACCAAATACGCATTAAAACCTATAAGAACATGAAAACACAAAAACAAGTAAAACGGATACAAAATCACACGTAAACATCGCATCTATCATCATAAACATCTCTAAAATTATGCGAGAAATATGTATGAAAATGAAACGTTAAAAATCTCCCAGACTTGAATGTTTGCTTGTCCCTAAGCAAATGTAAACATGGAACATGTGGGGTATACAAAAACCCCAAGAATTCCCCTTTTTTCCTAGAAGCACCGCTAAAGCGAACCTAGTTGATCAACTAGCAAGTCGAGAGCAAATTCGGCCGAGTAATTTTCAGTCTTCATCCTAGGTTAAACATGGCTACCTATGTGAAAGCAAATCAAAAGAAAACTAAGCAAGCAACTGGAACTCTCTCCACCAAACAAGACTTCACACAAATACTAAACATAGAACAAATGAGGATGCTAACTGTTAATATCGATGCACTCATATCAATTTTAGATTATGTTTTTAGGCATTGTTCCTATCGACAACGGAGTGTTAGTGTGCGGTCTTATTCTGTAAAACAAGCTCATTTTCATATGATCTAATAATCCTCATGAAGAATAAGTAAAGCATCGTCTATACGAAGTATAATCATCTGGATGGAGAGGATAAACAAGAAACTAGCCTAGCAGCCTCGTCTAAGCTTCATAGAGACATCTTGGTAGGTTTGAGATCTTTAAATTCATTCGCTTGAAGACAGAATGTGGCATTAGGCTCACGCTTGCTCCCAAATCGCACAAGGCTCTATCAATATCAATGTCTCCTATATAGTGCATGGAATAGAGAAGCTTCTGGGGTCCTTCAACTTTGGGGGCAGCTTGTTTTGAGGAATGGCGTTGCATTCCTTGATGAGTGCTACCGTCTCACTCTCTTCAATACGCCTCTCATTGGAAAAAACCTCCTTAAGGAGTTTGGTGTGATTAGGCATTTTTGGAGGGCTTCCACGAATGGGATGTTGATGTCGAGCTTCTTGAGGCCCTCTAGAAATCTGCCTACTCTCTCTCTCTTCATTCTTGCTGCTTTTGAACTGCTGAGGAAACAATATAGGAGGTTTGTATGCCGGTGGAGCAACATATGGTTTTTCCAAATCTGGTTCAACTCCTTCCATAATCGTGATGATGCGTTTGCCTTTTTCCATAGACGTTCCAACAACTTTCTCTTGCTCTTTGGAGGGCGGGTTCTCAATCACATCATCGTTTCACACGGTAATAATATTCACGCACTCTCTCGCACTTAGATCGGGGTTTCCCGGGAAGTTGTCCAGGATTCCGAGAGGATGAGGCAGTTTGTTGTACTATGGAGTTCTCTAGGATCTTCACATGTTTGATCAAGAATTCCATATGTGTTTTGAGCTCATTAACCGCTGTCTCCATGTCCGCATTGAATTTGGTTTGAAGTGATTGTTGCTGCCTTTTCTCTTTGAGGAATTCGAGCATCATCGCCTCAAGGCTTGACGAAGGAGCTTGGAGAGGTTGAGGAGCTTGGAGAGGTTGAGGAGGTTGTTGAGCTTGCTGGAATTGTTGTGGTTGCTGGTACGACTGTTGCTCTTGTTGAAATCCCGAATATTTCACCGGTTGGGTCAGTCGATACGAAAGATTCGGGTGGTTCATCCCATTCGGGTTGTAGGTATTTCCGAATTGCGTGTTTCCTTGCTGTTGGGCATAATTCGTTTGTTCCATGTTCTCTTGCATTGTGCATTAATAAGCTACGTGTTCTGTATCCCCGCAATTCGCACAATACATAACATTCACTGCATTGCCCATCGCCCTGCTCTAATTTGGCTCGTATACACCTCTAGTCTTGTTCGGCATACCTCTCGGTGTGGACCACATAGTGTGGTTCATGGTGTGGTTATTAATCAGCTCGTATGCTTCCTCAACACTCAGGTCCATAAACGATCTTCTAGCAGCGTTATCCAACATCGTTCTGTGCTGGTCTTAGATCCCATTGTAGAAGGTTTAGATAACATACTACTCCAGACCATGGTGTGGACACATCTGTAAAACACCCTTGACTCTTCCCCATGCTTCAAACAATGTTTCCCCATCTCTGCATCTAAACGTCGTGATTTCTCCCCTCATCTGAATCGTCTTGCTGGGAGGAAAGAACCATGATAGGAATAATGTGCAGAGCTAGTCCCAGGTAGTGATTGGACCAGCGTGAAGAGATTGTAGCCAAGTTGTCGCTTGTCCCCCAATTGAGAAAGAGAAGAGACACAAAAAAATTGTATGCTCTGAGACTGCGTGTATCTTGAACGTACCAGAAAGGGATCTTCATAATTTCCACTCATGAATTTCTTCTAATAGAGCATGTTGAAAATAGCAGGCTTAATCACAAACTGCTCTCTAGCAATAGCATAAATCCGTATGGCATTTTGAATGTTGTTAATGTTCGGTACCACATAATCTCTAAGGCGACGTGGTGGAGGATACTGTGGTTTTCGCGGTCGAGGTGCGAGTTGCTATTGCTGTCACTTTCCCAAATTACCTATGGTTCATTGAGACTGTCCGTGACCGTTCAACATATCGTTTTGGTTCTCCATCTCTTGTCGGCCAGACGATTCTGCCTTCCCTTCTTCCTCTCCCTTTTCTGTTGTCTGTAAGTTCTCTCGATCTGGGAGTCGATTTGGAATAGGCACGAAGTACCTAAAGATCTGGAGATATGATCTCAGGCAACATCGAGGGCACGACCTGTAATCCAGAGGAGGACGCGACCCACATGGCTGAGGAGGACGCGACCTGTAACGTTGAGGAGGACACGCCCCGCGCTACATGAAACGTGACCCATGCTTCACGACGCAACCCGCACCACAAAAAACGCGATCCACGCCACGGATGAGATGACCCAAGTCAAATGAAAGGTGGACGCGACCTGACAAAAGGACGTTGGTCTTGTGACCCGTGCCAGGGCTAGGGAGGAGGAGGCCTTGACCTCACCAGTTGGTCTTGTGACCCGAGCTACAACTACGAAGCTCAAGGAGGGGATCATCGGGATCCTCTTGGTCGTCCAAGTTCAAGACTAGTATTTGAGTTCACATGAAATCTCCAATATCCGTGTCATTCTTCAAGGAAAAACACAACTCGCAACGGTCGATAATTAGAGTAAGTGTTTCACATGTACTCTTTTCCCTTCGTTGGTTTTGTCCCACGGAGTTTTACAACGATGGGTTTTTAACGAGGCCGCGACTCACTTCCGTAACCTAATTATTGATCCAAGGCTTCAAGACAAGTCCGCATAACGAAGGCACATTTTACGACTTTGTCTTATTTATGACTTTGGCTATTTTCTAGGTCATTTATGTATAGCCTTGGATGGCTACCTAGCATTTATGTCGCATTTAAGGCATTGCATGGCTACTTTGACTACATATGGCCGGCCATGAGTTTGGTGTATAACAACTTTGGATTTTTTTATTTTAATCTTGATTTTCTTTTGAAGAAATCATCTTGTGGGTGTGTCATATCCAACTAACCCGTTAGTGAGTAATATCCAACATACATTTGTTCTTCGTAATGTGTAATATCCTTCAAAGATGAGCGAGTAAATCGAGAGCTTTTCTGTTACTCTCGTGTGACCTTTCGCTCCACCCATCTTGTGCGAAGAGTCGTGCGACTCGGCTGCAGCAAGGCCTATCCGTTCAACCTTCGTCTAGAGCATCGTTCCAGCGATGATCATGTCATCTGGTCTTTTACCAGCAAAGGAGAAAAAATGCATTAGGTAGAAAGAACAAAAGAAAAGAAAACAAAAAGAAAACAAAAGAAGTATGACTCTAGGTTCGAATCTGACGTGTTGACAAATAGTTCCCGACAACAGTGCCAAAAACTTGATCCCTTCCAAGTTAAACAATATTAACCTAAACTACCCACAAGTGCACAACACGTGTGTAGTACTCTAGGTGTAGATCCTATACGGACTACGCAGCACAAACTAAAATCAAACTAAGAATTAATTTTCTACAAACAGAATATTGGTTTTAAGAATGAAATAAATAAAAACAATAACTAACGAGTTCTTGAAATTGAGACAAACATTCTAGGATACGGTTTCACCACAAGACATCCGAAACCAACAATCAACCTATCCAATCATGCATTCCCAATTAAGTTATCTAAGACGGAAGATCCTAATTTAATATCTACCCTCTCTTAAGGCATAAATACGTGATCTAGTCAAGTTATCCCCTACTTTCATGGCTGACACCTTAAAATAAATCCATAAGTTCGATGATTCATCTGATTAACCCTCAATTTCTACTACTTTACTTTTGTGACCTAGTCTCGGTTGTTCTAAGCCTGATCATCCGGGATTAGAATTCTCCTTTTGGTCCTTCTCATAAGTCCCTAAAACATGCATCTACTTGGCCTTTGACGTATGGAAACACGAGTTGTAAATTATCCTAGACCACTTCACCGCAAGTATACGGATCGTGTAGTACCAGGGTTGATCTCTGGGGACTAAGGCAGCTAAAAACTAAGAATGGAACTAAACTAAGACGGAAAGAGATAGAAAGGGATGTGATCCTAAATTCCTAAAACTAACCTAAATGGTGACAACGATACTAGGTTGGGGATGAACTCGGATATGACAAACACTACGGGTGTCCGGGATACCGGGAATCGCATGGATGAAACAACTAAGGATCATAGATCTATCAACTTATCTTGACAACGGGAAATTCATGCCCTAAGGTGAGGAGTGATTCTTCCGAGCCTAAACCTCCTAACCATGAGTACGTGCAACCCTACCTTCCAGCAGTGATTAACCCGTACCATGGCAGCTTTACGTACGCAATCATTATCCCTAAGATGACTAACCGACCGGCCAGATTCTCATTAGCCAAACTTAATCTACAACTTAACAGGTCCGGATTCATTCTTTAAACTTCCAGCAAAGTCCGAAATCCTATGTCGCTGAGCGGGCAGCACCAGCGTAAGAGTGATAATACTAAGCGTAGAACCGAAAATGAAGAATAAATCAATAAATCTAAGCATTAACGCAAATCATTGATCATCCAATACAAATCCGATATCGCTACCCGCAGTTGGGACTCTACTCACTCATGGAGAAAAAAAAAGATGAAGATAACATACCCTATACATTGATAGACTCTAAGGAATTCGATGCCTCGGCCTTCCCTGTCGTGTTAGCGGTGCAAGGATTGATGCTTCTCTTCTTCTCCAACGTCTCCCGAGCCTTTCCAGATGTTTTTCCCAGCCTTTCCTTGCCCTGTACGTCGCCCCTTGCTCTAGATCTGTTATGTTCCTTAAATTCGAACGTTTGAAATCAAGATCTAAGTTGTTGCAAAATACGCGGCCCGCTCGGGCACCACTGTCGCCCGGTCGTGCAGAGGCGCACCCGGTCGTGTTCCTTTATTATGCCCGATCGGGCATCAGTACCCGATCGTGTGGTTGAGCGGCCCGAGTCGTGCAAACTCGCGGGGAATTTTGGGGCGATTGCGTGGTTGAGCGGTCCGAGTCGTGCAAACTCTCGGGGAATTTGGGATGAATTAACGCCCGAACGGGTATACGACTTGCGCCCGATCGGGTAAGGCTACCCGATCTGATTGCCTTCGTGCCCGGGTCATGCAGGGTGTGCGGATAAAACCCCGTAGGTTTTACCCGAGCAGGTGGTCTATGGTGCCCGACCGGGCACCCTTGTCTCCTTGAAATTTCTTTTTTCCGCTCGCTGCTCGGGTGTTCCTTTGGGTTCTGAAGCTCGATCTTGGCTCTGAGTAGATATATCTTCAAATTACGTGGTTTTGTCCAGGAAATCGTCTTTTAAAGCTCATTTAGGCCTTGTCGCCTAAAAACCTGAAAACCAACAAAACGGGTGTGTGAAACTCATAATTTTATCGGATATGTAGATCTATATATATAATATATGCGAAAATGGCACTAAAACCTATCTTAAAATTGATACACTTTCAGTGTTATCAAACTCCCCCAGACCTAAACCTTTGTTTGTTCTCAAACAAAACTAAAGTCTAGCACAAGAAGAATCTAATAACGATGGATACTAGCTCAAAAATATCGAAGGGTTAGTCATTTTGCAAATCAACGCGTCACATGGATAAGAGCCTAAGCGTACCGAGTATAGCCTTATGTCTACCGAAAGTGCTGAGCCATGAAATCCTACCAAAAATCTAAATCTACTTGACAATCCTAGATAACGTCCAAGCAATCTCTATACCCATTTCTCTAAGCTTTTGATATCATTCAAATCTTTTCTTCTCGTTCTTATGCATTTCTTTGTTTTCGGTACTTAGATCCACGCTTTGTTCCTAGGACGTCGAAGTCGAAGAGGGATGGCTTTCTACTTAGACCCAGGTTGCCTATGGCACACTCATAAGGTTGCGCAACCTTAGAGGAGTGAAGAGGTGCGTTATTGAATTTTTATTTTATTCTCTTTCAGTTTTTTTTCTTTTCTTGATTACACAACACTCTAACCCTTAGGACGTAGAAAAACGCCTCTATCCACCACTTAGACCCGAACCATCGAATATCGATGTACTCATGTCAATCCTAACTCAGAATAACGAAAAAATTATCCTAGATGACAACGGAGTATAAG
>CM071863.1:23373927-23391944 GCA_036759665.1 Gynandropsis gynandra | reverse complement strand
CTATCGTGTTACCGGTGCAAGGATTGATGCTTCTCTTCTTCTCCAACGTCTCCCGAGCCTTTCCAGATGTTTTCCCAGCCTTTCCTTGCCCTCTATGTCGCCCCCTTGCTCTAGATCTGTTCTGTTCCTTAAATTCGGACTTTTGAAATCAAGATCTAAGTTGTTGCGAAATACGCGGCCCGCTCGGGCACCACTGTCGCCCGGTCGTGCAGAGGCGCACCCGGTCGTGTTCCTTTATTATGCCCGATCGGGCATCAGTACCCGATCGTGTGGTTGAGCGGCCTGAGTCGTGCAAACTCTCGGGGAATTTTGGGGTCAATTAACGCCCGAGCGGGTATTGTCTCGCGCCCGATCGGGTAAGGCTACCCGATCTCGTTGCCTTCGTGCCCGGGTCGTGCAAGGTATGCGGATAAAACCCCGTAGGTTTTACCCGAGCGGGTGGTCTATGGTGCCCGACCGGGCACCCTTGTCTCCGTGAAATTTCTCTTTTCCGCTTGTTGCTCGGGTGTTCCTTTGGGTTCTGAAGCTCGATCTTGGCTCTGAGTAGATATATCTTCAAATTACGTGGTTTTGTCCAGGAAATCGTCTTTTAAAGCTCATTTAGGCCTTGTCGCCTAAAAACTTGAAAACCAACAAAACGGGTGTGTGAAACTCATAATCTTATTGGATATGTAGATCTATATATATAATATATGCGAAAATGACACTAAAACCTATCCTAAAATTGATACACTTTCAGTGTTATCAGCCTTCGTAAATACAAGTCATTCAAACTCTTAGACAAAGAATAGATAAACGAAAATGGGAAATTGCAATCACAGATAAATCAAAAGAGATTATGGGATAGCCATGGGCTAATCCCTTCTCCTAGAACAGAACTAACTACTCAGTCATGAGTTCGAAATCAAACAACATAAAAAGAAGTAGATAGTCCAAAGAACATAGAAAATCAAACGAAACCGAAGTCTAGATTCGATCTTCAACGCTCCTTGAGTGTCTCCTCTGCCAAAAGTACTCACAAACCAGCTCCTCTCTATATTCTTTCTCTCTGCAATTCTCTGCAATCTTCGGCCGTCTAATGTCCCGAAACTGAACTCCATTCCAGTTCCTGTTTGTGCCCTTTCCTCTTTCCTTTTCTCCTCCTTTTCCTCTTTGACCGTTCTTCCCTTCTTGTCCAGCAGCTAAGTTTTACTTTTTTGTGTGTTTCCAACTCTTGTTTGCATTAGTTTCCATTCTTGAGTAAATGGGCAATGTTTCTTTTCTATTTTCCAACCATGTGGTTCCCATTCCTCTCTTCTAACCAAATTTCCTTTTTGTGCAGGCAGTTGACCACTTCCTCTTCTTGCAGATCGTAACTTGCCTCTTCTTGCAGATCGTAACTTGCCTTTTCTGTTCTTGATGGTTATAAACATGTTTAGGGACGGATTAGGAACTGATTTTTCAGTCCCTAAAACCTGATTTTCTTGTAGTGATTGGTGATGTTCACCATCTTGTGCGGTTGCCACGATCAATACTCCCTTGTACGCTCCTGTCAGAAATGTTTCATCCACAGCAACCATTTTACGTATGTATTTCCATCCTCTTATATTTGCTCCCACAGCCATAAAAAGGTATTTGAAGTTTTGTCCATCATCGTACAACTGAAGATTTACGACAAATCTGAGATTTCTTTCTATAAACATGTGCAACCACTTTGAAAACCTCATATAATGATAAACGTGATACACTAGCACATGATAATTTGCTTTTACACGAGCCATCAATTTTTTTGCTGGAGGTGTTTCATATTTCTTGACATATTCCTCATTCAAATAATCTTTAACAAATTGTGTTGTACCCTTTATAGCTTCTGTCAATTTAGATATAGGTAAAAACTTGTAAATGGGATAGTGCGTTCTCACACTAAACCGTTTGAAATTCGGGATTGTTGATAGTAAACATACCAGCGGGTTAAGAAAAGATGGTTATACCATAAATATGGTTCGTTCATGAAGTTATGGTTTGTGGCAGTAATGAAGGTGATAATGATGTGCCAACAGAACATAAGGATGATGATGGTGAGAATAACTTGGAAATGTTAGTTTACGAGAAGCCAAACAATCAAAATTCAGTCTTCGAGTTTGAAGATGGATTGTAACTTAAAATTGGGCAAGAGTTTGACAGAAAAGAGGATGTACATGAATTTATAAGGAAGGGTTCACTTGAAACTTCTTTTAGATATGCAACATAGAGTTCTGATTTGAAGCTGTGGGAGCAAGAAGTGGTTGTAAATGGAAATTACGCGTGAATTTTCAAATCCAAAGTATTTACTGTTTCTGTCGGATTAATCCCAACTCTACTTTTGTTATATGAACCTACAATAACACAATCTTCATAATATACAACACATCCATTCTCATATCCTCTAGCAATGCCTCCAAAACTAGGAATTAAAGGTTCAACTTCTCTCTCAATTTCAATTTCACACTTCATACTTGTCGATTCTATCTCCACATAAAGCAAAGGTCGAATTCTTCTTATTCGATTGAAAATATAACAAATAATATGCATGTCATTCATTACATGTGACAGCTTTATATTTTGACAAATATTGGGCAAATAATTTAACTTCAATTTCGTTGTATTTTTTTCCTCCATCTTTGTGCATAACTCACCAATAAGTTGTTGGTATGTCAGACTAACTGGAAGACAATAGAAAAATACTATATATTTTTTCTGAACTCTTCCAACCCATTCAAATTCTCCAATTATGTATTTTTCCCATTTACCATCATATAAAAAATAAATCACTGTGATTTTCTCATTCACTGAAATCATTACACCTCTAAGAAAAACATAAAAATAAGGTAAATTTTTATATGGTATTCTATGACCTATTGAGATCATGTGTGTCAATATGACTCTGTGACCCAGAGCGACCGTGCAATTTGATGAGACTTTGTGACCTACTGCGACCATGTGTTTCAATATGACTGTGTGACACAGTGCGACCGTGCGACTCGATGAGATTTTGTGATCCAATGCAACTCTATAACTCACTGCGACCATGTGTTTCAATATGACTTTGTGACCCAACGACCGTGCGACTCGATGAAACTTTGTGACCCAATGCGACCTATGACTCACTACGACCATTATACTCACTCTATTTGACTTAATGACTCATTTTGACTACAAAACTATAAGACTCGTTTTGATAAAAGGAGAATTGAATCTATACATATTACTCACTCGGGTTATCAAATTCACAAAAGAAACACAAAAAACATCATTATCTCCCCATAAACACCATTATATGCTTAAATTAAAAATAAACTTAAATCCAAGCTCAAAATTCACTATATATATCAGGTTTTTCTACGGAACGTACTTAATTCTAAGTTTTTTTGTTGGCAACAAACAATTTCAACCTATTCGTGGCGAATCGAATGTCGTTTTGAAGCCATCCGCGACGAATCTGATGTTGATTTGAAAGATATTCGTGGTGAATCTGATGTGGGGGAAGCGATATTTTCGCTTCAGATGAGAGAAGAAAATCGAGGTGCTTTGGAGGAGAGAGAAAACTATCGATTAAAGAACAAGAACAATATAGGATTATCAATATTATAAAACTAGAGTTGAAATTGAGTTTTTTTAGATGATGGTAAGATTAAAATCGTAATAATAGTTCAAATGTATTTTTAATTATTTCTGGGAATAAGACTAAAGCATGATTTTCAAGTGGGGAATAGGTTGTTTTTCCTAGGAAAAAACTATAAATTATTATATTCATTTATTAGTTGAATTAGAATAAAATTTATTTATGAGGAATTTATGTTACTATGTGAAGGCCCGCGTGATGCGCGGTCTATAATATTGCTATGTAAATTTTAATTGAAAATTAGAATGTATGTTTAATTATTTATATTTTTAACGTGAAAAATTATTTATGTATAATTGTTTAGATTCTATTTATTGAAAAAGAAGATAAAAAATATTAAAAGAAAATTATATTAGTTGCATATAATTGAAATAAAATTTTAATAAATATTGATTTAAACAATATAAACGATTATTGTTTCTTAAATGTGACAAAACATATTGACAAAAAACAAATGCGGAAACATAAACTCAATGCATATAGTTCATCTTGAGGAAAGATGTTATACACAAAAATGGTTGTTTAAAATATTAATTTTATTAATATATAATTCATTTTGAAGTAATTTATGAATGGTAATTAATATAGAATAAAAATCAAAAAATTACTTTGATGATTTGGAAGTTTGAGAAAAGATAACGTAGAAAAAATCAATATTTGTTAATTATTATTTTGTTCAAATTTAATAATTTACTAAATTTTATTTCAAATAAATCTATTTTATTTATTTATATTAAATTTTATTTAAAATAAATATATAATATTTTTTGTTGTTTATTTTTTATTAATTTTTAATTTTTTTATTTATTTACATATATAATAACTAAAATATTCTCTAAAGTAATATAAATATTTTGTTTTTTTTTTAATATTAATATTACCAATATTTAATTCATTTAATGTAATTTATGAATGGTAATTAATGAAAAAAAAAACTTTGATGATGTGGAAGCTTGAGAGAAGAGAATGCATACCTCCAAATTGTTGAACTTTTAATATATAGATTTATTTATTGATATATTTTTTCAGTGATTATACCTCTACATTCATAAAATAATTCAAGTTTATAAAATTTGTTATTTGTTAAACCTTTATTAAAATGAAGACGTTAAAATCTTTTATTAAAAAGTAAGTGCTAATCATTTATTATAATCTATAATTATTTTAATCTGATTTTTAATTTGATTTTATATTTCGTTGTTGTGTTAAATCTTATTTGTTTCAAAATTTTCAATTTTATTTTAAAAAAATAGCTTGATGATATATACTTTTAATATTAATTATTTTATTTCAATTGAAGTATACTTTTGATTTGATACTATTATAATTTTTACGATGATTCAATATACTAATAAATTGAAAAATTTAGAAAAAATTAGATTAAAAGTTAAATTTACAAATTAAAATTGAAGGAAAAATTGAATCGGTTTAAAATTAGAAATACATTTGATATGTTATTAGGATCTCAATAATATCATTCCTTAAAAAAATTTAATTTCAATTATACATTTATAATATTGATATTTCTATATAGGCCTTATCATCCATGTGGTTCTTGCGGTCCATGCGACCTATACGATTCAAGCGATCCATGTGATACATACGACCAAAAAACGATCTATGCGACCCATACAATCCATGTGACGTTTGTGATCCATGCGATCAATATAATCAATGCGATATTTGTGACCCATAGGACCTAAACGACCCTCGAAAATCGTTCAAAATCGCTTAAAAATACTGAAAATTGCTGAAATCGCTGGATACCGCTAGAATATTGCTCTCAATTTCGAAATTGTCTCTCGCTCCTTCCTCTCAACTTTACAATAGATTTCTTTCCAAAAATTGTCAAACTATATGTGTTTTCACTAGGGGTGTAAAAAACAACCCGAGCCCACGGGCCCACCCGAAGCCCGCCCGAAATACGCGGGCTCGGGCTGTAAAATTGACAGTCGAATGAAACCAGGCCTTCGGGCTCGGGCCGACTAAAAAGCGTTCGAATAGGCCTCTCTCTCTCTCGTTTCTCATCGTTCGTTCCTCTCTCTCGTTTCATCACCGGCCGAGTCTCTCTCTCTCTCGTTTCATCACCGTGCGCGCCTCCCTCTCTCTCGTTTCATCGTTCAGCTTCGTCGATCCTTCCTCCTCCTGCCTCTCTTGTCGTTTTTCAGAAACCGTCGGCCGACTTTTAGCCGGTATGAGCAAGGGTTGCGACGGTCGACGTTCGACGGTCGACGCCAAGGCGAATAGCAGCGGATGTCGAGTGAGAGGGCAGGCGGTGTGGGATGGGTTCAGGAACCCTAGACAAACGCTAACTGCTCCTTCGCCCGAGCCGACGGTTCGCAGGCACCCGAGCGGCGGTTGGTGAGCACGAACGGGCGACCGGACGTGGGTGGCGACGGTTGGGTTTCTGAAACCCTAACCCTAACCTCACATCAGCCCGAACGGTTGGCTCATCAACCCTAACCCATGGGCTGCCCGAAACCCGCTCGAAACCTGTCGGGCCGGGGCCGCGGACCTAAAATTTTCGGTCCGTTTAAAACGGGCCGGGTCGGACCCGAACCCGAATGAACCGGGCCGCAACGGGCTCGGGCCGGGTTCGGACCGACCGATCCGTTTGACACCCCTAATTTTCACTTAAAAAAATAAAAAAATAAGACACATATATTTTTTCTTTAATTTTTTCATTAGATTTTCGAGATATAAATAAAACAAGAAAACTCTAAAATATTATCTTTGATATTTTATCAATCCAATTATAATTCTATTGGAAAATGTAATAGACCTCTATAAAAAATTAATATAAAATGTTAAAAATTAAAACAGAAAATTGAAGATACTTTCTAAAATAGTATCTTTACATGTATAGACAAATAGCTTAAAAGGACAAAAAGCAAAAGATACTTTATTTAAAAAAATTATATTGTATATGTGTGTGTATAGATAGATAGCTTTACCAACTGTCCTAGTTCTACACTTAAACGCAAGTCTCTCGGCCTTTTAATCCGTCTCTCCGTGAATGATTTGACTTGTTTTCTTCAAGTTTCTTTCACTGTAGAGATCTGATCGGAGAGAGATACGGAGAGACAGAGAGAGGCTGATAGATCTTGCTGTATGTCAGTGGACTGTGTTGAGACTTGTTTCCGTGGATTTGGAGAACTCGTTAACCCGATTCAATGGCCTCAGCTTCGCAAAAGGCGACGTCATGCTGTCACCACGGTCTCTCAGCCGCCACCGCCTCCTCCGTCGGTTCTTCTCCGCCTCCTCCAGTCGTCGCTGCCGTGGCCAATGCGATCGCCGGTTGGTCCGTCGGAAACGCTGACGGCGACGTTCAGCAGACGGCTAAGGTTGCCTTGGAAACCCTGCTCAGCCCTGTCGATTCGCTTCCTGACACTACCAAAAAGCCTGCGAACAAAGGTATTGTGCATCTAGGGCTCTTGCAGCATGCAAAGACTCAAAGAAGTCTTTTAAGTATTTGGGTTTGATCCTTTGATCTCTCATCACTTTTCTTGTCTAGTTGCTTCTGGTGTTAAATCGTCCGATTTCTTTGTGTCTGGGTTTTTTCTTTCTTGATTTGAATATCCTATCATCGATCCAAGTCAATTACACGAGATTGTTTGATTCTTTGATCAAGTCAAATCTCTGACGAAATTTTGGCGCAGGGCCAAATGATGGGTACTTTTCCTTTTGGTTTTTTGCTTTTTATCTTGCTGTGTCCAGTGTTCCTTTTTTTTTTGTATGTTTTTGTGTCAGAACATGACAGATTTAATTGACCCTCTATGATGTCACCTCGTCATTTGACATGTAAAAATTCTTGGCTTTGATGATCTGTGATGCCACTTATCTTTGAAATTGCTTGCAGTTCAAGTTTCTCCTTGTTTTTGCAGGGATCTCTCTGATGCCAAGAACTGAAACTAAGCACCCTTTGGATCCTCTATCAGCCCCCGAGATATCCGTAGCAGTGGCAACTGTTAGGGCTGCTGGTGCGACCCCTGAGGTGTGTAGTAGTACTTTCAATAGTGTACTCTTACGTTTATCACGAAAGTGTTTGTGTCCATGTTTAAATTCTGTTAGTGTAAGCTATGTTAGTCTGAATAGTGTTCGCGTTCATTCTGTGTTGTTTGTCAAAAAATTTACTGTTTCCTGCATACTTTATGAAAATTTCTGTTTTCTAAGAGAGATGCAGAATGTCGATAAAATAACTCAAACAGATGATATGATTTGGATTCTTGTTCCCCTTCAAAGGTCATGCTTACCGTACCTTTGGGATTTACTGATAAAATGTTCATGTTGCAGGTTAGAGATAGTATGCGTTTCATCGAGGTGGTGTTGGTGGAACCCGAGAAGCATGTTGTTGCGCTGGCAGATGCTTACTTCTTTCCGCCTTTCCAGCCATCGTTGCTACCAAGATCCAAAGGTGGACCTGTAATTCTTTCTTTTTTTTCGTTCGGAAGAATCGCTGCTGAATGTTCATACTTCTGTCCTAGCTTGTTCTTCTGGTCGGTGCAAAGTTGCGACATGTAGCAGTGACGATGGTATATTTCAAGGAAATGAAACTCTATAAGACTTTTAGATGGTACTGTTTGTTTATCAGTTTCCAAGTTTAAAGTCCTGTGATTTTAGGATGCAGCGGAATATGCTGAATGTGAAGCCATTGTCAAAGACTTTCCTCCATTTAGAGAGGCAATGAAGAGAAGGGGTATTGAGGACATGGATCTCGTGATGGTTGACCCCTGGTAAGTTGACTTCTCATGGCTTCTGCTAGGTTCCCCATTGATGTGTACTTTCTCTCACGAGCTTGGGTCTGAATTTTCTGTTCAGGTGTGTTGGTTATTATAGTGAAGCTGATGCTCCTAGTCGTAGGCTTGCAAAGCCACTCATATTTTGCCGTACTGATAGTGATTGCCCGATGGAAAATGGCTATGCCCGCCCAGTTGAAGGCATTTATGTGCTAGTTGACATGCAAAACATGGTGGTGATTGAGTTTGAAGACCGCAAGTTCGTTCCGCTTCCTCCACCTGACCCTTTGAGGAATTATACACCTGGGGAAACTAGAGGCGGTGTTGATAGAAGTGATGTTAAGCCTCTCAACATTGTACAACCTGAAGGTCCAAGCTTCCGCGTCAGGGATTACTTTGTAGAATGGCAGAAGGTATATATTTTTATACGTCGGAAAATTAGATGAGACTATTATGCTTATGATTGCTTCTAAAAATTTTCACCATCTTGTTCACAGTGGAATTTTCGTATTGGGTTCACACCAAGGGAAGGTTTGGTTATACATTCGGTTGCATATGTTGATGGCAGTCGAGGTCGAAGACCTGTTGCCCATAGACTAAGTTTCGTCGAGATGGTTGTGCCTTATGGGGATCCTAATGACCCGCACTACAGGAAAAATGCTTTTGATGCAGGGGAAGATGGTCTTGGGAAAAATGCACATTCGCTGAAAAAGGTTTGAAATGCATTGACATGATTAGTTCTCTATTCATGTGTCGATCAGTGCTTAACGAAATGTTTTTGTAGGGATGCGACTGTCTTGGCTTTATCAAGTATTTTGATGCTCATTTCACAAATTTCACTGGAGGGGTTGAAACAATCGAGAATTGTGTATGTTTGCATGAAGAGGACCATGGAATTTTATGGAAGCACCAAGACTGGAGAACGGGATTAGCCGAAGTCCGTAGATCTAGAAGGTTAACAGTGTCTTTTATATGCACTGTAGCTAACTACGAGTATGGATTCTACTGGCACTTCTACCAGGTTAGTGGAATCATTGAACATCTCTTGTGTGAACCAGAAATGAAATGATATATCACAAATTGAATTTGATCTAGACAGGAAATTGAGTTTAGCAGAGTTTATGATTTCTGGGTTCTTTAAATGTTCCATGGAATGATCTTAGTAGGGACTTTGTATGCAGTCGAACTGTGTGAACTCTACTTGTTTCTAAATTGGAAGGTTGTTTCATAACTTAGAGAATTTAGGACCAATTTCATTCTAATCTTGATAAAATTAATTTGTTCCATGCGGGTTTTGTCGCCATTTTCATATTCATTCTGCTGCAGGATGGAAAAATAGAAGCTGAAGTAAAACTTACTGGTATCCTCAGTCTAGGGGCTCTGCAGCCTGGAGAAACTCGAAAGTATGGTACTACCATTGCACCTGGATTATATGCACCGGTCCATCAGCATTTCTTTGTTGCTCGCATGGATATGGCTGTTGACTGTAAACCCGGTGATGCTTTTAATCAGGTACCCTCTCTGCCAATGGTTTAATCACTCATACGATACATTATGCTGTGTTTCCATAAGTTACATGGAGACAAAGCCATATTACGAGTATTTAGCTTCCCGAAACATGCATTTTCATAATTATGTAACTTGAAAAAGTTCTTAGTAGATGCATTTCGCTGGTTCAGCAAAATAGCACCCCTTGTATACCACAGAAATGGAACTGTGATGAGCTGTTTTTTGTAGGTTGTTGAAGTAAATGTTAAAGTGGATGAGCCTGGTGAAAACAATGTTCACAGCAATGCATTCTATACAGAAGAAAAGTTGCTTAGATCCGAGTTGGAGGCAATGCGTGATTGCGATCCTCTCTCTGCTCGTCATTGGGTGGTAAGTCATTCGTTTCTCATGTATCGAGCTGTAAAGTTCCCTGTATGAAGTAGCTTTCCTTTTTTAGTGCTTTAAGCTAAGCTTTAGTCATTACTTTCAAATTCTCCATTATATGCATAAATTGCACCATCTGGGGACACTTTTCGTATTCACAAATGTTGCGTTTTGCTACTTTTCAAGTGGGATGTTCGGTAAATTCGTATTTCACTGATATATTTCCATCTGCTTGCAACTGACACAGTACGATATGACAGGTAAGGAACACGAGGACTGTAAACAGGACAGGCCAATTGACAGGCTACAAACTTGTGCCTGGTTCAAACTGTTTGCCGTTAGCTCGTCCTGAGGCCAAGTTTTTAAGACGAGCTGCTTTTTTGAAGCATAATCTGTGGGTTACGCCTTACGTTCCCAATGAGATGTTTCCTGGTGGAGAGTTCCCGAACCAAAACCCGCGTGTGAGTGAAGGTCTTGCTACATGGGTTAAGCAGAACCGATCCTTGGAAGAATCTGACATCGTTCTTTGGTTTGTTTTACTTCCTTTTTATACATACCGGAACCATTGTTCCTTGCACCGGCCGCTTTCCTTTAATCAATACGATGAAGGTATTGTTTACTTATATCTCAAATGACAGGTACGTGTTTGGGATTACGCACGTCCCGCGTCTGGAAGATTGGCCTGTTATGCCTGTCGAGCATATCGGCTTTACGCTAATGGTAATCATCTTAGACATTCATTTATACAAATACGTTATGTTTCGTCTGATTCCTTATAAGTTGATAATACCCTTTAAATATATTTTCAAACCGAGCCTCGCGTTGTTTTGGCGCAGCCACACGGGTTTTTCAATTGCTCTCCTGCCATAGACGTGCCTCCTAGCGTTTGTGAACTCGACACGAAGGACAGTGAAGTGAAAGAGAATGTGATAACCTCCAAGCCTATTCAGAGTGCTTTACTTGCAAAGCTTTGAAGAACATTTGGCTTACCCGTAATAAGTTGAGAAGATCGACGAGTGCATAAAGTCCTATGACTGTTATGTTTTTATTTAGTTGCTTTTGAACTGAGACTTGGGAGTTTGCTCCGTTTGATGTCGTGTTTGGATTCTCCAAAGGCATTTGATTGTAAGGAAATAAGTTTAAAAAAATATTTATGGAAACAAACGATTTAAGTATTTTCATAATAGTTTATTACATTTTTTCGATTCTTAAGAGATTTTAATATGTTAATAGAAATTTCCTCTCTCTATGTCTGATACAACTATATAGATGATGAATTTTACTAACCTACAATTGTTATTTTGAAAATATTGTAAAATATTTTCAAATTTCCTATATGTTTTACTTTGTTTTCGGATTTTTAGATCCATATGAAAATTTCGATATGTAAAATAATAGTTTCTAGTAGTATATATAATAAATTTATCTTATTTATATAGTTTAAAATGGAAGAATATCAGGTTATTTTTTGCTTTACGTATATGCTCGTAAAATTAATGAAAAAAAATAGAGAAAAGATAGATGTGTCTTTATTTTTTGTATTGTGAAACATGTACAGTTTGACATTTTTCGAAACGAAACCTATTTCAAAGTTGAGAGCAAAGAGCGTAAGGTGATTTCGAAGTTGAGAACAAGGATTTCTAGCGATATCGAACGATTTCCAGTGATGTCCGGTCGATTTCCAGCGATTTTGAGCTATTCTCGAGGGTCACATGGGTCGCATGGGTCGTAAGGATCATATGGATCGCATGGGTCGTATGGGTCACAAGAACAATATGAGAATATCAATATTATAAAGGTAAATTGAAGTTAAATTTTTTTTAGAGAAGGGTAGGTTTGAAACCATAGTAACATATCACATATAGTTTTTTATTTTAACTCGTTTAAAAATCACTCTATAAAATAATTTTGATTGAAAACTAAAATTAAAATATAACACTATTATAATATAAATTATGAATATTCTCCAATAGCATTTTGATTTCGGTACTTGCTTCCCCTTTGTAATCAAATTACTACTTTCATAACCTCTTGTATGACACCACAATGACTTGAGACAATTTAAAAAATACACTTAAAATGATATTAAGGTTTCTTAATTCTACCCTTCTCTAAAAAAATTAATTTCCATTTTATCCTTATAATATTGACATTTCTAAATTTTCCCTGTGACCCGTACGATCTATGCGACCCATGCAACCCAAACGGTTCATACGACCCTTGCGACCCATGCGATCCTTGTTACCAATACGATCCTTGCGACCCATTCGGCCCATGCGACCAAAGCGACCCATGAGATCCTCGAAAAATCGCTCGAAATCACTTAGAAATTGTTGGAAATTGTTCGAAAATCCCTCGAAATCGCTAAAAATTGTTGGAAATTGCTTAAAAATCGCTGGAAATTGCTCTCAAGTTTGAAATCATCTCTCTTTCCTTCCTCTCAAATTTGAAATAGGTTTTGTTTTGGAAAAATGTCAAACTGTATGTGTTTTCACTAACAAAATATAAGGGCACATATGTGGGTATCCTTGATATTTTCCCCGATGACTTTGGTCCCATTGCTTTAATAATTCTTCTTTTGTTGCAAAATAAGTAGAACAATATGTAAAAGGAGAGGACAAGAGGCAGAGGAAGAGAATTCTTTATTCAAGAAGATTTCTCAAGTATACATCACAAATGAAGTTACCTCTATTTATAGGCTTACAAGGTAGATAAAAAGATAAACAAAATAGATGAAGAGATAAGGTAGTCATAATTCATAGAATTAAAGAGTGATAAAGTGGGAGAGTAAATAGAGAAGATGAAGAGATTGAGAAATATAAAAGACATTCACATAATTATTATTATTTTATAATATTTTTCCTTGAATGTCTATTGAGTAAACAAAGAATATGCCTCGTTAAAATATTTTCCTAGGTAAAACCCGTAGAAAAAACCCTAGCAAAGGAAAAAGAGTACATACTCTTGATGATATGCAATAGATATGTTGCCTCGTTAAAAACCTTTACTATGAAAACCTATTAGGAAAAATTTAGTAAAGGAAAAAAGAGTGCAATTCATATCTTTTTCCCCGTGATAAAATCATCATTTTATATCTGTCAAACGACGCATTCCGATTAAGTAAATAATTTATTCAAATAATCTTATAAGTAGTGCCTTAGTGAACAAATCTGTTGGATTCTCATTAGACTTTATTTGTTGAACATATATTTCACCATCTGTTGGAGATCATGAGTAAAGAAAAATTTATGTGAAATATGTTTTGTCTTATAACCCGAATAGAAAGATTGGATTTTATAAGTATTGGTCTTGCAATCCATTGAATTCGTTTAATAAACGATTCTGCTAGATCATTTTGAGTATGAATATAAGCTACAAGATGTTCTACTCTTATATCATTCGACATACAATAAGTCACAAAAGACTGTGACATGAATTCACCAGCATTATCAAGACGAATTGTTTTAATCGGATGATCAGGAAAATGTTCGTAATCGTATTATTTGTGCAAGTAATCTCACAGAATCCAAATTACAAGATGATAATAAGCACACGTGTGACCACATCGTTTATGCATCAATTAATACCATGAAATATCGAAATGATCCTCAAATATTGAAATCGAGCCACAGATATCACCCTGAATTCTTAATTATTCATTTCTTATTTTGATTATGAAGGCCTTGTTATTAGCTTTCCCTTTGAGCAAGATGTTGGAGTATGCTCAAGAGACCAATCATTTGGATGACTCTTGTTTCTGATGTATCATGACATTTTCTATAAAATGACATTCTATTATTTCATTTGATTTAATATCTGCGTATATAAATAGATGAAATAATATCCTTAAAAAGCTAATTTAAGATAGTCTTAAAAAATGCCTAGTCGAACATCATTGAGAATAAGAATATCAATGTTGCATTAAGACTAGTATGTGTAAATTGATATGAGATATCATTTAACACATAGGTACAGAACAATGTACTGGATCGATCCACCATGAGATTGCTACATAGTTTGTTATATGAGTATCATAGCAATTCTCATAGTGATTATGGTATATGTAATCCTATGACTTGAGATCGCCAGAGATCTTAACATAAGCAATTTCATGCATTGACACTATCAAACGTCACTCATACTTGGGTGGACAAACAAGATAGTGATTGGGTATGCAATTTGCTTATGTAGTAAGATGTTGGTTTATCAAGATAAGGATTTGTCCCTCCTATATAGCATGAGTGATGTCATGAGCTCAGAGATTGAACTAGATGAGTATGATACATTCCATGAATCATGTTCAATCTAGGCATCAAGGATAAAAGGATTAATATAAATAAATCATGAGACTGATAATATTGAGTCACATACATTCTCGTTGCTTAGGAAATAATTATGTGTTGCTAGACACCGCTCATTATTTGTGATCAACGCAATGAGAACCTATTGGGTCGCACAGAAAGACGAATGGAGTTGGACATGTAAATGGGCCAATCCTATTATGAATAGGATTGAGAATAATTGGAGTTATTAGGATCAATTCTAATTGAATTATGAACTCAATTTAATTTGGGTCTAATTCGACCCATTTGGATTAATTGGACGAAGCCCTAATTAGGGTTTTAAGTTAGGTTTAAACCAAATTTCCTATAAATAGAGTGCTTAAGCTATGTTCTAAAACACATAAAAAAGCAAAGGCACTTCGCCCAAAGTAACCTAGAGGCCGAAACCCTAACTAGGGTTTTCGACTTTGTCCAGATCTCCTTCGTCCGTGTTGATATCGACAGAGGCAGGGGCGATTCAATGCTGCTCATGACTCAGAGATCCGGGATTTTACATTACAATACACCAAGGTATGTCCTAAGCAATCCTAATCAAATCTGTCTCCGAATCAGATCTATTTCCGAATCAGATCTCACTAAGGGAAAACCGAGTGAACTCTGTGTTTCTGCTGCGAGTTCTTTCCTCTCGGTTTTCCTTCACAAGCAACACAAAAAAATTCATGGAATTGCAAAATTTTTTGGTTTTTCAATGAATGACCACATGAATTCTCAATAAGTTTTTGCATCATCGTTGAACCAGGATAGCCTAACCGGTCATACCAAACTTTGAAATTATTTGTAAATTTTCAATTTAAAAAATCAATAAACTTGGGGTTTACTGTATTATATGCTTCAATCATTTCAATAGATGTGTAATATAAACCAGATGAGAAAGTGGGTAACTTTTCTTAACAGACACCTCTTACTCATAATAGTTGAGGTAATACAAAGGTAAACAATGTCTTTTTCATTCATAGTTTCAATGTGATATCCATTCATACGAATATCCTTGAAATTTGACAAATTTCTTGAAGACTTTGGTGAATATAAGACATTGTCAATGATAAACTTTGTGCCTTTTGGCATCATTAAAATTGCTCTTCTGGAGCCTTCAACAATTTTCACACATCCCGATATGGTATCGACATGTGCTTGATCATTTCTTAAATTTGAAAAATATTTTGATTTTTTAAGAATAGTGTGTGTAGTAGCATTGTTCGCGAGACATAAATCCTTATCTTGGATCTTCATTTGATTCATATTCATAATCTATCTAAATGAAAAATAAACATTAATGAAAAGATATTAGATTAAAGAAATATATATTATTGCATAAATTTTATTAAAATAAAGAGGATTACAAGTTCAACATAACTTAGGAAAAGAAAAACATCACAAAAAATACATAATTTATAATATTAAAATAGAAAATGATAAAATTCTTGATCACTTCTGATCATTTCTATCTTCAAGATTGATAAAGAAATCAGCAACATCAAGGGACATCAGATCATCTATTCCCTTCATAAACTTGTTGGAGTCATCTAATCCTTCAATAAGCTTGTTGGAGTCATCGACAACGAAATTAGCTTCAACATCATTTCCTCCATTCTTCAATGACTTGTTGGAGGATTACCAAATGCTTAGGAGTACGACAAGTATGCGTCCAATGTCCATGCATCCCACATCGGTAGCAAATACTTTCTTTCTTATTCTTGCCTCCCTCATTATTCTCTCGAAATTCTTTTTTAGCATTGTAAGTACTTGGTCCACTGTGGGAATAACCTCTACCTTTTCCTCGTCCATGTCTATGTTCACGATTGTGACCAAGACCACGATAATTATTAAATACTACGACATTCGTTTTAGGGAATGGAGTAGAACCAGTGGAACGAGATTCATGATTTTTCATCAATAATTCGTTATTTTGCTCAGCAACAAGGAGACAAGAGATTAGATCCCCATATTTTGTAAATTCTTTTCACAGTATTGTTGTTGCAAGAGCACACTAGATGCATGAAACATGGATAATGTTTTTTTCCATCATATCAGAATCAATGATGGTTTTACCATATAGTTTCATTTGTGAACTTATTCAAAACATTGTCGAGTTATACTCGATTACAGTTTTGAAATCTTAGAACGTAGATGCATCGAATTATAACGAGCTTTTGGAAGGTTCACTGTATTTTTATGATCATACCTCTCTTTCAACGATTTTCAAAGATCTGTAGGAACTTTGACCGCGAGGTATTCAATTTTCAATATCTCATGAAGATGTTGACAGAGAAATTTCATGGCTTTCGCCTTATCTTGATTCGATGATTGATTCGAAATACCAATGGTCTCTTTGAGACCTTTTGCATCCAAGTGGATCTCCGCATCCAACACCCATGACAAATAATTTTTGTCGGTAATGTCAAAAACCTCAAACTAGAGTTTGACAAGGTTTGACATGATGAACTATATGAATAAAAGAAAAAAAATATGAATAAAACAATGTGAAATATCAGATCAACTATAACTTTTTTATACACAAGATCCATATAAATGGTTAATGTAGAGCATACTTAGTTATAGTGGTCTTACTATTAGAGGATAAATATAATAACAAAAGATAATCTAATTATAATGATTAGAGAAAAAAACCTCAATTATTGAAAACAGATCCTTCGTGCTGATAATGTGTTGCAAAATAAGGTCAAATAATATGTAAGAGGAAATGGCAAAAGGTAGAGAAAGAGAATTCTTTATTCAAGAAGATTTCTCAAATATACATCACAAATGGAATTGTCGTTATTTATGGGCTTATAAGGTAGATGAAAAGACAAACAAAATATATGAAGAAATAAGATAATCATAATTTATAGAATTAAAGAGTGATAAAATGAGAAAATAAATAGAAAAAAAAAGAAGAGTATGAAAATTTTACATAATTATTATTATTTTATAATATTTTTTGTTTTTATTGTATTGATAAAAATGCAATTTTATTGTATTGATAAAAATGCAATTTAATACCCTCGTAGGGCTAAAACACTTCAAAAATATCCTTCCCAAAAAAGAAAAATTTTTTAACTTCAAAAGTACCCGTGAATATTTTTTGTTTTTATTGTATTGATAAAAATGCAATTTTATTGTATTGATAAAAATGCAATTTAATACCCTCGTAGGGCTAAAACACTTCAAAAATATCCTTCCCAAAAAAGAAAAATTTTTTAACTTCAAAAGTACCCGTGTAAATGTTGATATTCCCAAAATACCCCTGCGACCTTACGACCCAGTTCGACCCAGCGACCCAGTTTGACCCTGCGACCCTTGTCCCTCTGCGACCCTTGTTCCTCTGCGACCCTTGGACCCCTGCGACCCTTGTCCCTCTGCGACCCTTGTTCCTCTGCGACCCTTGGACCCCTGCGATACTAATTTATTATTTACAAATTATTTACA
>CM071863.1:23308064-23332324 GCA_036759665.1 Gynandropsis gynandra | reverse complement strand
TAGGGAAGGGTATTTTTGAAGCGTTTTAGCCCTACGAGGGTATATCTGATATTCCGCCTTTTCTTTTCACACATTATGTATATTATTTTTTAAAATTAAAAGCTTGTTTAAAGACAAGTTAGACATTGTGATTTTTTTTATCATGTTATGTTTATATTATTACAATTTTGAATAACATCTATGATTAATTTATTTACTAACAAATATATTCTTTTTTATAATTTTATCCCAAAATTTTTAATATCAACTCAATAATAAAAACGAACGTTGATTATTCTATTTTTCATGTAATATAAAAAATATATAGATGTGCAGTTTTAATCCGGATTATTTTTTAAAAATGAGATAAATATTTTCAATTCATTTAGATTTTAAATGAGATAACTGCGATTTGATCCGTGAATTGAGAACAAAATTTCTGATTTATACATAAAAGAAAAATATTTATTATTTTATTAACATATATGTTTTTATATACATTTGAAATGAGACAAAACTATTATTACAAAAAAAAAAAGAAATAATGTTACTGTTAAATCTAAAATGTTATTATTTTCGATATTTTATTTAATATTTGATAATTTTTATCTAATTTAATATTTTTATATTCTATAATTTTGTATTCCATTTAGTTTTTTAAATTTTGGATATTTATTTTTATTTAGTTTGTACTTTTAAAATTAAATGAGTTTGGGTATTTATTTTAATTTATTCTATTTTTAGTATTTTTGGATATTTATTTTTATTTAGTTTGTATTTTTCAACCGAAACTAATGGTTAATCTAGTCTGTTTGGAGAAACTTTTTATAAAGTAAATGGTTTTATTTAAATTTTCAAAATTTAAAATAAATTATTTTTCATTTATATATATAAATGAATTTAAAATAAATATGCAATTTTATGAATAATAGAAGTATTGTAATAACTAATTTCAAATCAATCAAATGAAAATATACCATATAAATTTATAAATCGCTTTTGAGATATATTTTTATGTTATCGTATTAATCATAATATTTGATATATTATTTTAAATTAATATAATATTTTATGAATTTATTTTAAAATAACATAAATTCATTGATTTATAAATAATTATAATAATTCGTAAATGACATTATATTTCATAAAATTGTAAAAAAAGTTTATACTTCAAATTTGAAAATAAATTATACATTTTTTATAGATGTTTTAAAATCTAACTTTGGTGGAAATTAATTTTCAAATATTGTGGAATGTAAAAGGGATTTGCTCGACCTATCTTAATAAGTTGTGAGATCACAAACAACGAGTTAAAATGTCAATCCAATCCAATTTATCATTAATTTATAAAAAAACTAGAACATATTATTAAAAAAACCCAAAAATATATTGTATAATCATATTATAATAAAAGTTTAAATATTAAATATCAAGTCAAATTCCAAATCGAAAAAATAAGCCATTATATTAAATTTCACTCGCACTTTTACTATAAATATGTTTTGTATTTTTTTATAACAAATTCATCACTTTCAAAATCTATATCAATAAAAAATTAATATACATTAAAGAGACAATATGGACAAATTATATTTTAAGTAATTTATAAAAATCATAAATGTGTTGATAAATTTGTTTACATAACTTTGTTTTTCTTAACCCGGATCACGAGACCAGTCTGGTAACCAGAAAAATATCAAAGATATTTTCGTAGGGTTTCTTTGATTTACGCAGATCATTGTAAATATAATTATTAAATAGAAAAAAAATTGAAAAAAGACAAATTTATCCTTATTTTTCACACGTGAAAACACACATGGTTTGACAAATTTTTGAAATGAAAAGTTGTTTCAAAGTTGAGAACAAGAAGTGAGAGGAAAATTTAAAATTGAGAACAAGGATCGAGTTCAAAGTAAGCAAGAAAGAAAATTCGAAGTTGAGACCAAGAAAATTTTGAAATGAGAAAGAAATGGCAAGGATCATGAAATACAATCTTCAATGGCGTCTGTAAATGGATCGATATCTAGGGTTTTACGTTGCAGTTGAAATATATTAGAGATCAGGCTTTTGAAAGCGAAATTGTTTGTTGACTTGAATGGTGTGAATCTCAGTGGGTCGCTTGAGTCTCAGTGAGTAGTTTCGACTCAAGCGACTCACTAGGTCTCAAGGGTCGCCTGAGTCGCAAGGGTTACTTGAGTCTCATTGAGTTGCTTGAGTCGAAGAGGGTCAAGAGTCTCAGTGAATTGCTAGAGACTCATAATCCTGTTTGACTCAAGAGACTCATTGTGTCGCAAGGGTCGAGTCGCTTGAGTCACATGGGCCGCTTGAGTCGTAAGGATCGCTTGAGTCACATGGGTCGCTTGAGTCGCAAGGGTTGCTTGAGTCACAAGGATCGCTTGAGTCGGTAGAAGTCTAATGTATTCTTAATTAGTCATTTTGCAGATGCCGCCAAAGCCGGAGTTTCTTTACAAATTCAAGCACATGGACAAAATACCATAGATCACCACCAAAGGTTATCCTCACGAGACAATAAAGAAGTTGAGAGGAATCTTAGATGAATATGAGTTGCATTAGTTCCACAAGGAGTCACAATTTAGGAATTTATTCCAT
The DNA here is from genome assembly GCA_036759665.1 of Gynandropsis gynandra. NCBI lineage: Eukaryota > Viridiplantae > Streptophyta > Magnoliopsida > Brassicales > Cleomaceae > Gynandropsis > Gynandropsis gynandra. The sequence goes on along the minus strand of CM071863.1, from coordinate 23,329,732 downwards.
TTTCAATGTGACTCCATATTGAGTGAAGGTTCAAATGTCTGTCCTATTAAATCACTTTGTGATTGTACGGGACAAGACGGATTTGTGATTCGTTGTAAATGGTGTTCCCATCCGGTACTCTATAGTGGAGCATGCACTAATTATCGAATTGAACTGTGGATCCTATCCCAGAGGATGGGATTCCAAATGGGATAATACATTCAGGCTGAAGAATTTCGACCGTGAAAAGGTGACCATCGCACAAGTGAGTGAAAAGCTTGTGAATGCAAAGAATTCCGTCGATCGGACGAGGTTGGAAACTTTGATGTTGTTATGGCAAGTACTAGATCACAAGCCTTCATCAGACAATTTTATCAGCCATGATCTCGTTGATATGGTTGATGACTTGGAATTTTGTGGATACTTGCCACAAGCACGTTAGCGGGGAATCACCGAAACCAAATTGACATTGTGGCGGTTTCATGATCCCACTAATGGTAAGTTGTATATATTATTCGAATAACATGAATATTTTCGTATTTTTTATATTCTTATCATTTTGTTTTAATGTTTCAGTTACTTCCATTCAAAACCATCCTTAGTTTATGCAAAAACGGATGGTATGTTGATGTTATGGATGTCGATCCATCATACCCAAGGATGTGCAAAAAGAGGGTTAAATCCAATTTTAAGCCGAAATATTTAGACATGATGAGGCAGATCAGAGATTCTAAGGTAACAATTACACAAGGATCACAATCTTCACAAGGGTCATAATGGTTATTTGTTGTTTTGCAGGTTATTCGAAGTATTCTTCATGCTGAACACGACGAGGAAGCTTTACTTTTTGATCTAGAGGATTATGAGAGATGCAATGACCCCAAAGTTCAAATATGAATGGAACATCTACATAGAAATCCAAAGGGTATTTTTTGGGAAGACATCTGTAAGCAAGAACTGCTGATGCAAAAAGCAACTCTTGGTGATAAATAGAAGGGGAAAGGAAATGGGAGCAAGAGGAAGAAGAGCATGGGTGAAAAAGCAATAGAGGTTCTAGATGTTCCACCCATATCTGAAGTTGATGAAGTTGAGTAGAAATTAATAAAAGAAATAAAGAATTCGGAGAAAAAAACATCAACGCCGTGAGAGACCTTCTAAGGGATATCGGGTTTCATTTGCCTAATAAAAAATTAAAGGCGACAAATCCCAAAGGTGATGACAAGGCAAAATCAAAGTCTACCGCAAAAGATGCGAGCACCAGACACCAATCTTCCGACACTCTGAGAGATAATGATTTTGAATTCCTTCGACGTCCATATCCAGTGTCAAGAGAAGAGCCAAGCGACAGTGTCAAGAGAAGAGACAAGCGAAGAGCCGTTGGAGTAAAATGACTCTCGAGATGGCTCAGAAGAGGATGTGCCACACATTTCAAGATTAATTGAAAATATTACATTTGTCGCCAGTATTCCTCTAATTGAATACATTTCTAAGGAGGTTCCTCTAGTGGTTGCGCCTGACGAAGTTCCACCAAGTAAGTAATATTGAGTCACAAAGGTCATTTGAGACAAAGGTTCGTATGGGTCACAAAAGGTCGCATGAGTCGCATGGGTCGCATATATCGCAAGGGTCGCATATGTCCCAAGGATCGCATATGTCCTAGGGTCGCATATGTAACAGGTGTTGCATGGGTCACATCAATATCACAAAGGATGAGTCTAATGAATGAAGTAATTTTTATGCAGATGATGTCGTTGGTGTTCCTGAGGAGGCTTATGCCGAGGATACTCTAGTGGATCTTGTCGGAGAGGTCGCCGCTGATGTTGGTATTAAGGGAACTCCAGAAGTTCTAGTTAAAGAGGTTAAGTTCTACCAAATAAGTAATATTGAATTACAAAGGTCATTTGAGTCAAAAGGTCGCATGGGTCGCATAGGTCACAAAAGGTCACATGAGCCACAACGGTTTGCATGAGTCCCATGGTCACAAGGGTCGTATATGTCCCATACGTCGCATATGTAGCGAATGTCGTATGGGTCACATCAATATCACGAAGGATGAGTCTAATGAATGAAGTAATTTTTATGCAGATGTCGTCGCTGATGTTGGTGCTGACGGAAGTCTAGAAGTTCTAGTCAAAGAGGTCGAAGTACCATCAAGTAAGTAATATTGAGTCACAAAGGTCATTTGAGTCATATAGATCGCATGGGTCACATGGGTCGCAAAAGTTTACATGAGTCGCATGGTTCATTTGGGTCATCAAGGTCACATGGGTCGCATGGGTCATAAAAAGTCGCATGAGCTACATGGCTCATAAAGGTCGCAAGGGTCACAGGGGTCGAAAGGGTCACATATGTCCTATGGGTCACGAAGGATGAGTCTAATGAATGAAATAATTTTTATGCAGATGTTAGAGCTTCATCGGATGAGTGTGATAATCCAATGGTAATTAAAGGAAAGTTTAAGACCATGGAAGGCAAGACAGGAGCCATATTGAACCTCCGCTGGCTGAGTCACCGACGAAAAGAGCAAATACAGTTGGGGAACAAAACTCACGAGGTGGACCCAACAACAAGGGCAACGAGAGGGCGAGGGGGAGGACGAGAGCGAGGGCTATTACTGCATAAGAACCCGCGGAAGAGATGGTTCAAGAACTCGCAGAAGAGGTGGTTCAAGAACTCACAGAAGCGGTGGTTTAAGAACCTACAGGGAATTGACAATTTGTGTGGAAACCCAAGGGATTAGAAGAGGGCAAGATAACCCAATAGCCTTTGTTCATTGACGCTAGTTGTCCACGGTCGACTCATCGATATAAATTTATGATAAAACCTCGCCAAGAGCGTTGGTGGAAATCTGAAAAGGTTAAAAAAACTTATATCATCTTTAAGGTTAAAAAAACTTACATCATCTTTAAGCCAGGGGCTAGAGTTTTGGGACAGTACATTAAAGGATGGTGTATGGCTTAAAGATGATGTAAGTTTTTTTAACCTTTAGTCACGAAAGTCACTGGGGTCATAAAGGTCATTTTGGGTCATATGTATTCATGTGTGTTAATTGTTTTTGCAGCAATTGGATGAGGCATTGTTCGGGCTGTATAATCGCATCTGGAGATTCCCATAACGATATGGGAATTATTATGTTTGTGATATTGCTTTCATCCAGTCGCTCATGATGTGGATGTACGAGGACATGGAAGAATTGTCGGACACTCTTCTTGATTATTTGGAGGGCATCTATCCATTTAGATATGCTTCAAAAACATTGGATGAGTACGATGGCTTGCTCTCGATTGTAAAAGTTTCATCACCCGAAAATCGATATATACTTTGTCACTGGGTAGACATAAAAATAGGTTTCAACAGTATGTGACTGCCAAAGAAGGTTGAAGGAGTCTCATATCGATCCGGTGATGGAGATTATAAGAATAACTTTCCCCAAGATGTTCGGACTGGGATAATTTAATTCCTTGACTTCTGGAGAAGATAAATGGCAGTACAAGTATTATGAAGGTCTATCACGGTAAGAAACCTCGAATGACTGTGGTGTTTTTGCCTTCAAATACTTAGAAGCCCTTGTATATAAGTATGAGGAGATGTTCCACGAAGGGTTCTTCGATGCGTGAGAATATTGTTGTTGATACCTCGAGACTAATGGCATCCCATCATAAATTGATTCATATTACTTGCAAATAATTTGATATTTTTTTTAATTTGATTCATATATATATTTTTTAACTTGATTCATATTTGTTTGAAATTGATTCGCATGGGTCGTAAGGTGTCGCGGGGTGAAATGGGTCGCGTATGTTGGGTCTCATATGTCGAAAGGATGGAAAGGGTCGCAAAGGTTGCAAGGGTCGCGTATGTTAGCGTATATTGGGTCACATATGTTGAAAGGATGACAAGGGTCGCATGGTCGCAGGGGGCACAGGGGTCAAATGGCTCGCAAGGGATCAAATGAGTCATAGGGGTCAAATGGGTCGTAGGGGTCAAATGGGTCACAAAGGGTCAAATGGATTGAAGGGGTCAAATGGGTTGTAGGGATAAAATGGGTCACCGGGGTCAAATGGGTCGCATGGGTCAAATGGATCACAAAAGTCAAATGGGTCGCAAGGAGTCACATGGGTCAAATGGGTTGCAGGGGTTGCAAGGGGTAAAATGGGTCGCAGGGGTCACATGGATCGTGTATGATGGTGTGTGTTGGATCGCATGGTCACAAGGGTTGCGTATGTTGGCATATATGTTAAAAGGGTCGCAGGGTCGCATATGTTGAAAGGGTGGCAAGGGTGACAACGGAATGAAATGCCGATAATAACAATAATAGTAGATCCATAATAATAGTAAATCCAGAACCAAAATACAAGCATCAAATTCAAGTTCAAGGGAATGAACACGGTACAATAATTACTGAAATGATTCAATGTTGTTGTTAGACCCTATTAGGGGGACATACCGAAGCACATGTGTTGCTCCATTGGAGACTAGTTCGAATGTGAGGGAACATCCCTCGTTTTGTCCATTTTAATGACAAAAATTTCTCCAATCCCTCTGATGCTAGCGCCACCATCACTCACGGGCCTTAAATCTACCGACCACGTCCTTCCTTGATCGTTCATTAGCATTATCTTACATTGTCTACCGATAAGACCGTTCGACCTCGCAAACCCTATGGGAAGGGTCTACAGCATCACCCAAACTACATCAGTAGAAATGATTAAAAATCGAATAAATAACAAAAGTGATATATGATGAATCGGTTTGAGGTCGCTTACCGATGCATCTATTGTCAGATTTGAATGCTTGGCGGTTGCCGTGAAAAATGTATGAGCATAAGAATATGACCATGCTTCTGCGTTTCATGATGATGATGATGTATATTGTAGATTACACATATCGTCTCCGAAACCGGTGAAGTGAAAAACCATGTCACCTTCGTGACGTAAAAATACGAAATCCCAATACGAAAATCATGGTCTTTGCAGAAATATTTCCATCCATCATTGAATCTAGAGCCATCCAACTTGAATTCCCATGTTTTTTAGACACATTCGATCTAAGCGTTGTCGTGTTGTTGTTCCTTGTTTTCCCTTCAATAGGCTCATCAAATAACTTCCACAAAATGTCATGTAACAAAAAAAAAACAAAAACAAAATCATATCTCTACATTCTTTTCATGTAACATACAAACAGAGAGACAAATGAAGGAGATTACAAGGTAGTGATCCAGATTGCTCGAACGAATGAGTTGGAAAAAATAAAGGAAAATTGGCATTTTTTATAGATAAGTTTTCAAGATATTTTTCAGCCGAAGATGAAGCCGGGAGATTATGAGTGTTAGAGTGAAAGATGGGTGGAAAATGATGAGAGTAAGAGAGAGAGTGTGTGTCGTTATTCGAAAAAAGAAAAAGCTGGAATTTGAAAAGACATGACCTTGACAATCGAATCGACGAAAGAGAAATGTTGTGACCAACTTTGACCATACTGTTATGTTTTTTGAAATTTTGGTGAAAAATTCGGCGAGAACTTGATGAATTTATGGATTTATAAAGAAGAAAGAACAAAAATCAATCAGAATAATATATTTACAATGTCAAACTAATTTATACCAATTGAGGGTTGCATGGGTCGCTTGGTCGCATAAATGGATCAATAGATGCGAACTCGACAAATTTATGGATTTATAAGGATGAAAGAACAAAAACCAATCAAAATAACACATATACAACGTCAAACTAATTTACGCCAATTGAGGATCGCATGATTTGCATGGGTCGCTTGGTCGCATATATGGATCAATAGATTCGAACTCGACGAATTTATGGATTTATAAGGATGAAAGGATAAAAACCAATTAAAATAATACATTTACAACGTCAAACAATGGTTAAACCATATTTTTACCCATGTGTCTCCATAAGTGTAGAACGAATGCACGCGTTTCAAAAGTGATAGTAGTGTTTTAAGAACCCGTTAGATGAGTTTGAGAAAATTTCAAAAGAATACATTTAACATTTTTTCAATTGTCGATATTATTGATATTAGTGTCTACGTTGATTCTTAAAAATGTGTGGGTTGCATGGTCGCATATATGGAACAATAGATGTGAACTCGAAAATTTTATCGATTTAGAAGGATGAAAGGACAAAAACCAATCAAAATAATACATTTTTACGCGGTAGTCCTTTTTCACATAGTTAGAACAATAGATGTTAATACATGTGTATAACGAGGAATACATGTGTTTAAATATAGATTTGTATATTTATAATGATTGACAAAGGTGACAAAGTCACAAAGACTACAAAAAGGAAAAAAGGTCTCAAAAGGTCACAAAGGTGAAAAAAGTCACATTTCAAGAGTGACCTAACGCTGTCGCTAGCTTAGCCATGCAACTGGTGAATGACTACATAGAGATCAAGTTCGTCGATTCCCAAGACCTTGAGTAACACAAAGACAACACGATGCCTTGCATCAACCATGTCACCTTCGTGACAAAGGTAAAAAAGGTCACAAAGATTTTTCATAGAATTTGGGGTTAGAGACGTAGACTAAGAGATGAGAGCGATGGGATTCTCCCGATTCGATCTCAAATGGGCGGGATGGTAAAACTTAGAGAACTTGATGAACCTTTTAATAGTAGAGAGATGGATGGACAGATGAGGGTGTGTTGTAGACACATATATAAAAAAGCATAGTTGATCACTTAGGTCACATGGGTCAGAAGACAGGAGTCTAACATTGAAACAGCGAGTCACATGAGTCGGAAAGGTCACATGGGTCGGAGACAGGAGTCTGATATCGAAACGACGAGTCACAAAAGTCACATGGGTCGAAGGGTCGCATGGGTCGGATTGCATGAGTCGTTCTAGTTTATTCCAATTGAGGATCACACAAGGGTCATATTGGGTCGCATGAGTCGGATGGGTTCTCGTTTGAACTTGATTCTAATTTATTCAAATTGAAGGTTTTACAAGGGTCATATTGGGTCGCATGAGTTCTAGTTTAAACTTGATTCTAATTTATTCCAATTGAGGGTCGCACAAGGGTAATATTGTGTCGCATGAGTCGGATGGGTTCCCATTTAAATTTGATTCATTCTTCTTGATGCCAATTGAGGGTAGATGAATTTATGGATTTCACGTAATTACGAACAATAGAAGCAAAATAAGATATTTTCAAAATGCTTAAATATAGATTTATTAATAATGATTGACAAAGGTCACAAAGATCACAAAAAGGGAAAGAAAAAGAAGGTTACAAAAGGTCACAAATGTTACAAAAAGGGAAAGAAAATAAGGTTACAAAAGGTCCCAAAGGTCACATTTGTAGAGTTTAGAGACACATCGCATACGACTGAGGTTACTAAGCCCTATCTCCTAGGTTACTCGTGTGTGACTCAATGTTATCTCCAAGTTCACCTGCAACGTGACCTTAAGTAGCGCAGATACCGCACGATGTCTGAGTCCGCCGATTACCATGACCTTAAGTAATACAAATACAACACAATATCCTCTATCCATGATTTAAGGACTTGTGTGTGACTACATAGAGACCGAGTCTGCCGATTACCAAGACATTGAGTAACACAGAGCCAACACAATGCCCCACGTCCACCATGTGACCTTCGTGATGAAGGTTACAAAGGTAAAAAAGGTCATAAAGATTTTTCAGAGAATTTGGGGTTAGAAACATAGACAAAGATAGGAGAGAGATGAGATTCTCCCGATTCAATCTCATCTCAAATGGGTGAGATGGTGAGACTTAGAGAACTTGATGAACCTTTTAATATAGGGGTAACAGAGATGGATGGACAAAGTGTTTCATAGACACACATATTAAAAAACACAGTTGGCATTCGAAAAAATGCCGAGTCACAAGGATCACATGGGTCCCATGAGTCGGAAGGGTCACATGAGCCACATGGGTCCCATGAGTCGTAGGGTCACAAGGGTTGCAAGGATCGCAAGAGTCATAAGGGTCGCAAGGGCCGCATGGATCGCTTGAGTCACAAAGGTCACAATAGTGCTTAAACGTCAATGAGGAAAAATAGATGCGAACTTGAAGAATTTATCAAATTAATGATGAAAGTCAACAAGGTTTAGTCCAAATAATACAAATAATATAATATTACAAACTAGCAAACCTTTTTTTGAAGTTGACGTTGTCTGGGTTGTCACGTTCCAAACATTGTCAGTGATGATGGCATTTGAACCCATTTGTCTCGACGAAGATGGGGTTTTTCTCCGAGCCTCATCGGGTCCAGGATAACAATTCTCTTTAGGCCTCCCGCTTTGCCTTTTCTCAACCAACATAGGAGGTAGAACCGTAATTTCAGAATATTTAGGAAGAATGTTCCAATCACTACAATCAAGAACCAGATACATGGTTTCTCGCAGCTAAACGCTCTGTCTCCCGGAGGTAGTATGTTGAACATAGTTCTGGTATCTTGTGACCTTTACGAACCTTATGTGCAGCCGCAATTGCGTGATTGAATGGATACTTATCCATATCAAACATTTTGTAGTCGCACATTATTTTTTGAAGACACACTACAAATATTCTACCCATCTCATTTCTCACCTCGTGCTCATCACTCAGCCTGTTCAATTCAATAACCTCACACCTAGATGCATGTCCAAACCGTTTATATAACATTTTCTGTTAACTTTTGAGAATCATCACTAGTAGTTGCTTCCAACCTATACCTATTAAACCATTCCAATGTCTTTCCCAACCAAATATCTAAAAGCGCTAGGATTGAAAACTTTTTTGGCGTCTTCAACGTTGAATTTATTGACTCGGTCCCATTAGTGGTTAATAAGTTGTACCTTTCACCCTTAAGTTTGCATCTTGCCCACTTAACAAGATCAAGTTCCTCTTTCTCCAAATACGTTGCAACATTAGAATACATGCGCAAAGGTCATAGAGGTCACAAAGGTCAAATGGTCACAAAGGTTACAACAGTAACAAAAGTCACATAGATCATATTTGTTACTAGCCTTCAAATCATTAAATAGCATTTCAAATTCGTTCACTATGTATACTACTGCATATTTGAAAAACATTTCCGCCATAACATTACCTTTTGAACTCTTTCTACCTTGGCCTTTATTGACGTAGCTCTTTATGTTTTTGTGATATATGACGCACACAAAAACCACGATGAACCGAGATTTCTTTCTGTAAACATGTGCAACCACCCTGGAAGCCTCTTATAATATTCAAAGTCATCACCACGAATCTCCTTTTGAGCACTGCATTTGCGTGTCAATGCCATCAAATACGATACATTGGCACAATACTTTGCTTTTACACGAGCTATCAATTCTTTTGTTGGAGGTGTTTCATATTTCCCGGCATATTCCTCATTCAAAATCCTTAACCAATTGATCTGTACTCTTTGTAACTTCTGTCGATTTAGATACAGGTGAACACTTATAAATGGGATAGTGTGTTTTCACACAAAACCTTTTGGAATTCAGGATTACTGCCACGATGAGACTCTATGACCCAATGCGACCATGTGTATCAATATGACTCTATGATCCAGTGCGACCGTGCGACTCGATGAGACTCTCTGACCCAGTGCGACCGTGCGAATCGATGAGACTGTGGGACCCACTGTGACCGTGCGACTCGATGAGACTCTGTGACCTACTGCGACCATGCATTTCAATATGACTCTATAACCCAGTGTGACCGTGCAACTCGAAGAGACTGTCACTCATTGCGATCATTTGACATTTCAATAAATATGACTAGTTTTGACTACATCAATGTAGATTCATTTTGAAAAAGGGAGTATCGAATTTATACATTTTACTCACTACTCACTCGGGTTATCAAATTCATAAAATAAACACAAAAAACACAAGAGAAACACAAAAAACTAACTATGAAATGAAATAAACAATTTCAACCTATTCATGACGAATATGATGCCGATTTCAAGCTACTTGCGGCGATTTTTATGCCAATTTCAAGTTACTCGAGTCGCGTCAAATCTGATGTGGTGTGGGAGAACATTCATTTTCGCGCCACATGAGAGAGAAATCGAGGTGCTTTGGAGGAGAGAGAAAAACTGTCGATTAAAAACAATGGAAATATGGAGTTATCAATATTTTGAGGGTAGATTAGAAGTTGAGATATTTTTTTAGGGAAGGATATGATTGAAGTCCTAGTTATCAATATTTTGAGGGTAGATTTGAAGTTGAGTTATTTTTTTAGGGAAGGATATGATTGAAGTTCTAATAGCAGTTCAAGTGTATTTTTGAACTTGTCCTCTGTTAACCCGTTGTTAAAATTGGTTGGCGAGACCCATTTTACACCCATGCATATGGACGTATCAATTTTAAAAAATCTATTTCTTTTTTATTTTTCTTTTATTTTTAAATTTATTTTTTATTGTAATTTTATATTTAAACTCCACGCTTCCCATTTTCTAGTTACTCTCGACTGCTAGGATCAGCGCACCAACCCACCCATTTGATAGGCTCGCCATTTTGTTAGCCTGATGACTCTAGGGAAACGCTCTCGACGTAATAGGTTATTGTAGATAGAGAGGATCGAGAGGAATCCTGAAGATAGAGAAGTAGAAGATGAAGCAACACATGGGGATGGTACGAAAAGATGAGGGTGACGTGGAAAAGAAGCAGAAACAGAGAAGATTTCCAACAGAATTAGTTATCAAAATCAAGTGTTGTAATTTTTCATTTCCAAAAGTATCCTCGACGAAGGATATAAGTATTCATGTAATCCCAATACTAGAGGATATGTGAAAAGTCATATTTGGAGACTAGTTATCTCAAATCAACAAACCCTTACAAAATTTCTGATGCTATCACTTGGTATCAGAGCCAAAAACACGAATTGAAGGATGGCAAGAAGGAACTAATAATATGAAGTAGCAGCAGCATCAGCCGAAGGAGAAGCAGTTCAACAGCCCAACCAGATGGCAGCATAGATGGCCTAACTTACTAGGAATATGGCAATAATAATGGGGTCTTGGGGCGAAGTCATGAAAATGGCAACAGAATGGAGAGAAACAGGATGACAGGTTGCCGAAAAAGGGACCATTGTTAGTGATGAAGGCCACAGAAGCGGAGTACCAATCCAGACACAAATGGGAACTCAAAACTCAAGAGGATCGACTGGGCACTCACATAGAAAGCTCGATTTTCCCTTGTTCTCCAACAAAAACCCAGATGACTGGGTTTTTTTAGCAGAGAAATACTTTACTGTAAACCAAGTTCCGGAATGGGAGATGTTGGAACAGGCTCTGGGAAGCATGGAAGGGAAGGCATTAACCTAGTCCAGCTGGATCCAAGATCGAATAATCCTGCAAGGATGGAATGATTTGAAGACTCGGCTCTACTAAAGGTATATGGGAGGATATGGAGGTTCAATCCATCGAAAAATGATGAAGTTGAAACAAGAGGGTTCCGTAGAAGAGTATCGACTAAAGTTTTAAGAGCTTTTGGTGGTGGCCCCTCACCTTGCTAATGATGTATTGGAAGACGCTTTTACGAATGGATTGAAACGATGCATTCAAAACCAAGTTAGCAGGTACAAGCCAGTGGGGTTGGATGAAATCACAAAGTTGGCTATCATGATCGAGGAACAAGATGAGTTAGAACAGCGGTAGAAACCATGGGTACCTCGACCACAAAATAATTTCTATCAAACCCTCCAGAATAAAGGATGAGCTCCCAATTATGGCCGCAACAGATAAGATCCCCAAAATGAGACACCCATTAAACGAGTTTCAGCAGTTGAGATCCAGGAACAACGCAACAAAGGACTGTGTTTCCATTGTGGAAATATAATTACAGTCCGGGGCATTTTGTAAATATAAATTCTTCAAGTTTATGGCAGTAGATGAGGAGGAGGAGGAGGATGGACTGAACGTTGAAGAAGAAGAAAAAGAAGAAGAGGATCAAGAGGAAGAAGAGAAAGAGGTTGTTCAACTTTCATTAAAATCAATGGTGGGACTCACTGAGAATCAAACACTCAGGATGAGGGGAGAGATTGCTTCGCAAGAGGTAATCGTTTTGATTGATTTAGGTGCTACAAAAAATTTTATATCAAAGTCATTTGTTCAAAGGAATAGGCTAACAGTCAACCCGATGTGGGGATTCAGGGTCTCAGTAGGGAATAGAGAGATAATATCCAACATAGGCAAATGTAAATCCTTGTGTTTAATGATCCAAGGAGTGCAAATTCTAGAGGACTTCTTGCTGTTTGATCTTGGAAACACAGATGTAGTCTTAGGATATAAATGACTCGCTACATTGGGAGAAACTTAAGTGAACTGGAAGTTGCATCATATTAGTTTCAAGTTGGGAAATCAGAGAATAGAGCTGAAGGGAGATCCGTGATTGCTGAAAACAGAAGTATCTCTGAATACATTGGTGAAACATTCGAAGGAGGAAGGAATAACATATCTGTTGGAGCTGACTTCCTTATTCAGTGGTGGCAACAATAGACAAAATGATGATACAGATGATCAAATAAGTGGGGTGATAAAAGAATCCTGAGAGCATGTGATATATCTGGTGGAAGGAGGTTTTCCAGTAAACCTCCAGCCTTACAGATATTCATTGACTCAGAAAAACGAAATTGAAAGGCTGATTTCACAGATGCTTCAAACTCACATTATATGCCCTAGCATCAGTCCGTATTCCAGTCCGGTGCTCCTGGTGCCGAAAAAAGATGGAGGATGGCGATTCTGCATGGATTACAAGGCTATTAACAAAATAACATTACTAGATAGGTATCCCATTCCAATGATCGATGAGTTACTAGATGAACTTCGAAGAACATCTGTATTTTCCAAGATTGATCTTAAATCAAGTTACCATCAGATTCGAGTAAGAGGGGAGGATGTACCAAAGACAACTCTTCGTACGCATGAAGAGCACTACAAATTTTTGGTAATGCCATTTGGGTTATGAAACGCTCGAGCCACATTTCAGTCAGAAATGAATGAGCTCTTTCGACACCTGATGCGAAAAACATTCTTGGTTTTCTTCGACGATATATTGGTATTCAACAAGGGAGTTAAAGAAAATGTTGAGCACCTAAGACAAGTGCTGCAGATTCTACAAACCAACTATTTCTACGCAATAAGAAGAAGTGCTCTTTCGCTCAATCACAGATTGCATATTTGGGGCGCATAATTTCGGCTGAAGGATTGATGGTGAACCTTGAGAAGATAGAGAAGACATGGCCACAACCGAAGAATATAACCGAGCTTCGTCGATTTCTTGGACTTACGGGGTACTATCGAAAATTTGTCAAAAATTATGGGAAGATAGAAAGGCCATTAATGGAATTATTAAAGAAAGATGCCTTCAAATGGACCTCAGATTCTGATATCACGTTCGAGCAGTTAAAGCTTGCCATGACCATAGTGTCGGTATTACCTCTACCAAATTTCAGCGAAACTTTCCTGGTTGAAACCGACGCTTCGGGGCATGGTATTGGGACGATTCTCATACAGAATGGTAGACCCATAGCCTATCTAAGCCATTGGTTTTCCCCTCAACGAAAGGCTAAATCTGTATACGAGAAGGAGCTATTAGCCAATGTCAAAGCTGTCGACAATTGGGGACACTACTTACTCGTGAAGAAAAACAGACCAGTGTAGTTTGAAATACTTGCTGGAGCAACGATTTTTCACACCTGGACAACAATGGTGGGCCACAAAACTAATGGGACTAGACTTCGAAATTCAATACAACCCATGCAAAGAGAACAAAGTTGCTGATGCATTATCGAGAAGGGCGGTGATGGAGGTGAATATGGATATAGTGACAGTTTGGAGAAAAGACTCAGTTGAGTTATGAGATCAATTAGAGGAACATCCAAAAATAAAAGATCTGAAAAGGAAGCTGGAAGAAGGTTTGGTAGGGATTCCAGCAAAGCATCAAATGCAGGATGGGTTCCTCTATAAACGAGGTAGAGTTGTTATTCCGAAAGATTCACCCATGATCGACATTTTATTGCAAGAGTTCCATTGCAGACTGATCGAAGGACATGAAGGGCAACTCAAGACGTATCGAAGGTTGTCGGCTGAAGTATATTGGAAAGGGATGAAACGAGACGTGACAGAATTCATCCGAAGGTGTGAGATCTGCCAGAAAAATAAGTACTCTACTTTGTCTCCAGCAGGCTTGTTGCAGCCGTTGCCTATTCCAAATAGAGTTTGGTCCGAAATTAGCATGGATTTCGTGGAAGGGTGTCCTCGTTCACAGGGATTTAACATCATATTGGTCGTGGTGGATCGCCTTAGTAAATATGGTCTTCAATGAAACATCTATTTTCAGCAGCTCAAGTGGCTACTGTATTCATCCGCAACGTGTTTAGATTACATGGATCCCTGGAGAGTATTGTTTCAGATTGAGACCAAATATCTTTAAATGAATTCTGGACCCAACTCTTCAAGGCGGTAGGAACAACGTTGAAGTATAGATCAGCCTATCACCCACAAACGGGTGGCCAAACATAGGTACTTAATCGATGCTTGGAGACATATCTACGTTGCTTTGTAGGTGACAAGCCTCGTTCATGGGTTCAATGGTTGCCCTGGGCAAAGTATTGGTATAATACTTCTTATCATCCAGCTCTTTTTACTACTCCTTTTCAAGTGTTATATGGTCGAGACCCTCCAATGTTGTTGAATTTTAAGGATATTCCGACAAAGAATGTCTCTCTAGAGGCGTTGATGCAAGAAAGAGATGAGGCGATAGTCCTCATTCGTCAACAATTACTCAGAACCCAACAAAGGATGAAGTCAATGGCAGACCAAGTAAGAATGGAAGTGGAATTTCAGACAAGGGATTATGTCTATCTCAAGTTTTGGCCATATCGTCAAGCTTTTGTGTTCTCCTGAGGCAATCCCAAGTTTGGGCTGCAAGGAATTTTGGCTCATATGAAATGGAAGAGAAGATAGGACCAATGGCGTACAAAATGAAGTTTCCATCGAACAACATGATCTATCCGGTATTCCACGTCTCTAAGTTGAAGGGTGCAATACTAGTTAATATGGCAGTTTCACTAGACTTCCGCGAGTCTTGGAGTCAAAAGCCAAACCACCAATGCTCGAAGAAATATTAGATGTACGACAGAATGATATTTCGTCAGATATTGAGATTTTGGTTCGTTGGACTGGCCAGATAGAATTCGAAATGACATGGGAATTCCTAGCCACTCGATCATGCAATTTCTCTCAATTCACCTTAAGGATAAGATGCTTCTTTTTTGGGCAAATATTGATAGGTTCGCCTTTCCATTAGCGAGATGACTCGAAGAAAACGTTCCCGATGCAAGAGGTTGTTGTAGATAAAAAAGGACGAGAAAAATCCTGAAGAGAGAAACAGAAGATAAGCAGCACATGGGAATGGAAGGAAAGAATGAGGGTGATTTGGAGGAAGAGCAGAAACAGACAAATTTCTCATGGAGCAGAGAAGACTTTCAATCAAAATCAGTGTTGTAATTTTTTATTTTCAAAAATGTCCTCGACGAAGGATTCGGAGAAACAGACAAGAAGAGCAGAAACAGACAAGAGGGTGACGTGGAGGAGGAGCAAAAAAGACAAGATTCCCATGGAGCAGAGAAGATTTTCAATCAAAATCAAGTGCTGTAATTTTTTATTTCCAAAAGTATCCTCGACAAAGGATATTTGGAGACTCCTTATCTCGAATTTCTGGTTCTATCACCATTGGACGGACCCTCCAACTCTCCCTACGTTCTGAAGGATGCAGAGCACGGCGGCGTTCTATCTCTCCCCGTCGCTCCCTCTCCTCAAACCAGGGCGGCTCTCGAACCAACAGTCGTTGGTTAACCCTCGGTTCGCCGTCTCTTCCTCTTCGCGCCGCCACGATCTTAGCGTTTCTCCCGATGTCGTCTCTCTTCCGTCTTTGCCTCGCCGATCTTGGCGTTTCTGCTCGCCTGATTTCCCTCTCCGGTTGTGGTCCGGTGTCCCATTTGTCTCTCCCGGTCCTGACTCGAGACGGTTTGAATCCAAGGCCACGGCGGTTCCGGAGAGCGCCGGAGAAGGAGAGAAGAGTGGTGGGTTGACGAAGACGTTCGAGCTGGGGTTGTTGTTTGCTTTCTGGTACATTTTTAATATCTACTTCAACATATACAATAAGCAGGTTTGTGGTTCTTCGATTTGTCTTTTACTTCGTATGCTTTTGCGTATATTGAAGCTGAAAATGTAGAGACCTGTTGAATGCTTCGCTCTCTGTGGGTGGGTGGTTTATTTGTGACGATCTCTATGACCGAAATGCTTGACACAATATGATTTATTACCGTTCATGTGATGCGAAGATAGGAATTGGGTTTAGCTTTGTGATGTTTGATCGGCATGACGATAAAAACATCAAAAGCTAGGATTAACAAATTCAGATATGAGTGGATTTTACAATTTGAGGAAATTGGAACGAAGCTTAGACGTGATCTTACTTCTGAATTATTATTTTTTTTTCTTTTTTAGCTGTTGGGGTCGATTGTTTATTGAGAGAACCAATAGCAGTTCTGATGTTATCTTCCTGCAGGTTTTGAAGGCTTACCAGGTTCCTATGACTGTCACTCTGGGCCAGTTTGTGGTCGGTAGTGCGCTTGTTGCCTTCATGTGGACTTTCAACCTGTACAAGAGGCCTAAGATCTCTGGTGCTCAGGTGTTCTATTTTCTTGTGAAAGTTTCTTTTAACCAAATGGTTTATTCTCCTGAGATGATGCTGACGCTTTGATATATTCCTTGATAGTTGGCAGCAATTCTTCCACTCGCAGTTGTGCACACTCTTGGTAATCTGTTTACTAACATGAGTCTTGGCAAAGTTGCTGTCTCATTCACTCACACAATCAAAGCCATGGAGCCGTTTTTTTCAGTTGTGTTGTCTGCTATGTTTCTAGGGGAGGTGAGGAAATGAATTGGTTTGTGTTTTTGTCTCCATGATGCATGCATCAATGTTTATGTCTGTCATTCCATCTGGTAGAGCTAGGTTGCTATGAATTCCATGCTCTATTCATTATCATCAGTTATATTAGTTGCTGAAATGTGTTCGCCCTATGTATCACCAAGTTGCATCTACATAGTTCTTGAATGGATTTCTTTATACGGACAAAATATGGGAACTTAAACATCTTAAAAATTGAGAGTTAATCATCGATCTTTATCCATTATAGCTTAATTTTCCTGTTGCCTCCTTAGTTCCCTACTCCTTGGGTAGTTGGTTCCCTCGTACCAATTGTTGGAGGAGTTGCTCTCGCATCAGTAACAGAGGCCTCTTTCAACTGGTAGGGTTGTTTTCAGCTTCTTTCATTGATTTACATGACGATCCATTGTTTTGAGTCTGTATTTATCATTTGTAACAGGGCTGGGTTTTGGAGTGCAATGGCTTCAAACTTGACTAACCAATCCCGAAATGTCCTCAGTAAGAAAGTCATGGTTAATAAAGAGGTACATTTTCTGTGCATGGATCTATTATTCCTAGTGATGAAGAAAAACAAGAAATTTGTCTCATTTCAGCACTCAACTTTATATGAATCTTGAATCTTGAATCTTGGCAGGGATCTTTGGACAACATTACCTTGTTCTCTATCATAACCGTAATGTCTTTCTTCCTAATGGTTCCTGTGACTTTCTTCACCGAAGGCATTAAGTTTACTCCTGCAGCTATCCAATCCGCCGTGAGTTTTGTCAAGCCCTTGCAGATTGCAAAAATGTTTAATCCAGCTTGTTTCATGCTCCACCTGTGTGTCCCTGACATGTTATCTTCATAACAGGGCCTGAATCTTAAGGACATCTATATGAAGTCTCTTCTTGCAGGACTCTGTTTCCATGCTTACCAACAGGTGAGGTTCCTCGATAGTCACTTGCTCTTTGATCCAACCGTTGTGGGGTTTCAGAAATGGTTCATGTTTCAGTTTAATCCATAGGGTTAAACTTCATTTCCACAACATATCAAAGAGTGGCTCCCTTTTGCTTGTTTACTTTGACTTACCAGAATACTTTTTTTGTGCAACATGCGCGCTTTTAATTTTTCTGCGGTACCCTAAAAATCCATCGTTTAGAGAACTCTTTATTTTAGATCCAAGAAGAAGTTTCAAAGCCTTTGTAAACAGTGAATATACACAATTGAACTTTGATTGATTAAAAATGAAAATTTCTTTTATGTGATGTGCAAATGCAGGTGTCCTACATGATACTGCAGAGAGTATCACCAGTGTCACACTCTGTGGGTAACTGTGTCAAGCGTGTGGTGGTTATTGTGAGCTCTGTTATCTTCTTCCAAACACCCGTCTCACCTATCAATGCTATCGGTAAAACTCTACACTGTCTTGTCAGACATGTCGAATGTTTTTAAATATCTACCGCAAGTCTTTATCTATTTTGTTTTTCCTTATGCCACAGGAACTGGAATAGCCCTTGCCGGAGTCTTCTTGTACTCGAGGGTGAAAAGTTTGAAGCCAAAGCCAAAGACCGCTTAGAGAAATCCGCTGCTGTTATGATATCATGCCTGCATATTCAAAGAGATGGTTTTAGAATAGCCTGGTGTTAGTTTGTATTCTGTTAAACGTTACTACAGGGGTTTTCCGTTGATTCTTTAGATACAAGGAAATACGATGAACGTCATTGGTTTCTAAAAAAATCATCTCTCTAAATATTATATTGGTTTCTAAAAAATAATCTCTCTAAATAGTATATTGGTTTCTAAAAAAATCATCTCTCTAAACAGTATACACTTTGACTCTTGTTCTTGCGGCTATAGGTGTCCTCGCGTTGAGAGCAATCTTGTCCTCAAGGAAATCCCGTTCCCAAGAGTTGTCAAATTCTGAAAGTTTATCCACCAATTTTGTTTGGAGATCAAATCCTTCCTGCTATCCATAACCATCTCTGATCATCTCTCCAACATTTTATCCTCTGTGAGTTAGTCCGGGATTAAGAGACTCCCACCGCTTTCTTGAGTTGAGACACATTGAAAGAAAGTGGGGTGAATCTTGGCCCATGGGGGCAGTTTCATGGTCAACTACAATCTCAAATGGGTCATAGTATCGGGCAAATAGCTTCTCATATGGATGATGGGTAAGAGATTTCTACGGAAATGGTCTGATTTTCAGATATAACCAATTAAACTTTGCGACGATGTTTCTCTTTGGACTTTCCTTGTTGGTGGGCCTTATGCAAATAGAGGCGTAATTGTTCCACCAAGGCATCTGGTGGAACCAATGTTGTACCTCAAGAGCGTTTTGAAAGGGAGCCCTTGGATGACAGAGTAAAGGGAGGTGTTGTACCAATATTCTTTGCCCAAGTTTGGACTATTCACTAAAGAGGCATCACAAATATGTTTCAATCCTGTAACTGCTAGTCGAAACAATTACATATACTGGTAATATTATTTTAGAGAAACGGAAGGAAGATTTGACAAGTATTTGGGTTTATCTTTTGGTGGTAGTTGTGATGTCTCCAGAAGTTCTATCATATTTGGTTCACTGTTTGACAGAGTATCAAAACCCTTCTAGAATCGGCTCAACCATCCATCTTTGAAATTTGAAGCTCCGGAAGAACAATTCCAGCAACTTCAAACTTCTTTTCAAACTTTTCAACAGACGCAGATGGAGGAAAATCAAATTATGGGAACTCCTCTCACCAACCTGGAAGAAGACAAGGGGAGAAGTGCCACAACTTATGGAGTTGTTTGTTAGTCCAAATGAGAGGGGTTCCATTAAACCCTGAAGAACGCTGCGGCGATATGAAGATCTTACAGCATGACAAACATCTACACAATGAAGATCTTACAGCACAACAAACATCTACACAAATCAATCCATCACACCACAGTTCTTCAACAACATTTTATCGTAAGTCATCACACTCTAGTTTGCTGGAAACAACAAAATTCATGGAGGACATACCTCGTTCGAAGAAGCCCATCTTCACAAGCACGAACCTGAAAGAAACATCTGGGTTGAAGAAGACATTTACTGAGGAGCGATCTTCTGCCGACTGTAGGAGTGATTCACTGCCATGTGGGTTCTATTTTTCTTTGAAATCCACATGACCAATAGACGTTTCTCTTCATCGTCGACAGCTCCACTGCACCGGCTTACCCAAGCTCGCCGACCACCAGATTCCCTGTCCGGTATCATTCTGCGACAAATGCTCTGTTTCAGCACCTTTTCGAGCCACTACATTCCTAATATCAGTTTTGAAAAAGTAAAGAGTAAATCGTCAAGAATCTCTTGGCGAAGTTATTTCTTATTTAATTCAAACGGATTTTCAGATATAACTGTATATACATTTAGACTCATCTCGGATTCTATTTGTCTTGAATTCTCATTCCAAATACCAAACGTCACACATCTCGTATCTGATCGTCTAAGACTATTCACACAATAATCTAATAATGACTCTACGAATTACTCATCCACAAACCCCTAAACACAATGTCTAACATTTGTGTAAAAACACTCTCACAATGTAAATGAAACACTTTTTCGATTTCTCTGTTTAAGTTCACACTTCTCCCTAGACTTTTAAACTCTTTTCTGATGGAGAGGTCTTGTGATTCTTTTTCTGATGGAGAAGTCTTAATTTTGTTGCTAACAAATCTCCATAATTTTTGCTCCTTGATTTGTTATTGGAATGCGGTCTTATGGTCCTCATGCATGGTCAAAAGGATCATTATGTTTTTCTTCTTGGTCTTCTCCCCCTAGGTTTTCCCTTAGTCTTTGCCTTTTTATTTGTTATGTAATTACTTTAGTTCTTTTATCTTTGATCAACCATGTATATAAATATGTAACAATCCCTCCTTGTTTCATAAGAAAATAATATTCTTTTTTGAATCTCTTCTTGCTAGTATTCTCTTTGTCTCTTAATCTTTTATGGTATCAGAGCATAAGATTTTAGGTATCTTTCTTGTTTTTCTTGTTGTCTTTGATTCTCATATCACAGTTTTGTTACTATGGATGCTGGAAAGAACATCTCCGTTACATTCAACGGAAGCAATTATTCTGTGTAGGCTAAGCTTGCAAAAGCTAACCTAGGTATGCGTGGCCTTTGGAGCCATGTCACTGATGCATGCACGCGACCGACCGATTCAAGCTCTGACTCGGCGAAGTGGGAACAAGAAAATCTCACCGTTTTATTTGTTCTACAAAACTCATTGGAGCCAAGTATTCTTCGGGTACAACCACAACGAAACGCCTAAGGCGCTATGGGATGAGCTAAAGCAAGTGTGTATGGCAATGAATCCAACCTTAGTCGAGTATTTGAATTAAAGAGGGCTCTCATAAATCTCAAGCAAGAAGGGAGGCCCTTCAGTGATGCTCTTGGAGACTTCAAAGAATTAGTGGCCGAACTCAATGTGCTTCGACCTCAAACCGTCAGCATTGTGGAGATCGCCGAGCGCAACAATCAAGACCAAGTGTTTGGTCTCTTATTTATTCTTGATCAAAGTTATAATCATCTAATTCAACATATCCTTCGACAGGCCACGTTACCCTCCTTTACGGAAGTGTGCTCTATGATCCAAAGAGAAGAAGGGAGCAATCGCCTATTCAAGGGACTTACGGAGGTTGCTCATGTTGCTAAAGGATCAGACTCTGCTAGAAACTTCAAAGGGCCCGATGACTCGTTCAAAGGATCAAACACAAAGAAAGTGTATTTTTGTGAGCATTGTAAGAAAAAG
>CM071863.1:23285663-23307881 GCA_036759665.1 Gynandropsis gynandra | reverse complement strand
CTGATACGAAGGATGCGGGTAACTCTTCTCTAAACTCTTCGATAAAGGATTTTATTATAATTGACTCTGGAGCTACTAGCCACATGATTAGATCGCGTGGCCTTCTGGAAGATGTTAAGCACTCTCAAGGCAATGTTTCTATTGCCAATGGAGAAACCGTGTCGATCAAAGGAACTGGAAAAATAAATCTGTTTCATCAAAGTTCTATAGCTCTTTATGTTCTTAGTTTTTCTAATAACCTATTATTTGTTCAAAAGATAGCTAAAGATCTCAATTGCATTGTTTATTTCGATGCTAATCATTTTTCGATACAGGATATTAAAACCAAGGAGATCATTGGTAAAGGATCGCTGAAAAATGGTCTCTACATTCTCGACAATCTCAAGAGTGATCTTATATCCGGATTGTTCTCAAAACATTCATTCATGATAACATGAACTCATTATGGCATGCTCGTCTTGGTCACCCTCATAATAAAGTTTTAAGCATAATTTTTCAACGCAGTATGAAACCAAAGTTAAGTGTCTTAGATTCGATAATGGAGGAGAGTATATAAACAAACAACTTCAGAAGTTTCCTGGAGATCACGGAATCGTTCACCAAACACGCGTCCTTACACACCGCAACAAAACGGTGTGGCCGAACGTAAAAATAGACACCTGATGGAGGTAACGAGAACTCTTTTGTTCCACAAAAATGTTCCAAAGAATTTTTGGGGCGATGCGGTGATGATGGCCTGCCACCTTATCAATCGTTTGCCAACAAAGTGTCTCGACGACAAGTCTCCTTTTGAGGTTCTAAATCAGTCCAAACCTAATGTTGATTATCTTAGAACTTTTGGTTGCATTTGTTTTGTCTTTCTAACTGAATCACAACGTAACAAGCTGGAACCTCGAAGTGTAAAGCCTATGTTCATCGGATACTCAACCACTCAGAAAGGTTACAAATGTTTTGACTCGAATTCTCGTAAAGTTATGGTCTCACGTGATGTTAAGTTTATTGAGGACAGGGGATTTTATGAAAAAAGAACTTGGGAAGAAATCGAAGACATCGCAATCCCTAGCGACATGGGTTTGTCTCTATGTACTCTCTTAGAATCTATTCAACTTTTTAACAAATCCAATGCAGGATCTGCTACTCCTCCGATTACAGTTCAAAATAAGGAAAGACGTTACACATCTGAGTCTCACTCCAATGAGAACCCTGAGTTTTGTAACACACAAGAAAAGGAGCGAAATGACACGAGGGAACAATCAACTGAAAGCCCAAGCACAGAACAACAAAGGGAATCTAGTGAAGAGGATGAAATATAAGGAAGAATTTAGGATGAAATTGTTCCTCGTCGTAGCACAAGAGTAAGACGACCAATCACAGAATGGATGAATGACTACTTTATGGGTCTTGCCACTACTCACCCTATTCAAAATTTTTATGCTATTTCTCACTTATCAACTGAATATCAAGTGTTTCTTAGTAAGCTTGACAAAGAACAGGAGCCTAAAAGCTTTGGAGAAGCCAAAGGGAAACAAAATGGGAGAATGCCATGGCCGACGAACTTGCTGCCTTGGAGAAAAGCAACACATGGGATCTTGTCCCCCTTCCTAAAGATAAAAAGGCGATAGGAAGTAAATGGGTTTACAAAATCAAGTACTCAAGCAATGGAGATATAAAAAGATAAAAAGCTAGACTTGTGGCTCAAGGTTTCACTCAGAAATACGGGGAGGACTACACTGAAACATTCGCTCCAGTAGCGAAACTACACTCGGTAAGAATAATCTTTTCTGTGGCTACTAATCTAAGTTGGGACCTTTGGCAGATGGATGTCAAAAACGCGTTCCTACATGGAGAAATCAATGAGGAAATTTACATGAGACCACCTCCAGGACTTCAAGTCAAACCTGTGAATGTCTGCAAACTTAAAGGTGCCCTATATGGTCTAAAACAATCCCCACGTCCATGGTACACCAAACTCTATAAAGCTCTTCGTGAACACGGGTTCAAACGAAGTAGCTCTGATCATTCGATGTTCATTCTCAAGAAACATTTAGGTATTACCATTTAGGTATTAAAGATCTCGGTGCTTTAAAGTATTTTCTTGGCATAGAAGTCATTAGATCTAATGGAAATATGTTTCTCTCGTAAAGGAAATATGCGCTCGATCTTCTAAATGAAATAGGAAAACTCGGAGCTAAACCCGCCAAAACTCCGATTGAAGAAAAGTTCAAGGATCACGATGAGGAGAACCAATTCTAAATATCGATCAATATCGATGCATAATAGGTAAGTTAATTTATTTAACCATTACTCGACCTGACTTGTGTTATGCTGTGAACCAGGTAAGTCAACACATGCACAACCCCAAGACACATCATTGGAGGATGGTCGAGAGAATCCTTCGGTACATAAAGGGGGCTCCTAGAAAAGGCATCCTAATGCAATGCAACAACAACACAAGCGTTGTCGACTACTGTGATGCCGACTGGGCAGGTGATCGTGAAGATAGGAAGTCCACGACCGGTTTTTGCACATTCGTAGGGGGAAATCTCGTCACTTGGTGTAGAAACAAACAAAATGTGGTGGCTCGTTCGAGTGCCGAAGCTGAGTACCCGAGCCATGGCAAATACCACCTGCGAGTTAATCTGGATCAGTGCCGTCCTAAAGGATCTCGGGATCGAATCTGTGGAAGCTACAACGCTCTAAAGTGACAATCAAGCAGCCATCCATATCACTACGAACCCCGTCTTTCACGAAAGGACTAAGCATATAGAAGTGGACTGCCATTTCATAAGAGAAAAGTTGGAAGATGGGATCATCACATTCACATTCACGAAGAGTTCAGATCAACTTGCCGACACTTTCACCAAGGCAACTAGTGAAAAGATCTGCAAGAATCTCCATCACCGAATCGGTCTTGTAGACATCTTCAAACCTGGTGAAGTGATCAAGCTTGATCGGTGCGCATGAGTTGATGTACTCTTTTCCTAGTTAGGTTTTGTCCCTATTGGGTTTTTCCAACGAGGTTTTTAACGAGGCATCCCTCATGCCTTTGCTTCCCGATCAAGCTTGAGGGGGAATGTTATTGGTATACGGTCTTATGGTCTTCATGCATGGTCAAAAGGATCATTATGTTTTTCTTCTTGGTCTTCTCTCCCCCTAGGCTTTCCCTTAGTCTTTGCCTTGTTATTTCTTTTATCTTTGACCAACCATGTATATAAATATGTAATAATCCCTCCTTGTTTCATAAGAAAATAATATTCTTCTTTGAATCTCTTCTTGCTAGTATTCTCTTTGTCTCTTAATGTTTATGATTTTCTCCAACAAATCTCTATGTTTTTAGCTCCCTTGATATTTTCCAATTTGTTAGTCTTTGATTTGTTTAATTTTGAAATATTCAAACATGAAACTTCAGCAAACCATTTAAGAGCAAAATACTCTAACAATCTCCCCCTTTTTGATCTTGTACTTAAACAAACACATCAACCAATCATGATTAGTATCAAAGCATACGCCAATCATATCAAAGCATATGTCAATCATACGTCAACATAGTTATCACTCATCGATGTTAATCTGGTCTAAAATAGTCATCACTCATCGATGTTAGTCTGTATTAAACAACAAAAAAAACTATTAGCTACTGGTATGATTGGGCCATGATTGGTTTTGACTGCATCCTTTCAATAAGCTTCGGGTTCGGGTATGCCTACAGCACTGTGAGTAGCATATCCACTAGAACTCTCTCCCCCTGTTTGTGTAAGTAAAAGATCAGATTCACAACATATATGTTAAATAAACCAAGAAAGGATCAGAAAACAATACTGGTTGACGTTCGTTTCAACAATTTGATGTGCTTCAAGATCATATGTAGGTCAGCAATCATATCTGTGATTTTTTTTCTCGAGCTTCTGTAAGGACACCACTACACTGTCATCTGAGTTGAATCTTGTGGTATCCTGTGTAGCCTTCTTATCAGCATACCGCTATTCGTAGTTGATCCAAGGAGGAATCCATTCTTTGGTTTCATTTCCCTAACTATCGCCGCACATTGTTGTCTAAAAAGACCTTGAATGAGACATGGAAAGGGTAGTATAAATCTCGTCAGAATTTGGTCAAATATCACTTTTCCAATATTGATTGATATTCCCTCGTTTACACAATACAATATCACAACACTATCTCTTCGAAGCATATCTGTCTTTTTGGTAGGGATCTAGTTTGAACGACAGAGTTTGTTCAATAATGCACAATCCCACACTCTTTTAGAGGGACCAATTTTGGCATACCACAAGGCATCTCCTTTGCCAGTAAGCACACGAGCAATAACATTCATATCCAAATCTAGTTCGAATTCCTTATCTCGTGTAATAGAGGGATTAGGTGTGCCAAGAAACCTATTAATGTGCAGTGGTGAAAACTCAAACACTCTCCCCCTAAGGTAAACCCTATGATACATTGAGCTACCTATTAACTCAACAACATGAGACAAATTGGCATAAAATTCATGAATCAGTTCTTTGTTATACTGAGACACACGTGAAATTGTTCCTAACATTTCCCTCTCCTATAACAACCTCCACAAGCCTATCTCCTTAAAATGACTTAGATTTACTCATCGTTCACTATAAATTTCTCGTTCAATAATAGTTTTGAATCTGTTTTCATAGAGATGAGTAAAGAATTTGAACGCGTAGGCATCGTTAGCAAGGAGATCATGATTACCTCGACTACCTCGTGGTTCGTCGGACCTTTGACGAATCGGAGATTCATTGAGCATTTTTGCAGTAGTCTTCTTTGATGTTCCAATGTTTGAACCCCTAGTATTCTTTCGTTTTGACTTGTTGGATTTCTTTCTATGGGTCTTTTCCGCCAACCCGACTTCTCAACTTATTCAGCATCTTTTTGAACTACTTCACCTCGAGGATTCGACTCCTCAATAGTTTCTACTGTTGGAGCAGGTATTACCGTAGGTTCAAAAAGAACCACCTCAGTCACTACATTCTTTTTACCTCTCTTTGGAAGTCCGATCTTGGTCTTCTTTGGTTCTTTCACTTCTGTTGGTGCAATCGCATTCTTTGCAGCGGTTGATCTGGTAACATGCCATACTATTTCTGCAGGAGATTGAACAACATTTTTCTTCGGCACTATTGTTGCCAGTTAGGGTTTCATAGAGAGAATTTGAAATTTGAATAGAGAAATTGTTTGAGCAGTGCATGCAGAATAGAACTTTAATTCATATTTTAAACCAAAAAATTTCTTTTTTAACAATTTACTAAAGATATATGTCACTTCACTTCAATTTAGCTGATATTTACCATAGAACTCTTAACAACTTCCGCACACACATTTTTCATTTTCTATCTTTTATTCTCTGTTAAACTTTTGAAAAGGAATAAAAAATATACTCAATTGAACAAAAATAGACAGCACAAATATACTCAGTGCATTCATCAGGTATACCTTCAGTATATCAGAATAAATATTTTGTACCTGATTTAGAACAAACACTCTGGACTTCTAGATCATCGACATTGACAGATTTTCCACCACTTAGATACAGGCTACCTTGTAGGTATACTCTTATGATCAAATCATATCGGAGTATGTAGGTTTTTATTATTTTTTATCATCATTCTTTTTTTTTATTCTTGCATAAGTATGCTTGAATATCCTTTTTCTTTTCTTTTCTTTCTTTTTTTTAATATAGGACTAACCTTCTACCCTTAAGATGTCAAAGTTGGATATCCGCCCCACCACTTAGACACGAGCCAATTCCATTGCACTCTTATCAACTATTGTACATTTTCAAGTACTTTATTGATAGCGGAGTGTAGGAGTGTTGTTCCAATCTGTGCACTAAAAGCTTTTTTCAATATACCAGGTGCATCTCAATATCAATGTAAGTATATGATGGTGGAAATCAGAGGTTTTAAATTTCCTAGACCACTCTACCGCAAGTATACGATACATATAGTACTAGTGTCGAACTCTGGGGACTGAGTGCAGCGTTAGAGCTAAGATATCACGAGAAGAAGACCGATCAATATGTGGTTATTGAACTAGAAAATAAAGATAATGAAAGATAACGAAGCTAGACTCAGAAAGTTGGAGTATCACGGGTTTCGGGAATACCGAAACATGCAATGGATGTTTCTATGGAATATGAAATCGGTTTATATCAATCGAAGGGGAACTAAAATCTAAATCCGCTACCTAGGGAATCAACATCACTCATCTCCCGACGCAACAACAGAACTTCTAGATGCATAAAGAACGAATGGGCAATTCAACCTCTAATGTCGGAAATGACTCTCTCGATGCCTAAATCCTCTACCTAGGGAATCAACGTCACTCATCTCTTGATATAGCACAGAAAATCTAGATGCATGAAGAACGATAGGGAATTCAACACGTAATGTCGGAAATAATGGGAACTCAACCTCTATTGATGGAAATGACTCTCCCGATATCTAAATCCTCTATCTAGGATATAAACGTACTCACCTCCCGATGTAGTAAATCTATAACCTAAGCGTATGACGAACAATGGGAGTTCTACCTTAGTTATTATCGTTCCTAAATAGATTAACCGATTGGCCAAGATTCTCATCAATCTAATTCATTCGAAGGTTAATCCCGAGACTCAAATCTGACTCTCCCAATGCCTAGACGAATCTCTAATTTCAGTCAAACATGTCTAATCTCATTCGAACGGATCTAGTCTCATTCAAACATGAAATCAACAAAGTAAGAATGCATTACGCACATATCTACAACCTATCGAACCATACGATTGAACAAAAATGAAATCAAGCATTAACGAACCAAACAATCCATTACAATGGCATCCCTAACCCATGATAACAAAACTACTCAGAATACATAGGGAAACAAACACAAACAAAGTAAATATTTATCTTCCCTATCATCCCGAGCGTGGCCTTGGATGAATCCCTCGGGTAGCCAAAGTATTCACTCGTGTTCTCTCCTTTGTCTCATGTGTATTCTGGTCTCTTTTTCTGGTTATGCGTCGCTCCCTCCTCCTGGATGGCTTCCTCCTCTTTCTATTTTCCGTTTCAAACCTAAAACAGATTGTTCCTGAAAAGGGGACTTGCGCGGGCTAATGCTCAATCCGTGCGGGCTGAGTGCTCCTCAACCAGCCCTAGCGGGCTCCTTAGCTCCTCGAGTCGTGCAAACTTTTTCTGGGGTTATAGCCCATGCAGAGGGCCTCTTCCAAGCCCGAGCGGGCTGAGTTGACTTCTTGTTTTTGCTCCTTTTGCTTGTTGCTCGGGTGTTCCATTTGGTTCCGTGGCTTGAAGGTTTTCCGAATGGTTTGTAGCTCCCATTATTTGCAGTTGAATCCAGGAATCGATATTCTAAAGCTCGAATAGGTCTTGTCACATTAAAACCTGAAAATTAACAGACATGACTATATAGAGAACATTCGTATCGGTTTTGCAAATCGTGTTATGCAAACTATGCGAAAATGATGTAAATGCTTAGCCTGAAACTAACACACACTACGTTTTATCAGTATACTCCTACTAACATATTTCTCTAACAATGAAGCACATTCTTTACCCTTTTCTTTTTAAATTAAAGCTAAAAAAATACCAAGGGATTTTCTCAAATTCACAAAGCGGTCCATGTCCACAGGTTTGGTAAAAATATCAGCCAATTTTCATTCCGTAGGCACATATTCAATTAGTAATTATTTTTTTCTCAACAAGCTCCCTAAAAAAATGATGTCTAATTTCAATGTGCTCTGTTCTAGAATGTTGTACTGGATTCTTTGAAATATTTATGGCACTTGTATTATCACAATGAAAAATGAAAGATTCAGAATCCATACCATAGTCTGACAACATTTGGTTCATCCAAATGAGTTGTGTGCTACAACTCCCTAATGAAATATATTCCGCTTCTGCCGTGGATAGGGATGTAAAATTTTGTTTCTTACTATGCCATGAAATAATATTATTTTCAAGAAAGAATCATCCTCCAGAAGTGCTTTTCCGATCATCGGCATTTCCATCCTAATCTGCATCACAATAGCCTACCAACTCACAGTTAGTATCTTTAGTGTAGTGATTTCCTTGGTAGAGGATTTAGGTATCGAGAGAGTCATTTCCGACAGTTGATGGTCGGAATAAGAGGTTTTAGTTTTTCTAGACCACTCTACCGCAAATATACGGTTCGTGTAGTACCAGGGTCGAACTCTGGGGACTCAGTGCAACATTAGAACTAAGAATTCACGAGAAGAAGATCGATCAATATGTGATAATTAAAATGGAAAATAAAGAATAAAACAACGACGAGACTAGACTTAGCAAGATAGAACACCACGGGTTTCGGGAATGTCGGAACATGCAATGGATGTTTCTACGGAACATGAAATCGGTTTATATCAATCGACGGGGAACTAAAATCTAAATCTACTACCTAGGGAATCAACATTACTCATCTCCCGATGCAGCAACGGAACATCTAGATGCATGAAGAATGAATGGGGAATTCAACCTCTAATGTCAGAAATGACTCTCCCGATTCCTAAATCCTCTACCTAGGTAATCAATGTCACTCATCTCTCGATGTAGCGTGGGACATCTAGATGCATGAAGAACGATCGGGAATTGAACCTCTACTGTCGGATGAGAACTCAACCTCTAATAACGGAAATGACTCTCCCGATGCCTAAATCCTCTATCTAGGATATAAACATACTCACCTCCCGATGCAGTAAATCTATAACCTAAACGCATGACGAACAATGGGAGTTCTACCTCGATTATTACCGTTCCTAAATAGATTAACCGATCGGCCAAGATTCTCATTAATCTAATTTATTCGAAAGTTAATCCCAAGACTCAAATCTGAGTCTCCCGATGCCTAGACGAATCTCTAATCTCATTCAAAATGTATAATCTCATTCGAACGGATCTAGTCTCATTCAAACATGAAATCAACAAATTATTAACGCATTACACACACTACAACCTATCAAACCATACGATTGAACAAAACCAAAATAATTTTTTAAGAACAAAACTATCCATTACATAGCATCCCTAACCCGTGATAAAGAGAACTACTACTCGGAAATCATAGAGAAACAAACACAAACGCAGTAAGTATTCATCTTCCCTATCCTCCAAGCGTGGCCTCGGACGAATCCTTCGGCCTCCTTCTTCAACCGTGCTCTCTCCTCTCCTCTCTTTTCTGGTGTGGTCCGTGGTTTATTTGATCCGTTCTGGTGTCAATTTAAACTCAAGCTCGTTCAAATTGATGTATGTGTGAATTCGCTTGGTTGTTGGCATGCAAGCTCGACCGTGCTACGTCTTCTCCTTGAGTGCTTGACCGTGCATGGAGCAAGCCTTGGCCGTGCATAAGCTACGGGTGATTGTGCATTGAAGAGCCCGACCGTGCAAGTGCACCAGCTCAGTCATGCATGCAGGGTTCTCCTTTAGCCCAGTCGTGCACAAGATGATGCCCGCCGTGCTTCTTCCATTGCTTCATTCTCCACCCGACTGTGCATATGTCTAAGCCCGACCGTGCTTGTTGCATGTGTCCTCAGCTCTGTCGTGCAGGTGATGGTGCCCGGCCAGGTGATGGTCCCGACCATGCTTGTGTTGTTCTGCAGCCCGGTCATGCTACAAAGGATGCAAGATCGTGCACAAGTCTTCCTCTTCAGCCCGGTCGTGCAAATGGTAATGCCCGACCGTGCAACATTTTGGTTCTAAGCCCAACCATTCTTGGATTGGAGCCCGGTCGTGCATTGGATGTATCAGCTTGATCGTGCACATATTCAGCTCGGTCGTGCAGCAAAATGTTCATAGGCCATGCTATCTTCACATCTTGATCACTTGGTCACGATTTCAAGTAGATTTGTCGCACTTACGTGTGTTTCTTTCGGATGTGTTCGTTTCCAGCACAACACACAAAATAATAGAAGAAGTACTCAAATATACTCAATAAATCGGCAAAGTCCAAGAATCGGAATCAAAACTAAACCTAGGAATGATGAGAATACTATGACGAATTACGTGTTATCAAACTCCCCCAGACTTACCATTTGCTCGTCCTTGAGCAAATCTAGAGTCGAGTAAAAGTAGAATTAGATAACAATGGATACTAGCACAAATACTTCGAAGCATTCGTCATCATGCAAAACAAGGCGTCACATGAACATAAGCTTAAACATACCTAGTTTCGAATATCGACTGAAATTCATGAGCAATGCAATCCTACACATAACCTAAGTCCATTTCATACCCCTAGACAACGTCCAAGAATCTCCATACCAATTCCCTATGCTTACGCGAGATATCATTAAAATCGTTTCCTCATTCTTTTCTATTCTTCTTTTTTTCGGATTCTACAATATTCTTCTTTGAAGATGTGTGCTTGGTTTCTAGGACATCGAAGTCGAAGAGGGGAAGCTTTTTAGTTAGACCCAGGCTGCCGATGGTACACTCATAAGGTCTTGTAACCTTAGCGGAGTGAAGAGGTGCGTCATTGAAGAGCTTTTTTATACCAAGATTACACATCAACTCTAACCCTTAGGACGTAGAATAGCGCCTCAACCCATCACTTAGACCCGAACCATCGATCTCGATGTAATCATGTCAATGTAAACATGAAATAGTTAGAAACTTATCCATATTGACAACGGAGTATAAGCGCGTGCAATCTAATAATTCGTAGAGAATGAACGGTCAAATATATCTAACAAAGCAAAGAATAAAAGATATATATGGAGATATGTATACTTGGGACTGAAACTTAGGAGGTGAAATGCAACTATAAATCATGGTTTCAAGCACAACTACTAGACTAATCGATATCCAAAAGACTTCTGAACAAACCTAGACTATCTGTTCACGATTCGACAAGGTCACACAATAATGACTAAAACTCGAAAATTCATTCTACGTATTCGTCCCTTTATTCCTAAACAATACTCAACATCTAATCCTAATCACATGCATGTTACTTGATGAGTACTCCCCCAGACTTGAATGAAACACCGTCTCGGTGTTCAAGACCTAAGCGAGAATCTCGCACACCAAAACATGGGAAAATAAAGGTTAGAACGTGTTCACCTTGTGTATCTTGTTATCTCAAGTTGATGATGCGCCCGAACGTTATATGCGTCTCCTCCTTAAGGGATGATATCGAAGTCAGAAAACGAAAGGAAAAGAATCACACAATCCAAATGAGAAAACACATTGTAGTAGCTCACCGAGAACATGCATACGAAAAGAATAAGAATAAGTCCTGAAAATGAAATGAAAGTGCGAAAGTGCAAAAGTCGGGTTGCCTCCCGATAAGCGATTTTTTAAGGTTACGAGCTTGACCAAATGCTCTCCTCATTACCATCGAGTTGGACGTCCTCATCTTCATGTGCGACGCCTCCTGCGTCGTGTCTCTCGCTTGGGTATGACACTCGGATTGGTCATCCGCATTGCAAGTTCAACCATCTCTCTCATGCTCTTCTCCCGCCCGGTCATGTTGTATTTCAAGATCAGCGTTCGGACGAGCATGTCATTCTGAACGGTTGGGCTGTAGGTTTTGGTTTTGGCCGAGAATGTTGCACGGATCGGGCTCAGCTATGCCCGGTCGTGCTTGATTTCTCGGAGGGTGCCCGGTCGTGCTTCTTGTACAGATCAGTCGTGCATCTTCTATTGCTATGTTTGGCCGAGAAGCACGCACGAGTCAGGCATGTCTCATGCTCGATTGTGCTGTCATCTGAAGGAGCTGCCCGATCGTGCTTCTTGCTCTATCCGGTCGTGCGCCTTGTTGG
This sequence comes from Gynandropsis gynandra, assembly GCA_036759665.1. Lineage (NCBI taxonomy): Eukaryota > Viridiplantae > Streptophyta > Magnoliopsida > Brassicales > Cleomaceae > Gynandropsis > Gynandropsis gynandra. The sequence goes on along the minus strand of CM071863.1, from coordinate 23,296,081 downwards.
CCTTGTTGTGCAATTTGGCCCATGAATCCTGCGCAGGTCGGGCTGAGCTTGTGCCCGATCGTGCTTGGGTCTTGAGGGGCGCCCAGTCGTGCTTGATTAACTGATCGGTCGGGCTTAATTTGCTAGAATGTTGAGCCGAGAGTGTTGCACGGGTTGGGCTGCTGTGTTGCCTGACCGTGCTGTTGTCAAATGAAGGTGCCCGGCCATGCATAAGGGGTAGCTCGATCGTGCACTTCATGAAGTCAGTTGGCCGTTCATGTACTCCCTTGCCTTGCGTTTCTTTTGAAGCTCTCAAAGCTTGTCCGTTCCCGTGGTCATCGTCTTGATCCGTATCGCTAGTGGGGGGAGCTTCTTCCAGTGGTTCACTCATGAAATCAACATAGAATATGGGCTCTACCATAGGTACTTTCTTGAGATGCTTATTTAACTCGAACTCCACCACCGCTTCCCTAATCTTCATCATCAATTTCCCCTCTCTCAAGTCGATGACAGCACCGAAGGTATTGAGGAATGGTCTCCCCAAGATAATGGGTATTCTTTCATCTTCATTCATGTTCAAAACCACAAAATCAACGAGGATGTAGTAGTCGTCTACCTTAAGTGGTACATAATCCACAATACCGATTGGGAATTTCGATGATTGATCAGCCATCTGTAACACTATCTTCGTGGATTTATTCTCTCCCTAATCAAGTTTCTCGCACAACGACAGCAGCATGATGCTGACACTAGCCCCTAAGACGCACAGGGCATTGTGGTTGTTCACGTTTCCGAGCTTGCAGGGAATGACAAAGGTACCTGAATCATGTAATTTCTGTGGCATCCCATATCAGATAACGGCGTATGTTGCATTGGTGACCATCATTGTCTCCTCTTCCACTCTACGCTTCTTGGTGAGGATTTCCTTGAGGAACTTAGCGTAAGATGGAATTTGCATGATCGCTTCGTGGAAGGGCATAGAGATCTCCAACTTTTTCAACCTCATCGTAAACTTATCAAATTGTGAATCATCAGCTCGTCTCATGTGGCGACTAGGAAATGGAAGTGGAAGGGGTCATGGTGGCGGTGCCACATAAACCGGTACTTCTTCCTCCTCATCTTGTGCTTCCTTATGATGCTCTTGGTCGCTAGGCTTTACCATTGAATACTTTGAGCATTCTCCTTTCTAGAAATTTCGGGGATTGACGTCTGCAAGTTCTGTCCCGCTTCTCAACATGACGACATTGCAATGTTCACGAGGGTTTGGCCCAGGTTTCGCAGGTGGAATTCCTTGCTGATTAGAAGCGCTCTCTGCAAGTTGTGCAACTTGGGTATCTAGGATCTTCAAATGCGTTTGAATTTCCCCAATTTGCTTCTTCGCGTCTTCTTGATCTCGTCTTAAACTTTTCAGCTCAGCGTAATTATCTTTCTGCCCTTGTAAGAGCTGAGCAAGCATAGACGTGATCTCGTTGTTCCTCTCTTGTTGCAGAATTGGTGCAGGGAACTCCTCTCGGCTGATACCCTTGACACCCTTGCGCTCTAGGCTGAAAAGTCTGATTCTATGGATGGCTTTGAAACGACTTTGGCTGGTAGCTTCCTTGGAACAGATTCAAAAAATTGTCGATGTTCTTGTAGGATAGATTCGGATGATTCTTCCAATCCGCAGTGTATGTGTTGGAGTACAGATTGTAGGCAACGTAGTTCACATCTGCAATATCCTGGAATCCGTGAGAATCGAGAGACGCTTGGGGCATTGATACCATTTGTAACGCATCTCAGCAAGCTCAGCTCGCAATGCAAGCACCTCGCTGTCCTCTTCCTTGGCTGGTGTCCTTCGATTATATTCTCCCGACATAATATTTCTTCCCTCGGCCATCTTCTCAATCTTGGCCTCAATAGCAGTGAATGGGAGGTCATGAAGTGAACCTCCACAAGCGGCATTCAACCAGTCACGAACTTCATCACGAATACCCTTAATGAAAGTGGCAATCCATCCCGTGGTGTGGGCATTCGCGTTGATATCCTTTAAATCATAGCCACGCTTCTGGAAGACTCTCTTTATCCTCTTGCATAAACGAATTGATCTTGTTCTTCCATAGCTGCATCTTGTGGGTGAGAAGAATCACATCATGAAGCATTCTTCGAGCTGGCTCCACGTATGAATAGAGTCCGGTGGTAGCATGTAGAGCCACTCGAGTGCATGCTCCCTAACTGAGAATGGGAAGGCAAGCAACATAACCGCTTCATCGTCTATTCCAGGGTATGCTTTCATGTTCGAACACAACATCTTGAACTGAGTGAGATGCTAGTTCGGGTCCTCCGTAGGTCGTCCCCTAAATGGCGATTGACTCAACATCTGAATGAAGACCGACTGTAACTCAAATATGTTCTGATCTATCTCGAGCCTTTGAATGCAGGAGAGAAGCTGCGTGTGTTTAAGCGCTGTGTACACCCCATTGGTTTTCGGTGCTTCCTCTTGAGCCATCTCTTCTTCACTAGATAAATCTTTTTTTCGCTCACTGATCACTTTCTCAATATTCCTGGAACCATTACGTCTCGCTTTTTATTGTTTCTTTAACGCTCGTGTAGTCTTCTCAATTTCGGAGTCGAAGAGGAGTTCTTTGCTTCTCGAGCTCCTAGACATACACTGAGAAATCTGCACGTAGGAAAACAACAAAAAAATGCTTATCTCGGATGAGATGTAATCGAATCAAAATGAAAGAAAAAAATGCAGAAAACAAAAACAAACAAAAGATTCGTAAAGGACTGGATCTCGACTCAACAAAATCCTAATTCTAATGTCGTAACTAGTCCCCGACAATGACACCAAAAACTTGATGGTCGAAATCAGAGGTTTTAAGTTTCCTAGACCACTCTACAGCCAGGATTTCTTCCATTGCTTCATTCTCCACCCGACCGTGCATATGTCTAAGCCTGACTGTGCATATGTCTAAGCCCGACCGTGCTTGTTGCATGTGTCCTCAGCTCTGTCGTGCAGGTGATGGTGCCCGGCCATGCTTGTGTTGTTCTGCGCTCCGGTCGTGCTGCAAAGGATGCACGACCGTGCACAAGTCTTCCTCTTCATCTCGGTCGTGCAAATGGTAATGCCCGACCGTGCAACATTTAGGTTCTAAGCCCAACCATTCTTGGATTGTAGCCCGATCATTCATTGGATATATTAGCTTGATCGTGCACATATTCAGCTCGGTCGTGTAGCAAAATGTTCATATGTCGTGCTCTCTTCACATCTTGATCACTTGGTCACAAATTGGGGTAGATTTGCCGCACTTACGTGTGTTTCCTTTGGATGTGTTCGTTTCCTGCACAACACACAAAATAATAGAGGAAGTACTCAAATATACTCAATAAGTTGGCAAAGTCCAAGAATTGAAATCAAAACTAAACCTCAGAATGATGAGAATACTATGATGGATTACGTGTTATCATGTAGTATATACCAAACTCAATAGTTCCCTTCACATATTTGATTATTCTTTTTACGGCTTGAAGAGGGATCGTTTTGGGTTGGCTTGATATCGTGCACAAATTCCTACACTTGCTGCTAGATCAGGTCTACTTGCGGTTAAATAAAGTAAACTCCCTATCATGCTTCAGTACATCTTATGTTCTACATCCTCCCCTTCGGACTCCTTTGTCAATTTGGTAGTTGTAGACATAGGCATGTGAGCAGTTTTGCTATTGTCCATCTCAAATTCATTTTTCATGGTTTGCACAAACCAATTAACTTTCTTTTGAGGTGTTGAACCGAAAATGATGTCATCAACATAAATTTGAACAATGAGTAAGTGATTATCATTTTTATGAATAAATAAATTTCGATCAACTCTCCCTCGCTTGTATCCTTTGTTGATGAGAAACGTGGCCAACCTGTCATACCACGCCTTTGGCGCTTTTTTCAATCCATATAGCGCCTTCTTAAATTAATACACATAATCTGGATGTTTGTGATCCTCAAAACCATGAGGTTGTTCAACATATTCCTCTTGAATGATTCCATTCAAAAATGCGCTCTTCACATCCATTTGATATAACCTGAAACCAAGAACACAAGAAACTCAAAGTAGCAACCATATAAATTCTAGCTTGCAACTTGTGTGAAGGTTTCATCAAAGTCTACCCCTTCAACCTAGGTATATCCCTGAGCTATAAGTCGTGCTTTATTCATAGTAATTTGATCATCTTCATTAGTTTTTCTTTTGAAGATCCATTTGGTTCCAATCACATTGGTTTCAGTAGGTCGAGGTACTAGATACCAAACATCATTACGTTCAAATTGCTCAAAATCCTCTTGCATGGCCTTAATCCAAAACTCATCATTCAACGCCTCTTTAACATTTTTAGGTTCATGTTGAGATGTAAAGCAAATGAATCTCACCAAATCATTATAGTTGATACGTGGTTTGTTCCTCATTCTTCTTTCGTTATGAACATTTCCAATGACATCTACTACAGAATGATTTTTGGGTACTTGGGTTGAAATGATTTCTTCTTCTATCTCACCTCCTCCTGATGAGTTCTCCCCAGTTAGTCCTATTTCTAGGTTGCCAGTTTGTTCCTCAGTGGAACCTTCAGGTTCCACATGTATGTTTAGCATATTATTTATGACTGAGCTACTGTTCTATCAAAAGATTCTCAATTTTTACTTTCTTCATCAAATACAACGTAAATGGACTCAATAACAGTCTTGGTAAAATTATAAACTCGAAAAGATACTGAATTTGTACCATAACCTAAAAACATACCATCATCAATCTTTGAATCAAACTTACCAAGATACTCTCGATCATTGAGTATGTAACACTTACACCCAAACACATGGAAATAATTGACATTCGGTGTCTTTCCTTTTCATATTTCATATGGTGTTTTCTCCATACCTGTTCGACCATAAACTCTATTGATAATATGACAAGCAGTGTTTATGACTTCAGCCCAGAATCAAGGTGCAACTTCCTTACCGTGCAACATTGCCCTAGCCATTACCTGCAAGGTTCTATTTTCTTTGTCCACAACTCCATTTTGTTGTGGAGTTTTCGAAGCAGAATATTCATGTGAATACCAAGTTTGTTACACAAATTTTCAAATGACTCATTCTCAAATTCACGACCATGATCTCCCCTAATCCTTTTAATTCTTCCTTTGGTATTTATCAAGTTTAAGCACAAATAATGAAAGACTTCAAAAGTTTCACCTTTCTCTCCCAAGAATCTAACCCATGTATATCTTGAAAAATCATCAACACATACGAAAACATATATTTTCCACTTATTCTTTTAGTTTTCATAGGTCCCATCAAATCCATATGAAGCAATTCTAGTATGTGAGTGGTCTTGATTTGCAGCATATTCTTGTGATTAATTCGACTTTGTTTACCTTTTTGACACAGTTTGCAGATAACGTCCTTTGTCTTTTTCATCTTGGGCATACCTTGAATTAACTCAGAATTAGACAATGTAATAATAGTTCGATAATTATCATGTCCTAAATGTTGATGCCAAAGGTGAATAGGATCTTGTGTAGCATGATAACACTTCACTTCTTCTTCCCAAATGTAGCAGTTGTTAGATGCTCTTTTCCTACAAGAACATTCTTACCATCCTCATTTGTGACAATGCATTTCTCATGTAAGAAAGTTACACTGATTAAATTTTCTTGAAGTCCTTGTACAAAATGTACATTAGTTAGATTTGGTTGTCCAATTGCTATAATGTCACATTTTCCTTGTATGCTTCCTTTATGTCCGTCACCGAAAGTTACACTACCACCTTTGATACTTTCTTTAAAGGTCGATAATAAGCTAAGATTTCCTGTCATATGTCTTGAACAACCACTATCAAAGTACCACATAGAATTTTGTTCATTTTGTATTGTGGTGAATGCAACATTGCAGTTAAGATCCGATTTCTTTACCTAAATTTGTTTAATCATAGACTTCCTTAATTTCATATATCATTCATCTTTTTTAACCCATATTTGTCTAACGTTAGGTATTGACCAAAAGGGAAAATTATCTTGGTGTTTTCATGACTTACCTTGAGGCCATCGTGATTGATGTTGATTCCATCCTCGTGACTTTCCTTGAGACCATCGTGATTGATATTGATTCCATCTTCTCTTTGTCGTCCTTTTATTTTTATTGATTATCCTTCGAGGTTTTTGGTCATAATAATTCATTTGATAGCAGTTGATTCGAATGTGACCCTTTCTCCAGCAGTAGTAACATCTTCTCTGCTCCTTTTATTGATATTTAGGTCTCACATGTGCTGGAGGTATACTTCGTGATATCTGAGGTGTTTCTGTCTTCGGCAGAACTTTAGTTTTGACAAATTTACCTTTATTACTCGAGCTTTCTACTTTATAACCAAGTTCATAATGGTTTGAATCTCTTTTTCCTAATAATAAGAGATAGTCCAGCTTCTTCGTTCCATTTGATAATATCTTCCAATTCTTCTTCATTTCTTCAAGTTGACTCGAGATTTGATTTACTTCATCCTCCTTTTTTATGAGTTGTTCCGTGACAACTTTTAATTGTGACTCAGCAACATTCTTCTCTTTGAGAATCTTCAAATTGAGTTGACTCATTTAAATACATTTCTTGAATAGTTCTCTTATGGTTAGCTCATCATCATCACTTTTTTCATTCGATTGTTCATCTTCACTTGCTATGACACTGTAGAATGTAACATAACTAGTCATGTCCTCTTCTGCATTTTTTTTCCTCCGATTTAGTTGAATTATCTTGAGTAAGAAGAGACTTGTTTGTCTTTTTTACATCATGCCACTCATTCTTCGTGTGTCCAAAACCTTGACAATTGAATTATTTTGTTGCATTCAAAGCTTTCAAGGTTGCTTCTCGTTTTTTAACACTCAAAAAATTGTTTTTTTATATGATCATATCCCTTACACTCATGACATTGAACTTTCGATTTACCTTCTTTCTCAGGGTATGCCGTACGTGTCTTGGGGTATCCTCCTGGTCATCTTTTTAGAAATTTGTTAAACTTTTTTTGCTAACAATGATATTTCTCTTGCAAGTTCGTCATCCTCTAACGTATTTTCTTCTACTTTGAGAGCATACCTTGGGAAAAGTTTTTGCTAAATGATCCTTGTTCCATCTGCAGCTCCATTTCATAAGCGGACAATATTCCAACGATTTTTTTGAAGCTTGTTGTGTTGGGTATTGAGTGACATGTTCATCGCTTCCTTTTGTGCCGGGAACTTCTTAGGTTAGCATCGAAAGAATTTCTTGACAAGCTTCTTGTCTTCAAAAGGTTAACCAAGAACATGTGCTTCATTGGCCAAGACATTTAGTCTTCCACTAAACTCTTTCACGTTTTCATTCTCTCCCATTTCAATTTTTTCAAACTGATCTTCGAGAATATCCAATCTTGTTCTCTTCACGTTTGGAGTTCCTTCATGAATTGTTTCAAGCGTGTCCCAAGCATCTTTAGCTGATTCACAATCTTGTATTTATTTAAATTCATCCATGTCCACAGAGGCGAATATTGCAGCTAATGCCTTTGCATTGTATGTAGATGATCTTTTCTCGACCGGTGTCTATTAATCAAGCGGTTTCTCCTTTTCGTTGCCTTTTTCATCGATCGCCATTGGAGGATTCCATCCATACTTCACTCCCCCACGCATCTTTGTCTATACCGCAAATTTTAGCTCTTATCTTAACCTTCCAATATACATAATTGGAGGAGTTGAGTATTACGGATTTGTAATACGAGTATAGATCTCGTAAACCTTCCATCGCACTCTTTAATTGGATCTCAAACGAATATTAACTTCTTTAATTCTTTTCCAGCTCTGATACAAATTGAAAAGTAAAGAGTAGATGTGTAAGAAGCTTGGCAGAGTTTTAAAACTCTAAAGTATGTCCTATTTAATTCAAACAGTCTTCCAGGTCAGCTGAATACACACTCACACTCACCCTGAGACTCTACTCGTCTTGAATTCAAATTCCAAGTCCCAAACTTCACACACCCCGTATGTGACTGCCTAAGACTATTCACACAACAGCCTTAGGTTTATGAATGATTCTACGAATAACTCACCCACAAACCCCTAGACACAATGTCTAAGATTTGTGTGAAACACTCTCATAGTGTAAATGAAACACTTTTTCAGTTTCTTGGTTTAAACTCGCACTTCTCTCTACTCGCACTTCTCTCTAGACTTTTAGGCTCACTCTTTTCTGATGGAGAAGTCTTAGTTTCGTTCGTAGGACCAATACTCTTTTTATATAAGCCTTCTTGATGTGTTTCACTACAAAAAACACGGGATTTCCAACGGATGGGGCAACGGATCCGTCCGTTGCAAACGAGAACCAACGGATTGCAACGGATGTGGTGAAATTGCAACGGGTAGAAATCCGTTACGAATCCGTTGCAATTTGCAACGGATTCGTAACGGATATCCTCCGTTAGAAAAGTCGTTGGAAATCTGTCACAAATTTTAACGGATGGCAATGGAAACCATCCGTTGGCAATGTCCATTGGAAGTTCTGTTAGAAAACATTCCAACGGTCGTCCGTTGCAACTTCTAATGGATGCCCGTTAGAAATGGCAACGGATAACCGTTGACTTTGTGAATTTCGAGGCCACCGGTTTAAATAAATTCACGTGAACCTACAACGGCCATTCGTTGCAATTTCCAACGGATGTCCGTTGGAACATTAACTATTTAGATCTTACCAAAGAGTGCATCAAACCATCAATAACAAAAATATTTTCGAAAAAATGTCGTCGTCTTCAAATCGAAATATATATAGATCAATGGAGTGGATGTATAGAAGAAAAGATCCTGTATCGAAGAGATTACGCAAGAATTCTTACACGGATTAGAGCAATTCATGAGTTTTGCATCGATGCAGCCTTTGTGTCAAGAACGTGGGACAATGTTATGTCCATGCAAAAGATGCAAAAACATGAAGTATCGAAGTCAAAAAATTGTTTGCAAACATCTGTATAAGGTGGGTTTCGTTGAAAATTACGAAATTTGGTTTTTTCACGACGAAGATTGCGGTGGTAGAGATAGTGTGCAAGATGCACAAGTACAACGAAATGAAGAAGTTATTTATGAAGCATCAAAGACCAATCCATATGTGGAAATGGTGTCAGATGCTTTTCCTGGAGTTGTTAATGAACAAACGCATGAAGAGATGCCGAACATCGATGCACGTCGATTCTTCAACCTATTGGATTCGGCGAAACAACCTATATATGAAGGTTGTCGTGAAGGTCAGTCTCGTTTATCTTTATCTTCAAGATTGATGAGTATTAAAACAGACTACAATGTGGCTGAAAATTGCATGGATTCATTTTGTAAAACAATGCGGGAATATTTACCGGAAAATAACCAAGCTCCCGAGACATACTACGAAACAAAGAATGTGTTAAAAGACTTGGGAATGCCGCATGAGAAAATTGATGTTTGTAGAAACAGTTGCATGTTGTTTTGGGGAAATGATAAAGACTTGTTGTAATGCAAGTTTTGCGGTGCAAGCAGATTTCGGCCTAAAAAACCATCTTCACGGAAATATGTACCATACAAGAAAATGTTTTATATGCATGTAGCAAACAGGTTGAGAAGGTTATATGAATCGAAAAAAACTGCTGCAGCAATGAGATGGCACGCAGAACACTCCACGGCCGAAGGTGTAATGCAACATCCATCGGATGGTCAGACTTGGGAAGATTTCAATGAAATATTTCCTAAGTTCGCGTATGAAACGAGAAATGTTTATCTTTGCCTGTGCGCGGATGGTTTTAGTCCCTATGGACAATCTGGAAGTCAATATTCCCTTTGGCCGGTGATTTTGTCTCCGTATAATTTACCTCCCGAGATGTGTTTGAAAAGAGAGGTAATGTTTCCGACGTTGCTGATTCCAGGACCAGAACATCCGAAGAAAAGTTTCGATGTATTTTTGCAGCCCTTAATTCATGAATTACGACAGTTGTGTGATGTGCGTAGACTCAAGTAATAAATTACCTAGATCTAACGCTTCCGCAAGGATACGGATCGTGTAGCAACTAGGGTCGAACACAAGGAATTGATGCAACTCTAAAGCTATTAGACTAATGAATAAGACATGTGAAATCAAATAGTGGATGGAATGCAAATGCAAACTAAACTAAATGATAGGAATGACTCAGCGACAAAACACCATAGGTATCAAGAGTTGCACAACGATGTAACTAAGTTCTAACAAGATCATTGGTCTTAGATACTATCACGAGTTCAGGGAATTCAAGCTCTCCTATAGGAACTGACTGGCGTAGACTTGTCCACTATCTAGCATGCATATACCAATATATCTAATGCGCATCTTACATACATAGACGCATTACGACCGCTATCCTAATCCCTAGATTCAATCGATTGACCTGGCGTAGATTCTAAACCGATTAAAC
>CM071863.1:23257199-23282910 GCA_036759665.1 Gynandropsis gynandra | reverse complement strand
TCGTGCAAATTGTGCACAAGTTTGGCCGAAGGTTCTGCCCGGTTGTGCAAGGGTTGTGCCCGACCGGGTGGAGGCTTTCCATGCTCAATCTCGTCCCGTTTGTCCCGTGATGATCCCCGAAGTTGCTCCTTAGCTCCGTGCATGTTCCTTTAGCTCCAAAATGATCCAAATACGCGTAAAAACCTGTAAGAACATGAAAAGCACGAAAACAAGTAAAACGGATACGGAATCATACGTAAAGCAACACATATATATCGAAAACGTCTCTTAAATCGTGCAAGAAATACGTATGAAAACGAGATGATCAGGAATCAACATATTTTTCAGAGATATATGTTCGAGGAATTTAAAAGGTGATGACTTGGAAGTAATGAAAAACAATATCTCTGAAGTATTATGTGCATTGGAAAAAGTTTTTCCGCCTTCATTCTTCGATGTCATGGAGCATTTGCCAATACATTTACCAGATAAGGCAATACTCGGTGATCCGTTGCTGTCTCTTCCAACGAGCGTCCGTTACGACGTTTCCAACGGAAAATCCCGTTGCCATGTCCGCTGCAACACTGCAACGGATAAAATCCATTGGATGGCCATTGCGAATTGCAACAGATCCTCATTTGCAACGAACTGTTCGCAACGGACGGAAATCCGTTGGCGTCCGTTGGAAACAGCGTTTTCCAACGGGTTTTTGGCATTTTCCAACGGAAATGTCCGTTGGAAAATGCCAGTTTTTTTGTAGTGTTTGTTGCTAACAAGTCTCCATAATTTTTTCTCCTTGATTTTCTCCAACAAATCTCCATGTTTTTAACTCCCTTGATGTTCTCCAATTTGTTAGTCTTTGATTTTAATTTTGATCTATTCAAACATTAATTTTGACCTATTCAAACATGAAACTTCAGCAAATCATTTAAGATCAAAATACTCTAACAAGTTCGAGAGGTAAAAAATCCACAAAAACCTCAAGGTTATTTAACCACACTCCTTTATATATACCATTGCTACAAACAACAAGGTAGGTCCCTAAGACGTCGCCATACACCAAGGCCACCTCCTTCGGAAGACCATATTTAGCACAAGTTGTTCAATCTTACATTACATGAATGTTAATAATAATTAATTTAACAAAAATTTATTTTTGGATAGAAAATAAAATGTTAATTGTAATATTTTTATTGCACAAAAATATTATGAAAATTCATTTTGTCTTATATGAGAAAGGTGTCATACAAATTTATTATCTTTAAATTTAAAAAAAAAATATCTCTCTCGTCTCTACGATATCGTGGAGAAATTTTTGAAAATTCTCCAACGTATAGACGATACGATATTGAACGTACAACCACGTTGTGTATAATGTTCGTGGTAGAGAACGTACAACCACGTTGTGTATAATGTTCGTTCTAAAAACTAGTACGAACGTTGTACAACCACGTTGTGTATCATGATAATCAAGTCGGGGTTCAATCTGGAATGACCTCGATCAAATGATCTTTGCTAAAATAAACTTGTTTTAATACTTAATTTAATAAAATTTTATTTTTTAGATAGAAAGTAGAATATTAATTCCAATATTTTACTGTACATAAATATTACAAAAAACCCCCATTTTGTTTTATACACGTTGTAGCACACGTTGTGTACAATGTGTGTTCAAAGTTGGTTACAGGTTGTACAACACGTTTTATCATTCTATCCTTTCAATGTCAGACTCTTGTCTTTTCGAATCCCAACCTTTACCTTTTTTCGAATACGACACACTCTCATCTCCCATCTATCTCTCTCTAACTCTCATTATCTCCCATTTGAGATTGAATCATATCTCTTTCCTCTCTGATCTTCGTCTCTTCATCTCCTCATCTTCGTCTCCTCTCTAAAAACCTTTGAAAAATTTTCGATCGAAAATGTCTCAACCCCCAAATTCACACATAACATCCAAGTGATTCTTTCTAGTTGTCTCAAACACTACATTGTAATATCTTCCATCTGTCTCTCTATGTCTGTTACGTGTATAGAATGTAGAGATATGTCTATTTTTCTTTTACTTTTTGTTGCAGGACATTTTAAGGAAGTTCTTCGATGATCATATCGACGGGAAAACAATGAACAACAACACGGAAACTCTTAAATCAGATGTGTCTAACCAAATGTGGTAACTCAAGTTGGACGATCCTAGCTTCACAGATGGATGGAAGATTTTTCGAAGGCCCATGATTTTCGAATTGGTGATTTTTTTTAGTTTTTTGTAACAAAGATGACATGGTTTGCATGTCACTAGTTTCGAAGACAGTTTGTATAATTTGCAATATTCATCATCACCATCATCAGTTGTGATTGACATGAAACATAGTTGATGATCCGTAAGGCTAACAGTTATGACCATGCCTAGGATGCATCCGGAGCTGTAAAGATGGAAGGAAATATTAACGTCAACTTCACCATGGTTCGTTTTGGGTAAAATTGTTACTCAAATGAGTAAGGATGTTACTTCAGGCTATCCGGTTATTGGGGAGTGTTGCTAGATGCCAACCTCGATTAGTTAATTAGGGGAGACTAATTGGCTACCGGTTTAGTGACGAACCTACGAGGTCACACGCATACGAGTGTCTCGGTATCTGCTTATGATTGTTAGACAATCAGTGTTGAATGCAATTATATTTATCCGCTAGCACCGAAGAATATAATTGTATTTGGTTTTTTTTTTGTTAGTACATCAGATGTACGAGCAAATATGTGTATCGAGATATATGTACTTAGACTGTTTGAGATATTACATAAAGGCAAGTGGGATATTGAAAGTATTATGCCTATTATGTAATATTCTGATAGTCTAGGGTTTAAGTTGTAATTATTAACAGTTAATAATTATTTAAGAAACGAAAAACAGGTTTTCGTTATCGTTTTTCATTAGCACGAAAATCAAAGACAGAAACCCTAAAAGCCGTCACAGAGAAAACGAAAAACGAAACAGTTTCGTTCATCGGGGAATTCTGCACCAACGGTTGGAAAGCAGATCCGATCTCGGCGTGGATACGCGTAGAGGGCTTGCGCTATCAAGTCTTCACATCCGACAATCACACGTTCAACGCAAAAGGTATTACAAAATCGTTTCTAAATCAGTTCGTCGTTGAAATCCCGAAAAACCAATTCTTCAACATGACTAGATCTCATATTCGGGTTGATAAAAACACGCTTCCGCACCCTAAATCAACCCAATAATAACTGTCCTAAGACATATAAAAATAGGTCTACATACAATCAAGCAACTAAACTGAGATTTTCCTTTAAAAAATTCCTTAATGTGTCCTTCTTCTTCATGCGACTATAAGTGTATAGGATGGGAGGCCATTGGTCCCCATTTGTAACACATAAGTGGCAATACTCTTCCCCTCAACAGTTGTATTATTTTACGGGTTCCTGGGAATCATATATTCGCTTCATATCCACCTTTCCAATTTTTCGGTCTACTTTTCAAAATATAAAACTATGAAGTCAATTTCAAGATTTTGGGAGCAAATGGAAAATGTCTAAATACAATCCAGGTTTTTAATCATGGTATCCTCCGTATTCTTGTTTCTTTCACACAAACAAGGGGTTAAAGGTCTTAGAGAACGTTTAATGATGAATTTTATGTCCAACTTCACAACTTCTCAGGTAGGTTCTATGCCATAAATAATAATAATTCATTTACTTACGACAATCAAAATCTATAGCATGAAGAAAAATGATAACTTGTATATGATAGAGTCTCATCGTATATGATAGTATATATAGAAAACTAACAGAAAAGCAAGGTTAAATGCTTGAAGAACTGGTCTAATCTCTGCCATGAGAGACCGATATCGCACAAGCTGCAAAGCTTTGTGCACATCAGAATCCATGAACGAAGCCATTCATGTCAGTTTGGGGAATGTCGTCGAGCAACGAGTCGATGCTACAACCTTCCTCTAAAATCTTCTCATCGAACTCAAAATCATCGTGAAAGAAGCTGTGAGCAGTGAACCTTTCATGCCCATATGGCCTGGTACCTTCTGCTTCCTCCTTGATTTCCTTCCTGTTCTTGTCTTTACGTCTGCCTCTTGCAGGCACGGAGGAGGAAGTAGAGTCTAAGTTTAAGCTCTTGATATAGTCCTGCAAGAGAGACAAGCGTGGATACTTGGACTTGCATTTCCTCTTAGAGAACTGTCTACGTTTCGTTGCGTTCCAATGGTTCTTGATAGAGTTCTCAGTCCTCCCTGGAAGTCTCTTTGCAATCTCAGCCCACTTGTTGCCGATCTCTTTGTGCGCCTCTATCAGTACCTTGTCCTCATCTTCACTCCATGTATCCTTCTGCATTTACATATATTCATAAATCAAACTTGTACAACACGAAAAGAATAAATCCATGTGAGAATTTCAAAGTGTAAAACCTTGATATCAGGTCTTAAATGGTTGTGCCACCTCTCTCGACATTGCTTTCCGATTCTCCCGGGAAGCATTTGAGCGATGTGGGACCATTTCCTTAATCCGTATTGTTCTACCAGTTGAATCAATATCCTAACAAAGCATTAATCTTGCATAAGTTTAGATCAAATCTAAACATTGGTTACATATATATTGAAGGATTGATTTTACCTGTCCTCTTCCACAGTCCATTGTCCTTTGACAACGGTCGACTTTTTTCTTCCTTTCCAAGATTTCCTCGTGGGAAAAGCTCTGCTCTTGTTCAATCCCGTCGCTTTGTAGCAATCGTTTTCCGCAGAAACGCATGAAACTTCATCTGGGATTACGAAATTCACGGGCTTGATGATATCTTGATAATCAAACGGGGTCATCATCATCATGTTGTTTTGTTCAGTGCCAATCCCACGGTGATCAACCATGTTTCCTTGATGAGGCTTGCTGCTAAAGAAGTGATTGTTTTCTCCTGTTTGATAATGGTTCATCAAATGCTCACGACCCAAAACGTTCATGTTGTCTGTAAATGGCTTAGACTCGTACAAGTATATCTCATCTGTTGATGAACAAACGTACGGGTATGGCTCGAAAGGGCCATTACACGGAGTCTGGATACCGAACAACGGATTCGAAGATGACCCATCAACGTTAAACTGATCAAGATGGTGAAAATCTTGAAGAAAATTGGTGGGTTTTGAGTGATTTGGGATTTCAAATGGGAAATCCTCATCATCATTAGCCTTCATACCTTCTTGAGGTTTCATGTTTTGTTCTTCAGGCAAGAAAACTGTTTGGCTGACAGGAAAATCAATCTCACTAAGATTTTCCATTCCGAGATAAACAACAAAACATCGGATTCTATTGTTGTCGAGTGAGTTTATGTGTTTCTCATGTTTGTAAGTCATTAACTAAGAAACGAAAATTGACATTTATTATGAGTTAGTATTCTTCATAACGTTCGAAGTCTGTTGTAGAGTTAGTGCCTCTCTTTATTGTTCTTTGTCTCAAATGTTTTGGTCATACCGTATTTAATTTCTCTCTCTCTCTCTCTCTCTCTCTCTCTCTCTCTCTCTCTCTCTCTCTCTCTCTCTCTCTCTCTCTCTCTCTCTCTCTCTCTCTTTTTTTTTTTTTTGCTTCATGCCTCAAATTAAATGTTTGTTAAAATATCTAAGGGAATTCTTTTAATTAGTTGCAATAAAATGTTTTTTTAATTCATACGCATTTTTTTTCCTTTTATTATTCAAATATATGATTCACGGGTGAACTCAGACATGAATTGGTTGAACCGCAACTATTTGCTATCTCGGATGATTTCTAACGTTTAAAATGAGAATCATTTTCAAATCACCTTGATCAAATGTCATTATTTCAAAATGACATAGTTTTAAAATTTATTTTATCAACTATTAACCACTATTATTTCGAATATTCATATCATACATAAATGTTATAATACATCATTGCATTTTTATGACATATAAATAAAATTTTCTAAACAATCAACAAAAAACCAAATCACGTAAGAATATATTATTACGAGTTGGCACATCCTAGTGGCACACATTAGTACATGTTATTAAATTTTCTTTTTTTCTATTGTTTGACAAACTGCAACAAATCTGTAGAGCCAATACGATGATATTTTTGCCCTAATATGTTTTCGGAACCTTGAAAAATTGCAATAAGTGCTCGAATCACAAGACGATGACGCCTTAGACATGGATGCGTTAAAATGGTTCTTGAACATCCACAATTCAAAGAAAAATTTCATATAGAAAGAATAAGGTAAAACAAAATGGTTGGGACCACGTTGTTCTCAACGGGCAGATGCGAAGAATGATTGAAGATGATCGTGTTTTTTTTTCCGACTCGATCATTCAAGACAAGAATAAGTTGACTGGACCCAGTTACGATTTTTTGGAGTGAAACGTTGATGACTTAGAAGCTTGCACCAAGTTTCCTTGGGTAATGTTCACATTTCTTCATGTTTTTTTTTTTGTGAGATTAATCATATGCTCAACAATTTTAGAGGCAATGTGAAGCACAATTGAACTTTTGCAGGATTATGATGCCTTTGAAGATATGTGTAGCATAATTCAAATTTATTTAATTAGTTTAACTCTATTGGAGAGTTTAATAATATTTGTATCCAACTTAAATAAATTCTTATATACGAAAATATTCGGTATTGTCAGATAAGTTCTGATTTACCATTGCGAAACACTAATTTTCTAAATATCCAAGGATGTGCAAGATGATGTACAAATCAAAACTTATCCATTGGTAAAACTTGCAAGATTGAAGCAATTAAATTGGGATTCAAAATTGTAACAATGTGCATCTATGGGTTGTGTCGCTAGATTGTGCCACAACGTAATGGCACAGTGTTGGTCTACTCATCACAACGTTTTTATAACATTTCTTCTTCTGCACTTTAGGTATCAAAAGTATCATCACGTCCAACGGACCCGATATCATGTACACAACATATCTTAAGCCTAACGAAATTGATCTAATTATTGATGACTGGATGGAGAGGATAAGTAGAGGTGTTCATATTTTCTTTGAATCTCTACGAAATTGATCTCCTAGTGGGACCTCAGAAAAAGTTCATTTACCATCAAGAAGAATGTCCTCGTAATCTCCCCACCTTCAAGAATGCCCCACAATATAAAGATTCCATATTGAAACTATCTACACGAGATTGATGCAATCGTTCAATGGACGTCTCAGTAATTTTGGAGAACGTCTCAATAGTTTTGAAGAATCACTAAAGAATATTGAAGATAGCATCATAAAAGATGTACAAAAAGAGGTACTAGTCACATGTGATTTTAATCTTTATGATGACTATGGAAAAGGAGAGGGGACACGTCATGAAGTATCATAAAATACCTTTGTTCGAAGACTTGACCAAAGACTTTGAAAAGACGAATGGAATTGCAATCATCAAATTATGAGAGAAAATCATACACAGATGATAGAAAATATCCAAATAAAGGTGAAAAAATTGCTGGAGAATACAATGAGGAAGCTGTAAAAGTGGGAAAGCTAGAGAGAAAGCTCTAGCAAAAGTAGTTACTATAGAAAAAGCTCCAACAATTGAAAAAGCCATTGGAAAGGAAGATTTAACAAGTTGAAAGCTGGAGAGAAAGCTCTAACAATTAGGGAAACTAGAGATCTGTAATGGGAGAAGCAAGTGATGTAAAACCACTAAACTTTGTGACCTATGACATAAAGGAGTTTGTTTAAATTTTAAATTCCGTTAATAGTTCGAAGTTTTGGATGTCTGACATCGAGATCTGATTTTTTTTAAATTCTGATCACACAAACCAAAGAGATTTTAGGGCAATGTATGAATTTATTTATTATTTAATTTTTTTTGTTTAATTTTTCTCCTCCAATTAATGGCACATTGTTACCCGGCGGGTTATGGCACAACATTGAGTCTATTCCAGGTGACACAACGTTATGACACAATTGGAATGACACAACGTTGTGCCCAAAACATCCATACCATGGGGTTGTATCACCCCATTTTTGATTCGTAACAACATGCCACTACTCAGTGACATAACCCGAAGAAGAAGAAGAACATGTATTACTTGTTTAAAAGTGGAATAAGACTTTCATACAACCTAGAAGAATATGTTTCTTTTTGTTTTGGAGAAGAAGAATACGACGACGTTAAGTTTTTTTTTTTTTGTAAAATCAAGTAGGTAAAAAAACCGTTATGTATAGTGCATCAACCAATCAAAAGCATTTATTTCGATCAAAAAATCACATGAAATTGTTTAGGAAGGAAAAGTATTTTGGGATTGACGTTAATATTATAATATAGCATGTCATTACAGATTAAAATCTTGGTAAAGGGGCATGCACAAATTTTTTTACATTCATTAAAATCATTTTAGAACTACTCCCGTTTCAAATGTCTAGTTCACTCATGAATAAGTTTCATCATAAACATGTGTGACTTGCACACACACATTATTATATGTGTGTATATATATACATGTCTAGATACATATATAATTGTCTTAGTGTGTTTTACGAATGTCTATTTGTGTTAGTTCAATTTGTGTTTGCAAGATACAAAATATATCTCTCAACCAAAATTTGGATCCTCTTATTAGGGAGTATATATGCTTATTAGTCGGATCCAAGTATAAGAAATATGGAACCGTAGTGTCATAATGTCAATGATTCTCTTCTAAAATTATAGAATTTTCTTGTATATGTATAATAATAAAAAATTGAATTTATATATATGTATGCATATATAATACATTTATTTGTTTTTAATTTAAAAAATGTATGTTATCGTCTTCAAAATATGTTATAATGACATATATTTAAATGAATAATATAACAAGTGCTGTCAATAGTTTTAACTTGCAAAACGTTTGTGGAATGATAATGTAAATGAAAACTATTTAAAGTTTATTGTATTTGTTAATATAGATTTTAGTTTGTATATTTCATACTGAAATATATTGTTGGTTCTAGTCAACAATATGATGTTATTTGTCTATGGGTAGGATAATTGGTAAATGTGGATGATTTTCATCTTATAGATAATATGTTTGAATTCTTCATTTTTTAAATGTTTTTTATGTCAAATTATCAAGGATACCTTTTTTAAGATTTTATTGCTTCACGTATATCCTCGAAAATCTGAAATTTAAATTTTTTTGAGAAAAGACAAATGTACCCTTATTTTTTCACCTAAAAATACATAGGATTTGACATTTTCCGAAACGGAACCTATTTCAAAGTTGAGAGCAAGACGAGACGATTTCGAAGTTGAGAGTAAAGAACGAGATGCGATTTCGAAATTGAGAGCAAGGACGAAGAAGCGATTTCGAAATTGTGAGCAAGGAGCGAGAGACAATTTTGACGAGAGATGATTTCAAAGTTGAATCGAAGAGGGTTAGGAGTTTCAGTGAGACACTTGAGAAATAATCATGAACTCTTCGACTCAAGAGACTCGTTGGATCACAAGGGTTGCTTGAATCGCAAAGATAGTTTGAGTCACAAGGATTGCTTGAGACATATGACCTTGAGACTCATTGAATCGCAAGAGTCGTTTGAGTCGTTAGGGTCGCTTAAAGTATAAAGATAATATAAAATTATCAATATTATATAGATAGAGTTGAAGTTGAGATTTTTTTTAAGGAAATGTTAGAATTTAAACCCTAATAGCATATCACATGTATTTTTTTTATCCAATCTAACAAATATTAATGGCTTTTATTTTAGAAAGAGTTAATTTTATTGTATTTTAAATTAGAGTTTCGTTATAGGGGTTTTTTCCTCGCCTATGGTGTTGCCATGTCAGCGCACGAGAGGAAAAAAACCCAAAAATGCCCTTCCAGTTTAACGCCCACCACTGCTAAAACTATTCCTTTTCCCAACCAATAAATTTACAACCGGTGATTACAACCGGATTTACTTCCCCTTTCTTCTCGTTCTTTCATCTTCCTGAATCCTTTAATTCAATTAAATACAGTTTCGTGAATTCCAAGAGATTGCAAATCCATGGGTTCCAAGAGATTGCAAGAGATTCCTACTGATTTCCCGAGCTTCCTATTTCGATTGCAAGAGATTCCCAGAGATTTCGGAAGGAACTCGAAATCCATGGGTCAAGGACCGTCGATCGTCAGGACCGACATCGTTGGAGACGGCAGAGCAGCTTGGAGGGAAGCGTAGAAGAAGAGGAGACGAGAGAGGAGCGAAGAGAATGAGAAGCAGCGGCGGCGCTAGAGATGGAGGTGGTTGATCTAGAAGGAGGGCAACAAAAAGAGAATGAGGAGGACCAAAGGGGGCAAGGATATGACAAATCAATCTTACAGAAAGACTCGCTTCGATCCATTGTTCTATGATATCGGAAAGATAAAAAGAGCGATTAAGGTAGGCTTTCGTGTACCTGTGACAGTATCCATGAAGAACACAAAAGGATCAATTTCGTCGATTGGTGAGTCCAAATCTTTTGCGAAGTGGTTTTAGGGAGAGTCTTAACCAATTGATACAATCTTATATGGAATGACAAACCCGTAACCCTGTCGCATGGGAAGAACACGAGATTTTCCCTACTCCAGCATCAGTGGATCAAGAGACAGACGAGCAGGATGAGGATCATGAGATTCAGGAAGATAGCAGTGTTGAGTCTCCTCCTCTGTCTCTACCCTCACTAATGAGAACCGTAAGCGGCGATGGAGATGGATTCTGTTGGGTATGGCTCGTGTGAAGCACCTTATGGTTGGACTCGTGAAGAAGCGACGAAGGAGAGAGAGAGCCGTATCTCCATCGCCTGATATGTGGCGCTTGAGAACCAAAAGTAGAACTTGGGGTATGTTAAAATCAAATATACTATGTTTTGAATGGATCATGATATTGTTCTTACTCTTTGGAGGATTTTAGGTGCTTTATGGCAATGATCTGGACACCAGTGTGTTTGGCAGTGGATTTAGCTCATGTGAGGCATCAGAGTCTTGGAAGTATAGCAAATCGGGTAGGAATCTGAATACTACCGCCAAGCTTCCTGGCTCTCTTCTCCGCTTGGAAGACTGCAAGTCTGTTTGTGTCCCTCGCTTAAGCGTAGGGATGTGCTTTTCGTCACAGTTGTGGGTAAGTTATAATTATCTTCTCCAATAAAGAAATAACAAGTCAAAAGTGTTTGTAGTGAGCATATTTTTTTGACTTGCACATAACAACAACATTATCTGCTTCTGCTGCTTCGTATTTTTGCATATTTTAAAGCATTTTAAGTACATATCGAATTAAGTTACGGCTCAGTCTATATGAGCTCAACTGTTTATACTTCCATTACCTTCTTTTTTACCTCCCAGGAAACAAATGTTGGTAAACAGAAAGGAGAGAAGGACCGCCTCTATTCACTCTGCCATTTGCATATGGGTGCTCCGAGAGTCTGGTATGCTGTTCTGGATGTTGCAACTATTATTTCAAGACAACAAGAGAGAGCTACATCGCGGAATTTTCCATAGGAAGTTCTGCGATGCATCATGAGACTGTAAGCACCATTATACATATGCTCATCATTAATGCACATTACTATTTTCACAGCAGCTTATGAAAATATGTGGATACATGAAGTAGTCATTCCACTTTGTGGATTACGACTCAATAAGCACTTAGGATTCCAAGTGCTCTAAACAAGCTTATGCATAAATTCAGTATCATTACGTTGTAGGAACTCACTTATGCGGTACTTAAAGTTGGCTCATTTTGCAGGTGAGGACAATGTCTCCATATGTATTGAGTACAGAGGGTATACCGGTATCCCGATGCGTTCCGAGCTATGGTCGGTTTGTAATTATATTTCCCGGGTCCTATTATTCTGGCTTTGCCACCGCCTTCAGCTGTTTGGAGAAAGTGAATTTTGCTCCTCTGGATTGGTTGCCTCATGGACATACTGCTCTCATGTTGAATCAAGAAAAGAGGAAAATATCGTCGATATCGTATGATAAACTGTTATTCGGTGCTGCAAGGGAAGCCGTGAGATGCCTGTCTGAATCTCTGTTGTTCAGGAAAAACACACCAGCAAACACGAGATGGAAAGATGCTTGTGGATCGGAGGGGATATTGTATAAGGTCCTCAAGGTATGTTTCTTCTTGCTATGCTTATTTGTCGTCTCCTTTAGGTTTTGCTACCTATCATAAACTTGCTCAGTACCTTTATTTTCTCTATTATTCGCCAATGTAGTCACGAGTAAAGCATGAAAGGAGTCAAATGGAATATTTTAGCAATCCATTGCAATCACAATAGATGGACGAGTACCACGATGCTGAGAGCAAGCGGAAATGTGATATATGTTTTGTGGATTTGCATCTCTCTGCAGTTCAATGCTCATGTTCCGCTGATCGCTACTCATGCCTGATCCAAACGAAGAAGCTCTGTCCCTGTGCCAACAAAACATTCCTGTATCGGTACACTATCGATGACTTGAATGTCCTTGCTGATGCCTTGGGAGGTTAATACAACGCCATATACAGATAGGCAAAACAGTATCTCAACTTTTCTTGCTCATCCATGGCTGCCGGATCCTATACCTCAAATCCGGAAACCCAACGCCAAAACAAGAAACCTGATGAGAACCCTCTGGGTGCTACACCATCCAACACTAGAAAAAATGATGCAGCTATCATTAAGGCACAGCCGAAGGCTAGAGTGAAGGCAAAGGCAAGGTCTTTAGAGGAGATAATGAAGGTGAAAGAGGACAAGGATGTGTCACCTTCTGTAATGGGAGGAAAAAACATGTGAGAAAGAACTTTTTCCAGTGAGAGCAATTGCATCGAACGAGGTGATGGATATTTCGAGTTCATTGCAATCAGATGAAGGCGATGCTCTTCAAGTGGATGATCCTCAATGTCAGCGTAAAGGAGGAAGTTAGATCAAATAGGAAGAATGGAGAGGAAAGCTCCAAATCAAAGCTGGTGCATTCAGAGAAGTTATCACCTAAGAAATCAAGTATGCCATTTAATTCCAAGAAACAGAGCCAGAACTGACGAAGAGGATTTAGGCTTTTGTGATGTAACCAGGTTATGTAATTTGGTCAATGGTACATATACTTGTGAGCAAACAGAGAATACAAAATGTTATCAATCAAATCCATCATCATTGCTTTGATCATAATCATCATCAACATTGCTTTAACATTTCTCTGACAATCTGGCGAAGGATTGACCAAGGGGAAGCCAGAGAAAGAGACGTTGAAAAGCACGAAAGAACATAAACTGATTCAGAGAGAGAGAGAATGAGGTTTTAGGCGACTATCCTTTTGTTCAAAGTTTCTACCTCATCGCGTTTCCTTTTTCAATCTCTCTCTCCTTCATATTCATGCTGGTATATTCATGCTGGTTCTCATCTTTCCTCTTTCTCCATCTAGCATCTCCATCAGATCTGCCATGGAAATCGAGATTGATCCCTGCCTTCTCATGGCTGTCGAGATTAAGCCCCGCCTTCTCATGGCTGCAACCCATCTCTGCCTTTTGTGATAGGTGTTTATTGTTTTCCGAACTATGTTTGGTGTGTGTATCATTCGTTTGAGGAGAAACCGTGGCGGAAGGGTTGGAGTACAAAGCCACTCGGAGTGGAAATAAGGCCACGGTTGAAGTTTTCCTTGATGGGTTCAGGTAGAGTCGCTTAGAACCCTCTGAACCATGCATCCACTTTTCAAAGGTACATGTGTATGGAAAGGTAATGTTAGTTGTCACTTGAATCATGCCTTCGAGGAGTGGAAGGTCGAGGAAGAGGGCAGGAAGCTCGAGAAACCATACGGTCAGCCGACTGCTACCGGAGAGTATACCATTCCGTCATGGTCGGTCAGTGAGCGCTACGCTAGCACAGGTGAGTTTTCTACCTTTAAGTTCATCAAATCATTTGTCTTAATTCACAGCTTTGCAAAGTTGTGGCAAGAGCTGTAGATTAAGGTGGATAAACTACTGACCTAACTTGAAAAGAGGCGCTTTCTCTGAAGAAGAAGAAAACTTGACCATTGAGCTCTATGCTGTGTTTGGGAATAAGTAAATCATGAAATTCTAACGCTGAGGTTTTATGTATATATATGTGTATATATCTTTCACTTTCTTTGGGTTACTTTGGATTCTGAATTTGGTGAATATATGTATTTGCAGGTGGTCTCAGATAGCCACTCGGTTGCCTCGAAGAAGAGACAATGAGATAAAGAACTTTTGGAACTCGAGTCTTACGAAGAAGCAAAAGCAAAAGGGAATAGAACCGATTCTCTTTTCTTGTATCACGATCTTTTAGTCTTTTTCTCGGCTGGGTTCTGGCATTTTGCTGTAAGCCACAACAACACAAAGAAAGCTCAGAAATTTCTCTCAGAATCCTTAATACGTTTGCTTGCATCTGTGGCTTTTTCCATTTACGATATGGTAAGTCCAATCATCCTTTTCTTGGAGGCTTGAAACCCCAATGTTCATCGTCTCCCTTTCTCAAGCTTTGCCATGGCGTCTCACTTTCTAGCCTTCTCATTTCTAAACTGTATCAGCACCAATACATGGCAGAGGTGGTTCTTTTTCAGCGCGATTCGAGTAGACAACCGTCAGCTCAATCGGAGGCTAAACATCTGCTTAATGCCAATTAAAGACTCCTAAGATTCATTTAACTTTGAAACACCTTCGTTTGTATTACTATACAGTCGAATTATTGCTCATGGAGACGACGGCAGAATCATGGGTTTGGGTATTTTCCCAGAACGTCGAGCACTGATCGAACCCGAGGTTACGATTCCACTATGATCGGTGCTACCTAGGACGGCACGGGGATGCTGCATCGGCACAGGGAACACTCATGGATTTGACTTGGAGCTTGCCTCAGCAAAGAGGTGCTAGCTCGATCGGATCTGCTTCCAATGTCGTGGAGCTTGACTTGCCTACGAAGACGGGTGAGAGGAAGGCGACGCAGCTGGGAACATGCTCTATTGAACCCAATGGAAAATTTAAATGCATTGGAGGTAAAAAAAAAGGTATGCGCTTTGAGTGATTCTTCACCTGTTTGTTTAATCACTGCACTGTAAATTACATGAAAGAGGTTAATTGAGTCTTTAATGAAGATTAAACACCATTAAGGTCTCAGTTCGAGCTGTAATATGACTGTGTTCACCAGGTGGAAGCATTTAGAAACAAATGAAACTAGAATAGGTAAGCCAAGATGATCTGTTTCTTCTGTGTATGTCTTTCAAAAACATTTAGAACGACGTGTCTGATTCATGTCATTCAATCTCTCTTATTGGTCCAGGATTTGACAGCTCTTTCGTGCTGATAATCATCATAGCAGTGAATCTTTTTCACTGTTCTTGAACATTTTTCTGAGTTGCAGAACAAATTATCTTAGTTTTCTGATGTTTTTTTGACTCTGTATGTTCTAATAGATTGTAGGAGCACAAACGCCCTAGCTTTTTCTCACAGACACATCCCCAAGTAGTCACATGAACATGAAATGCTGCGTAGGCTCCATATCTTTCTTTGACATGATTATAAGTAATTTATGGGGCAATCCATTATAGCCTATCCGGCAGTTGAAAGGATGAAAGGGTTACATTCGAGATAGCATGAATCTCTTATGTTTTAGGCATTTTAGGTCACCTTAATTTTAAAACAAAATTAAAGCATTTTACTTCACTGAAAACTGGTAGGCAGAGGAAATTTCTTTCTACATTTTTTTTGGCTCTGTCTCTATTTCTTTTGCTTGCTTTTATTTTGGGTATGAACTCTAAATCTATAGATCTTACAGATTTTCACCATGGTCCAACCTTTCATCATAAGAAACATAATCCTCTGGGAATATCCCAAATAGCTGATGTGATGTTGTCACCCACTTATTTTGTCTGTTTGGATACAATGAAAGTTGATGCACATTCTTACAAGTCTGTTATAACATAAAGACATGGGCAAAGCTGGTGGAATTGCTTTAGTATTTGCCTAGCCTCATCGAACTCACTTCAGAAGGGTATTCCAGATGAAAATGAAGGTCGTGTTTAGGTCCTAGGGAATCTGATAATGCAATCATCATACTTCGGGAGTAAACATAGCTTGATGGTTTGTCTCCTATTTCTCTTCTCATTTTATTTTGCCTTGATCTCTTTGATTATACCACTAGCTGGCTGCAGACTTGACTCCTCGCATTGTTCTAATATCAATGTCTTACTTCGGGCTTGCATCGATTTGTGTGGCACATTTTAGAGTCAACTTAAACAAGGTTCAAATGCTGCTGTCGAACCCTTGGAAATGGCCCTTACTGTCTTCTATTTCTCTTCACAAATGCTGTTGTCTGACTTTTGTGTGACAAATGTAGTTCCATGTTTCTATCTCTAATTTCACATTTTCTAGCCACTTTAGTCTTGAAGTTGATCCAACTTCTGAGTTACTTTGGATTGTTTATCTGCTGATTTACCATTCCCGTGAAAGATCTGAGGGGAAAGATGACATGCTCTCTTGTGCGGTATGCTATTCTGCACTGTTATATTACCTACACTTGCACACTCGCGCACACATGTGTATGTGTTTTACTTCATATTTGAGGTGTGTTCACGAGTCTTTTATTAGGAAATTGAAGTCATATGTATGTCTTTCCTTTTGTTTCCTGGCGTTCTCAATATGATGATCCTTGAACATTTTTATATACTGATATGAAGCTATGCATCATGCTCTTTCCTTTTGAGTTACGAAATTCATCATTAAATGTGGTTGCATATCTTGCTAGGTTCCCTATGGAATGATTTTTATGGACATCATTGTTTTATATGGATTAATTTTCACCTCTTCAGGTCCAACACAATAGGAGATCATATGCTCTTTGGCTTATGTACATCAACAGTCGGAGACAACTTAATGATGAATTAATTGCATATGATTATGCCCTTTCGGCCCTTTGCCACCATGCATCCGCATCTGATATCGATAGAAAATTTGCCAGTGCTTGCATATTAGATATTTTCTTGCAGATGATCAATGTCTTGTGCATTTCTGGGAATGTTACAGAGGCAATCCAGAGCAATTTGCAGGCTTCTCAATCCAGCAGCGGTTTTCGATCACCCTCATTTTCTTATGCGGTCTGATATTCTCACATAATTAACACTTTCTGACAAATGTGTGTTCTGGGTTTGTTGTGTGTACTTAGTCGTTTACAGGAAGCTGCCTTATTCTATCGTCCAAGGGCTTGAAATGGAGAAGGAACTGGCTTCAATAGAATGGCCTTCTATTGATTTGGAAGGTGATCAGAAGCTGATGGCCCTCCGTTTTTTCGAGAGAGGAGTGCAGTCTGTTAAACTTTGTAGCGGTAGTGGCTCATTTGAAAATGGAAGCGAGCGATCACCTCTTTCGTGATAGATACCGATCATACTTCAGCTGCTCATTAATTTAAGTTTAAATCAAATTATCCGTGAACATGTTTAGTGGCATTAAAGGTTCAAGTTTTTCAGGGCTCCTAAACTGTATTGTTATAGCTCGCTCCTGAGGACCGTGTTGGCCATTTCTTTGATAACGGGATGTCCTTGCTTTGATAAAGGGCAAGAAATCCAATTGTGCTCCGCCGATCAACGACAAGGGTACAAAGGAAGCACCCGAAGATGATGATTCGTTTGTTCTTGCCGCTATTAAGAAGAAACAGATGAGTGCGAAGAAGATTCGTCTCACTTAAGTGGATTTAACTCCAATCTATTTTAAAAGCCGTTTGCCAGTTCCGGTCGTTTTTACATTTTTTCAATAAAAGCATTGTTGATTTTGTCTGCATAATACTTTGTACTTTCCTATTTCCAATTTTTATATTGCATTTAACTTTAGAATCATTTCCTTACGTTGCGTCGCAACGAACCCAATTTCTCTTTCACCTAACCCAAGCATTAGCTTGCAATTTGCATATCATTCATTCCGCCATTATGCTGCAAATATTCCAGGTTACATACAAAATATGGTCATTTTCCAGCCTTCTAAACTGTTGTTTTTCATTGGTTTGAATGCTACAAAACAAGCATCACAATCGTCATTCTTGGTTTACCAACACCACCAAACCACTCGAGGTTTCCGTTTCTCAATGGTATCACCAACAACAGCTAAAACGTTCCTTTTTTATTTCATACAACTCATCACACTATCAAACATTGATCAACACACTTACCAACCATCGGGGAACCCATTCATTTTATTTTAACAGTAAGCCTTCAAAATACAATATTCCTCCGACCAAACAAATCCAAATGAAACAGTTACTTCTTAGTTAATAATTTGTACATGATATGAAAAGTCTACTAAAACATCATAAATTTGCAACTCAAATAGTTTTTCTACATAAGACATGCCAATTCGCCTGGAATCTTTCACTTTCACGGGTAGATAGCATGCTATCCTCGCCAGGGTTGCAATGCATTCCAACTTTTCACATTGGTTGCAGAGTCAGCTATTGAAGTTGTGGAATTGCCTCGACTCCAACCTCCCAAACAGCCCCGCCCACTTCCAGTCTATGCTCAAGCTGCATACGATAACAAAAGAGCAACCGCCAACATGGGAGCGAAGAGCGAACATCAATACATATTTTGTCAGAAACATTATCCACACAAGGATCAAAGAGCAAGCATCTTAACATAATTCGGCAAAAGAATGTACTTGAAAAATCACTCAAGTTAGCCTTCAAGCTAGCTCACAAATACAAAGTCATTTATGTAGTAGTTTTGATGCCAGGGAAGCCACCTTGTTTCCACGATGACGAACTCGCACCGAAAATTATGAAATATCTTTTTTTGTCATTTTTTAGTGAATAATTTCAAGTGCGCTGCAAAAACCTTCACTATTACTTTTCTCTTTGACTTATACATCTATATATCTAATTCATACATTAAAACAATCATTCTCTATGTTCATATTGTCCCGTGTGCATATCAATTTTAAAAATCTTATACAAACTGCACCATGAATATATTTTAATAATCACAGATCCACGCATAGCGCGGGTATCACCTAGTTACTTAAAAATAAATAACTTAAAATAATTATTATATATTTATTACAAATAAAAATAAAAAATATAAATAATTTAAAGAAATAGGTTTGTTATCTCAAAAAAAAATATATATATATATATGTGGTTATATATTTCATAATTTTGATATTTTATAGTTTAGTGGACATGATATAAAATTATAAGGTTAGAAATCAAATCAAAATTGAAAATATTATTATATTCTCCTTCAATAATTAAATGTTTGAGTTTTAGAATATCATAAAATTTTATATATGCTTCAATTCTAGGACTATGAAACAACATAATAAAATTAAGGAAGAAAATTAAATAAAAAAACACTAAACAAATCAATATATATATAATTTATATTACATCTTCATCTACCTATAAGACCATTTTATTGGTGTTATTTTAACAATGTTAAAATTTAATGATATATTATGATATTTTTTTAAAACTAAGGAGTTGACTTGTGGTTATATTATATAGTCCAACATGACAAAATTATCCAAATTATAAATTCACTTTGTTGTTAAGATTGGAATTTTTTGAATAAGTGCGTAGATATACGACCCATTTAGCCCCCCGAATACAAATTTACATACAAATCCATTATAGATCTTTTAAAAGATGGTGTTTTGTAAATATAATGATATAATTTTGAATATAAATATCGTTCAAGACAAATATATGCAGAAACAATCGTTATTCGTCTTCCAAATTCTAAAAATATATTTATTAGTTACTTGGAAAACTAAAACTTTTTTATGTGTTCGCTATATGATTTTATGAATATTTTAGACAAAACATGTCTCCTCTTATTTAATTTTGTATATAATTACAAAATAAATCCATCATGAAATTTCCTTTTTCCGAACTATATTCTGCAGAAAAAAAAGTAGAAAAAAAAGTAGAAAAAATCTAAAGTCGCGGCTAAGCTGGAAAAGTATATATACCACCAAAATATTCTATTTTACAATAAGTCAATATTAACCGTCAGATGATACACGATTGATGTCGTGGCATCATCGTATATATATTCCTCTATGCGCGTGGGCACATAGAATCTCTCCTCTTTCCTTTTTTCGACCTTCATCAATCACCCGTCTTCCTGCTTCAGATTCCCGGGAAAGTGCGAGAAAATCGAAGAAACTATACTCAAGCGCCGAGGAAATAGCGGAGTGACATGAATAGACCATCGTCTTCGAGCTCCGATTTGGACTCCCCGCTCCGATATGATCCTCCGGGGACTCCTCCCTACGAATCTCCGGCACTATCTCCGGCGGGATCGCTAGACGAGCAAACTCGAGAGAAGGAGTTTCCTCTAGGATCACCGGAGAAGACGTCACGGTCTAGGTCTATGGAGATGACCCTCCCGGTGAGATCGCCGGAGAAGCCACCGACACCGTCTGTTTCCGTGGAAAAGCCACAGATTTCGGTTGATAATTCGATGGCAATCGTGGCTTTGGATAAGTCCATTCAGTTCTCTCCATCTCCATCACCGCCGCATTCGCTTAATCATACTACAGATACAGAGGATGAGAAATCTACGGGTGAGAATATACAAACGACGAAAGCGAAAAGCAAGTTTTCAGCAAAGGAAGAAGTAAAATCTTCAGAGGATAAAACACCATCTCCGGTGGTGCTGTACAATCGATCTGTGAAAGAACGGGCTCCTCCGGTGATAAGGAAGAGTAGTCGAGAAAATTCAGGCGCCGGCGGCAGATCGGGAGCGGTGTTAGCTATAATGAAGAGGTCGAGGAGGGAGGAGTTAGCGAAGTTTGCTGCTCTAGGGTTTCGGCTAAGCGAGGTCGTATTGGGCTTGATTTCGTTTTCTATCATGGCTGCTGATAGAACTCAAGGATGGAGCGGCGATTCGTTCGACCGTTACAAGGAATACAGGTATCGTTAACTGGTCTCTTAGTACGATCTTCTACTGATTCATTTAGGTTTTGATGTTCGCGAATTTGGGTTTGTGAGATCTGCCATGAATTTGGATAGAGGGTATAAGTTGATAATGGCAAGAAGAAGAATATCATAAGGACTTGTAATAGGTACGAGTTCTCTTTGGAATTTCGAGCATTGGGTCCTTGCAATTGAATAGTCAACCTTCACATTTACTTAAGATTAGTGGTAAAAGTTTAGGCATTGTTCCATCTTTCAGAAGTTCGAATTTGTGATTTGTTCCGATCATTTTGTCCCATGTCTTGGGTTATGTCAACTTAGCATGATTGGATTTCGGGTGTTAAAGTTGAGTTGTTCATGTAAGTAAATCTTATTAGCAATCTGGAGTGCAAATAAAGACGAATCTTCCCCATAAATTTGCTCTAATCTTCATCGTCCAAAACTAACATATTTATTGGTTTGTATGCACTAATATTTTAGGTCAGAATGTTACGTTTTGGTTGAACTTGTTTAAAAGCTTAATTGATAAATTTAGACACCTTTTTGATGGTCTTAAATCTTATCATCTCTATTACTTTGGTGTTCATTTGAGGCACCATAAGCTCCCCTACGAGTTCGTGGCCTATTTAGGGTGGTGCAATTTGTTGTTGTTTTCCATCTGATATGAATTAGTTCTTGAGTTTTTCCTAACAATCTATTTCATAGATGTTCTAAATGCTGGCACGTTTCATTACAGGTATTGTCTGTCCGTTAATGTGATTGCTTTCGTGTATTCTGGTTTCCAAGCTTGTGACTTAGCCTACTATTTGATGAAAGAAAAGCATCTGATCCACCATCACCTTCGTCGTCTTTTTGATTTTGTCATGGATCAGGCAAGTTATCGAGCGGGTGAAGTTTATTTTCCTGAAGAATCTATTATCAGCTTTTGCATTCTCTTGAAGGTTTCATGCATTATGTTATTACTTTGAATGACATCTTCTGCTTTAAACTATATTGCTTTATTTTTGGATGAGGCAAAAACTGTTAATGAATGCATAGAAATCTTTGTTAATGTCACATGAGGCATTGACTAGTATTTTTCACCGTGGTATTTTTGCTTTCAGATACTTGCATATCTTCTGATATCAGCGTCATCCGCGGCTGCCACACGCGTTGACGATTGGGTTTCGAATTGGGGAAAGGATGAGTTTACAGAGATGGCCAGCGCCTCGGTTGCTATGTCATTCTTGGCTTTCCTTGCCTTTGCTTTGAATTCATTGATTTCAGGTTACAATCTCTTTACCCAGGAATATATATGATACACCGTCTCCTTCTTAATGTACAGTCCTCCCTAAAGAATCACGTACCAGTAGTAGATTCTATGCATTGCTTATGAAAAGTATACTTGGTCAATTTTGATGATTTCAAAGTAAAGTGAACGTCTTATGTCTTCATAGTTTAGCCTTTCTGGAAGAACGTATGTGGTGTTGAGGTCCAACAGTCTGTATTTATGACCAAATCCCGATTAAATTATTTAACCAAATTTTAATGCTCATTCTAATTATACTTTTTGATTTGAGTTAGTGCCTTTGCATGTATGAAATATTTAATGTTTAGTTATCGAAAGTTGAATGAAAAATATTAACTAACTGCTAAAGAAATGGTTAACATTTCGCTAAAGCAATTAAATTGGATTGGACGAAAGCCATTCTAAGTTACTTTAAAAAATAAAGAAAAAATATCAAAGATATATCTTTCAAGTATATCTTGAAAAACAAGAGATGTATCTTTATTTTTATTAATAAAAAATACGATTTTTTCGAAATAAAACCTATTTTTTGAAGTTAAGAGTTAATTTTAACGATTTTTGAATGATTTTTAATTATTTTTGGAAATTGTATGGATCATTTGGATTATAAAGATGATATGGATAACAAAAATAGTATGACTCGCACGGATCGCAAAGATAATATTAGATTGATCTTAAATTTTTTAAAAAGATAGGTAATAGCATATCAAATATTTTTTATTTTAATCCAAATTAATATAATCACTAATAATTTTTTTCTTTACAAATGGTTATTAATTATTCAAAATAAACTAATTCAACTTTATAATAAAGAAAACCAAGTATTTTTTTCATTTAAGTTGAATTTTATTTTAGTAAAGATGTCTATATTGCGTCACGAATATCTCAAAAAAGTTGTTTGATTTTCAAATTAGATTTACTAATCATAACATAATTACCCAAGTTTGAAGGTAAGTTCCCTTCAACATTGTACCAACAGCCCAGACTTACTCATTAGGTCAAAGTCAACCCCTTAATTTTTCTATTGATTAATTCATTTCACACAAAATTTATTCCAACAGTTCATGTTGACCCATCCAATATCCTCAAATTTTTGTTTCGCAGTTGTCTCCCAGACATAATTAATAAAATATTCTAAACTCTATTATATTATTTGTTATACTAGCAAAGAACGGCTAATTTCAAAAATACCCTCATAGAATTAAAACACTTCAAAAATATTTTTTCTGAAAAAGAAAATATTTTTAACTTCAAAATACCCTTATAAATGTTGATATTCTCAAAATACCTTTGCGATCCTACGACCCAGCGACCCAATTCGATCTTGTGACCCTTGTCCCTCTGCGATCCTTGTCCCTCTGCGACCCTTGGACCCCTGCGATCATTGTCCCTCTGCGACCTTTGGACCCCTACGACCCTTGTCCTCTGCGACCCTTGGATCCCTGCGACCCTTGTCCCTCTACGACTCTTGTTACAATAATACTAAATCCACAAAAACAGCGATACTAACAATATAGTCAAAATAATTTATTATTTACAAATTATTTACAAATAATATAAATAATTTTAAAAAAGTTACAATGTACGAAGTTGAATTATCCATTCCCAAAATTATGTTACAAATAAACTGTTAAAAAAAGAACAATGTACCAAATTACATCTTCCATAATCAACGAGTAAACATTTTTTTAGACCCTTGGACCGTGCAACCCTTTTCCCCTCTGACCCTTGTCTCCCTTCGACCCTTGTACCTCTGCGACCACTTGGACCACTGCGACCCTTATCTCCCTTCGACCCTTGTATCTCTACTACCCTTGTACCTCTGCGACCCTTTGTCTCTCTACGACCCTTGGACCCCTGCGCCCTTGTCTCCCTCGCAGGGTCAAGGGTTGAAAGAGTAAAAGGTTCGCAAAGGACAAATGGTGCGACCCTTGCGACCCTTTACGCTTTATTATTTACAAATAATATGAATAATTTTTTAAAAAATTACAATGTATAAAGTTGAATTATCCATTCCCAAAATTATGTTACAAATAAACAGTTAAAAAAAGAACAAGTTGAATTAACGAGTAAACACTTTTTTAGACCCTTGGACCGTGCGACCCTTGTACCCTCTACGACCCTTGTCTCCCTTCGACTCTTGGACCGTGCGACCCTTGTACCCTCTGCGACCCTTGGACCCTTTGGAACCCTTATCTCCCTTCGACCCTTGTCTCCCTTCGACCCTTGTACCTCTATGACCCTTTGTCCCATGCGACCCTTGGACCCTCTGCGACCCTTTGTCCCTTGCGACCCTTGGACCCTCTGCGACCCTTATTACAATAATAGTCAATCCACAAAAAACATCGATACTAACAATAATACATTCTATTGAATAATAGTAAAAAAAAACCAACCAAATACAAACATGAATTTTGTTGTTCAAATGAGGTTCAAAGCAATCCAGATTTGAACGCGTGACTAGTACCGTGAAAATCCTCTCACCAGAAGAAGATGACCCTGACATCGAATCGCCGTCACCAGTCGTTTGCATTTTCGACAAGATGATGATGATGATGAGAGTTAGAGAGAGAGAGAAAGTGTGTCGTTATTAGAAAAAAAGAAACGACTGGAATACGAAAAGACATGACCCTGACATCGAATCGCCTTCAGATGGAATTCGAAAAGTTTTTTCAAATTTTGGTGAAAAGTTCAGCGGGAATTCTGGTGAAAATGAAAAAATGGTCAAAAACCAATAAAAATTGAGGGTGGCATGGGTCGCATATATGCGAACTCGACGAATTTACGGGTTTATGATGATAAAATGCCAAAAACCAATCAAAACAATACATGTACAACGTCAAACTAATTAATGCCAAATGATGGTTGCATGGGTCGCATGGGACACATGGTCGCATATATTGATGAATAGATGCGAACTCGACGAATTTACGGTTTAAGATGATAAAATGACAAAAACCAATCAAACAATGCATTTACAACGCCAAACTAATAAATTCCAAATGAGGGTCGCATGGGTCGCATGGTCGCATATATTGATGAATAGATGCAAACTCGAAAAATTTACAGG
Organism: Gynandropsis gynandra; assembly: GCA_036759665.1. Taxonomy (NCBI): domain Eukaryota; kingdom Viridiplantae; phylum Streptophyta; class Magnoliopsida; order Brassicales; family Cleomaceae; genus Gynandropsis; species Gynandropsis gynandra. The sequence goes on along the minus strand of CM071863.1, from coordinate 23,257,713 downwards.
TTTACACTACAAGAAAATCAGGTTTTAGGGACTGAAAAATCCGTCCCTAAACAGGTTTAGGGACGGATTAGGGACGACCCGCGGTAGTCCCCAATCGCGCATCTCCAAATGCTATCCATCCCAAATCCGTTCCAATTAGGGACGAAAATTTTAGTCCCCAATCCGTCTCCAATTAGGGACGGAAAAAGTAGTCCCCAAACAGTTCCAGGATTGGGGACGAACCAGTTTCCGTCTCTAAAAATTGGAGACGGACCGCTGAAGCCGTCCCTAAATTTAGGGACGACAAATGTTGCCCATCCCTAAATTTAGAGACGGCAGTTTCCGTCCCTAAACTTAGGGACGACTGTTGCCCGTCCCTAATTTTTTTAAAATAAAAAAATAAAATTTAAAAAAAGTTCGATTACATTAAAAGATAAAAATTAGTACATAACAGTAATTACAAAGCATACATATAACCAACATTTTTAATCCTAAGCCGTTCCGATTAGTCGTGATCGGAATCACTGTTCTGAAC
>CM071863.1:23246634-23256933 GCA_036759665.1 Gynandropsis gynandra | reverse complement strand
CGTAACTTACTGTAAAACAAATATCAAGAATTAATAACATTTATAATAGTGAAATTAGATCATAGTAGGATATCATTATTACCTCGAGATACAACTCGTTGTACTCTTCCTGACTAAGAGTAGTTTGTGAGCCGTCTTCTCTCGGGGGAATTTGCGATACTCGCTCCGCTGCCATGTTTTCAATTTCATCGTGAAGGCTTTTCGCCTTAGGATCCACCCACGAACCATCTGACTTCTTAACGTGCGTACGTTCCAACAATTCTAGATACGATGGTTCGGATCCCTTCTCTTTCGCCTGAAAAAAATAAAAAAGACATAGTTTAATGAAATGTTAATTTTATATAAATGCATAAAAATTTAATAAAGCTTACAAGATCTTCGTATACTTCCGCAAAAGAATGAGATCCTACCGTGTGTACGCTTATCATGTATCCTTCTCTATCAGAACGCCGGGATTTACTTGCTCGCTCGCTCTTTGCCTTAAATTCTAGGGAATCCCAATATGTGCACATCTGATCCCAAATATCTTCCGCCATCTATTTGGGTTTTCCTTTTGTCTCTCGGTTTTCCCGACATTTACCTACGATAGACTTGAGACGCTTTGCCGCATTTCTTTCAAATTCGAACTTTACTAGTCCGGTAAGGGCGGGATTCCAATAAAATTTTTGCTGAAATAATAATAAGCTTAATATATTTAAATTTTAATTTAAATTATTTGATAAAATTAAAAATTGCTTAATATCTGGATCGGTACGTGTCCAATTGTAACACGACCGATCATAATCAGCTGTTATCGTAGCTGTTATGTGACGATTAAGTTGATTATATCCAAACCTACAAATCAAAATGAAAGATAAATTAACATTTAGTTAACTATTTATAATTGAGATTTAAAATTGAGTATACGTACCATAGTCCGCCGCTTCCTCGATCATGGTCTATAAGAGGAAGCTTGTGTCGTTCTTCATCCATTGCTAAAATTTCTTCCACTGGTGGTTCCTTGTATATATCCGGATCGTGATGCAGTACTTGATCGGGTGGTGGTTGCATTTGCGGATAATATGGCATATATTGCCCCGATTGTGTCGATCCAGTGTTTTGGAAGAAATTTGGATTCATATAATCATCAAACCCTGAATTGGAATATCGGGAATAAGATGAAAGGTTGCCACTTTTCTCGGACTGAGGGCGGTTTCTCGTTTTACCGCCTCTTCCAACGCGACGCGACATACTGAAATGTGAAATTAAAATACTACGACACCATCCCCAAACCAATCATCTCAATTTCTAAATTTCAACGTAAATTTCTAAATTTCTCAACTTCTAACATCAACACATAAATAAACAGCTAAATTCCATGCTCCTACCTTAAAATTCCACCATCCCCAAACCAATCATCTCAATTTCTAAATTTCAACGTAAATTTCTCAATTTCAAACCAATCAAATCTAGCATCAACATATACTTCTAACATCAACACATAAATAAATAGCTAAATTCCATGCTCTCAATTACAGCGAAATTCCATGTTCCTACCAAGATTTTTTTCAACTAATCCTTGTATGAGTATACTAATTATAACTAATACCCAAAATTTCAATGTAAAACACACCCATATCAATTTAGCAAGAACATACAACACAACTCACGCAAGAACATAATCCTTACCATAAGAGAAGAATCGAACCAAGGTAAACGACGGGGCGGCGACGGGGCGGCGACGGTGGGGAGCTGCGAACGGTGGGGAGACGGAGGAGGGGAGGGAGATGCGAACGCGGGCTGAATCTCAAATGAGGAATCGAAAATTTATATGAATTTGGGGACAGACGCATAAAATCTGTCCCCTATTGGGGACGGGCGTGATGCAACCGTCCCCCCCAATTGGCGAGAATTATTTTTTGTCCCCAATTGGGGACGGTTGCATCACGCCCGTCCCGAATTGGAGACGGCTGAGGCCCGTCCCCACTTGGGAACGGCTCATCCATCCCTAATTGGGGACGAATCAACCTTTCATCCCCAATTCTGGGATTGGGGATTGATCGAGAATCGGGATCGGGACGATTGACCGGGACCGAGGCCGGGACAATTGACCGGGGACTGGGGCCGGGACGATAGATCGGGATCGAGACGATAGATCGGGATCCGTAAACGTATAATCATAAAAAAGTATAATCATTGAGAAACAATTCGTAAACGTATAATCATTAAGAAATAGAAACAATCATTAAAAAATATATAAAAAACCAATCCGTAAACGTTTTAACATGATTCATCATCAGAGTCACACAATTGTTCCGTCGACTCTTCTGTATCTGATTCAAATTCGGCATCTTCTTTTTCTTCTATATCTTCATAAAGATCATCTTCATTTCTTTCGATTTCCTCCATTTCACCGTGCGTAAGTTCTTCAACGCATACATCGTCAACATCAATAATCTCGGTCATTTGTTGTTGCATTGGCAATTGTTGTTGTTCTGTGTTGTTGATAAATTTGCCCATCGGAAGTATCTTCATTGCGACACGCCAACCTGAAGATCTTCTAATATGCGGATAGGAAACGTAACAAACTTGATCGGCTTGTGACGCGAGAATAAAAGGTTCGTATTTTGCATATCTTCGTGTGAAGTTAACTTCTACAATGCCTAGTTTGTTTACTCTTGTTCCGCGACCGATTATTGGATCGAACCAATCACATCGAAATAACATCACTTTTAAACCGACATAACCTACAAAAAATATCAAAATATGAGTCAATATCCAAAATGACATACGTGGTAAGGATAACATTGTTTGAAACTTGTTTTCTATACCTGGATATTCCAATTGCAAAATTTCCTTTAAAATCCCATAAAATCTGGTTCATCGACCGATGCACAATAGCTTTCACCTTTCACACATACACCATAATTCATCGTCGACTTCAATTTCCCATGTTCATAAGTGTGAAAATTATAACCACGTGTAAAATACATAGGCCAACTCATAACTTTCACATTCGGTCCTTTGACAAGATCTCGTAGCCACAATGGGTGATTGCCCATCTCAACCTGCAGTACATGTACAAAGTTAGACACATCGTCAAAATATTATAAAAGTTATTTATGTAAAATTTTATTACTTACATATTGTCTGATCCATGTGGAGAAATCTTTTTCTTTAAGTTCTTGGAGCTGAGAATCATCAATGTTCGTATATGTATTCTTCAATATATCCTCAAATGTCCTATAAAAAGAAACAAAATTCTATAAATATTACAAAAATAAACAAAATTGCCATTGTGATAACCATAGTTAATTATGGGATTTTACCTTTCAAAAGGCTGTAGATATTCGCAGTTTAATAAAACATATGTATGTGCGATATGGAGATCTCGTTGTGATAACCATATATCTTTCGCCTTACCAACATATCGACAAATTCCGCAAAATATGTCCGGAACATCTGGTACTGGATATGAATACGTCACACCACCATCAAAACATCTGTCTGGATTTCTAGTCCACGTTTGAACATGTGGCTCGAAGTAGTATGAAGTGAAGAATGATATTTCCTCATTCACGTATTGTTCCACATTTGAACCCTCCGGTCGAGCTTTTTGTTTGGTTTTTTTCTTCAGATGAAACATAAATCGCTCAAACGGATACATCCAACGAAATTGAACTGGACCTCCTAATGCGGCTTCGCGCGGTAAATGAACTGTCAAATGCTCCATAACATCGAAGAATGATGGTGGAAAAATATTCTCTAAGTTACAAAGTATAGTTACTATGTTATTTTTGAGTCGACGAACCACATCCATACTCAGATTTCTCGAACAAAACTCTCGGAAGAATAGGCCAATACCTATAACATGAAAGTATTATTAGTGTATTTAACAAATATTCACACTACATATTAATATAAAATCAACCACATACCTCCAATTGCTTCGTGTGCATGTTTGTCCATCAATTCAGAAAAACATATCGGAAGTAGTCTTTGCATGAATACATGACAATCGCGACTTTTCATCCCTAATAACTTTCCTCCTTGAATGTGAACGCACCTTCCAATGTTAGACGCATAGCCATCGGGAAATTTCACATCTTCTTTCAACCATTTCAACAATTTATATTTCTTATCATTTGAATATCTGAATATCGGGACTGGCGTTTTACCGTCATCACTTATATGTAACTCCCTTCGTGAGCAATACTCTTTTAGATCCCTGCGTGATTTAATATTTTCTTTCGTCTTCCCTGTGACATTCAGTACTGTATTGATGATGTTATCGAAAAAATTCTTCTCTATGTGCATCACATCAAGATTGTGGCGAAGTTTCAGATTTTTCCAATACGGCAAATCCCAAAATATGCTCTTCTTGTACCAGTTATGAGTAATTCCATAACCACCAATTCTCGGATGATTGTTCCCTCCGCAATCTATACTCCTCGGAATACCCAAAGCAAGAAGTCGTTCATATAAAATCTCTTCGCCGGTCAAAACTGGAGGAGGAGATTTCCGCACAACTACATTCCTTTTAAAATTTCTCTTGTTGCGCCGTAATGCATCATCAACAGGAAGAAAACGACGATGACAATCAAACCAACTCGTCTTTCTTCCATGTTTCAACTGAAAAGCATCTGTTTCTTCCATGCAATATGGACAAGCCAATCGACCATGCATTGTCTATCCAGATAACATACTATAAGCTGGAAAATCACTTATTGTCCACATGAGAGCACCTCGTAACATAAAATTTTGTTTCCTCGAGACATCGTACGCTTGAACTTCATTCCATAATTCTTTTAATTCTTCAATAAGTGGTTGAAGAAATATATCCAAACTTCTTTTCGGATTATTAGGCCCGGGAATCATTATTGTTAAGAACAAAAATTCCCGTTTGATGCACATATCCGGTGGTAAGTTGTAAGGTGTCACTATAACTGGCCACAATGAATAATTCTTCCCAGACATCCCAAATGGATTAAAACCATCGGTACAAAGGCCTAAATAGACATTTCGACTCTCAACCGCATCACCATCTGAGGGATGACACATCTCTCTTTAACGACTTGAATGCTCAGCATGCCATCTCATGTCGCTTGCGGTCTCCACAGATTGATACAATCTTTTTAATCTGTCTGTAATTGGTAAATACCACATACGACGATATGGAACCGATTTTCCATTCTTTGTTAAATAAAACCGATCTTTTCCACAAAATAGATAATTACTCATCTCTGATGTCTCTCTCCAAAAAATCATGCAATTGTCTTGACAAACATCAATCTTTTGATATGGCAATAAACCCAAAGATCACATCATCTTCTCTGTCTCATAATAGGAGTCTACTGCATTATTATATTATGTCAAATAATCTCTTACTAATTGCAATATCGAATCCATGCAATTCTCAGAAAAATTATTTTCAGTCTTCAAATTCATCAAACGTGCAGACAGAGATAACTGTGATAAACCACTCCTACAACCATCATAAAGTGGATTCCTAGCACTTTCTAGCATTTCAAAAAAACTTTTTGCTTCTTCATTCGGATCTTCTTCAATATTTTCGTTTCTTTCACGGAATACATTTTGCACCATTTCCACATAACGGTTCATTTCTACATCTTGAGAAGACTCAAATTCATCATGATGTATAGTGCCCCTAAAGTTTTCCACAAAATTACTAGATCGTGGTGCAAATTTTTCTCCATGACATAACAACATGAAATAATTCGGGGTAAATCCTCTTAAATAAAAATGCTTCCAATAGGGGTTAATAGATTATTTATATACAAATTAGGGACGGATTAAGGACTAAGAGATAATTTTCCGAAAAGACGTCCAGAATTCGTCCCTAAAACGGTTTTTAAAGTCCTAAATTTAGGGACGGTCCCAAATCCGTCTCCAAATTTGGGGACAAAAGTTTCTGCCATCCCTAAATTTGGGGACGGATGACCTGCCCGTCCCTAAATTTGGGGACGGCAGGAACTTCCGTCCCCAAATTTAGGGACGACAGAAAATCCGTCCCCAATTTAGGGACGACAGTAACTTCCGTCCCCAATTTAGGGACGGGCAGGTCATCTGTCCCTAATTGGTCCGCAATTAGGGACGGATTAGGGACGACTCTTCTGTACCCAAATTTGGGGATGAATTCGGGACGGATTTCATTTTCCGTCCCTAATCCGTGTATAATCTGTCCCTAAATTTAGTGACGGAAATTTCGGTCCCCAAATTCCGTCTCTAATCTTGATTTTTCTAGTAGTGTTATGATGATAAAATGCCAAAAACCAATCAAAATAATACATTTACAACGTCAAACTAATTAATTCCAAATGAGGGTCGCATGGGTCGCATGGTCGCATATATTGATGAATAGATGCGAACTCGACGAATTTACAGGTTTATGATGATAAAATGCCAAAAAACCAATCAAAATAATACATTTACAACGTCAAACTAATTAATTACAAATGAGGGTCGCATGGGTCGCATGGTCGCATATATTGATGAATAGATGCGAACTCGACGAATTTACGGGTTTATGGTGATAAAATGACAAAAACCAATCAAAACAATACATATACAACGTCAATCAACGGTTAAAACAGATTATGACCCATGTGTACCTAGTTGAGTTGTGTATAACCAATGCATGTGTTTCAAAAGTGATAGTAGTGTTTTAACAACTCGGCGGATGATTAAACAATACATTTAACATTTTGTTCAAATGTCGATATTATTTATATTATTATCTATATTGATTCTAAATTAGACATATACAACTCAAATATATTGACATGGGTCGCTTGGTCGCATATATGGATGAATATATGCGAACTCAACGAATTTACGGGTTTATGATGATAAAATGCCAAAAACAAATCAAAACAATACATTTACAACGTCAAACTAATTAATGCCAAATGAGGGTCACATGAAGGTCGCATGCGCATATATTGACGAATAGATGCGAACTCGACGAATTTACGGATTTGGGATGATAAAATGACAAAAACCAATCAAAACAATACATTTACAACGTCAATCAACAGTTAAAACAGATTGTGACCCATGTGTACCTAGTTGAGTTGTGTATAACCAATGCTTGTGTTTCAAAACTGATAGTAGCGTTTTAAGAACTTGGCGGATGATTAAACAATACATTTAACATTTTGTTCAAATGTCGATATTATTTATATTATTATCCATATTGATTCTAAATTAGACATTTACAACTCAAATATATTGACATGGGTCGCTTGGTCGCATATATGGATGAATAGATGCGAACTCCACGAATTTACGGGTTTATGATGATAAAATGCCAAAAACCAATCAAAACAATACATTTACAACGTTAAACTAATTAATGCCAAATGAGGGTCGCATGGGTCACATGGTCGCATATATTGATGAATAGATGTGAACTCGACGAATTTACGAGTTTATGATGATAAAATGACAAAAACCAATCAAAACAATACATTTACAATGTCAATCAACTGTTAAAACAGATTGTGACCCATGTGTACCTAGTTGGGTTGTGTATAACCAATGCATGTGTTTCAAAAGTGATAGTAGTGTTTTAAGAACTCGATGGATGATTAAACAATACATTTAACATTTTGTTCAAATGTCGATATTATTTATATTATTATCTATATTGATTCTAAATTAGACATATACAACTCAAATATATTGATGATGAATAGATGCGAACTCGGCGAATTTTACGGGTTTAAGATGATAAAATGACAAAAACCAATCAAACAATACATTTACAACGTCAAACTAATGAATTCTAAATTAGGGTCGCATGCGTCGCATGGGTCGCATGATCGCATATATTGATGAATAGATGCGAACTCGACGAATTTATGGGTTTATGATGATAAAATGACATAAATCAACCAAAAAATTACATTTACAACGTCAATCAACGGTTAAAACAGATTGTGACCCATGTGTACCTAGTTGAGTTGTGTATAACCAATGCTTGTGTTTCAAAACTGATTGTAGTGTTTTAAGAACTCGGCGGATGATTAAAAATTACATTTAACATTTTGTTCAAATGTCGATATTATTTATATTATTATCTATATTTATTCTAAATTAGACATATACAACTCAAATATATTGATAATGGCATATTGATAATGGCATGGGTCGCTTGGTCGCATATATGCCAAATTAGGGTCGCATGATCGCATATATTGATGAATAGATGCGAACTCGACGAATTTACGGGTTTATGATGATAAAATGCCAAAAACCAATCAAAACAATACATATACAACGTCAAACTAACTAATTCCAAATGAGGGTCACATGAAGGTCGCATGGGTCGCATGATCGCATATATTGATGAATAGATGCGAACTCGACGAATTTACGGGTTTGGGATGATAAAATGACAAAAACCAATCAAAACAATACATTTACAACGTCAATCAACGGTTAAAACAGATTGTGACCCATGTGTACCTAGTTGAGTTGTGTATAACCAATGCCTTTGTTTCAAAAGCGATAGTAGTGTTTTAAGAAATCGACGGATGATTAAACAATACATTTAACATTTTGTTCAAATGTCGATATTATTTACATTATTATCTATATTGATTCTAAATTAGACATATACAACTCAAATATATTGATAATGGCATGGGTCGCTTGGTCGCATATATGGATGAATAGATGCGAACTCCACGAATTTACGGGTTTATGATGATAAAATGCCAAAAACCAATCAAAACAATACATTTACAACGTTAAACTAATTAATGCCAAATGAGGGTCGCATGGGTCACATGGTCGCAGTCGTATATATGATGAATAGATGCGAACACGACGAATTTACTGGTTTATGATGATAAAATGCCAAAAACCAATCAAAACAATACATCTACAACGCCAAACTAATTAATTCCAAATGAGGGTCGCATGGGTCGCATGAGTTCACTGGAGAGATATTTCATTAGCAGAGAGTGACCCAACACCATCACCTAAGTCATCTCCTGCCATGTACTTCGTCTTCTCGTCACATTTGAAGAGTGACCCAACACCGTCACCTAAGTCACCCCCGCAACTCGTCAGTGACTGCATAGAGCCTGAGTCCGCCGATTACCAAGATCTTGAGTAACACATAGACAGCACGATGCCCTGCGTTGACAATGGTGTCTGCGCCACGCAGGTCACAAAAGTAAAAAAGATTTTTCATAGAAATATGAGTTAGATATGCATACTAAGAGAAGAGACGTAGACGTTAACTTATATACATGGGTCGGAAGGGTCACATGGGTCGGCATACAGGAGTCTGACAGCAAAAGGACAAGTCACATGGGTCGGAAGCCACAGCAAAAAGACAAGTCACATGGGTCGGAAGAAAAGATTCTGACTGCAAAAGGACAAGTCACATGGGTAGGAAGGGTCACATGGGTCAGAAGATTGGAGTCTGACAACAAAACGGCAAGTCGCATGAGTCGCATGGGTCGTATGAGTCACACATGGGTCATATGTAGTCGCATGGATCAGCTGAGTCGCTCAAGGGTTATATTGGGTCGCATGGGTCAGCTAATACAAAGAATGACCAAGGTGCATGTATTGACCACATTAAAGAACCCTTTAATATAGGTCTTGAATGTGGCATGGGTAAAATAAAAAGCATAGCTAGCACCTGGAAAAAGCAGTAGTCTGACATTGAAAAGACTAGTCGAAATGGTCGAAATGGACAAATGGGTCGTAAGGGTCGCAAGGGTCGGAAGGATCACAATGGGCGGAAGGGTTGAAATGGACAAATGGGTCGCAGGGGTCCAAGGGTCACAGAGGGACAAGGGTCGCAGGGGTCCTAGGGTCAAAAAGGTCCCTCTGTGACCCTTTTACCTCTTCGAACGTGTCGAAATGGACAAATGGGTCGCAATGGCCGGAAGGGTCGCAAGGGTCCCTATGTGACCCTTGTACCTCTGCAACCATTTGACCCCTACGACAATGTACCAAATTTAAAAAAAAAACAATGTACCAAATGTTTAAAAAAATAATGTACCAAATGTTTAAAAAAACAATGTACAAAAAAAACATCTACCAGTAAAAAAAATAATGTACCAAATATCAAGTTAGTCTTCGTCGGGTTCATAGATACTTTCTCCATTACTATATATATCGGCCGCCATCTTCTCACGCATGGAAGTAACATTGTCGTCGCAAATTAAGCGAAACACATTCCTCCCCATTAACGAGGCTTCTACAAATTTGTAGGAGAAAACACCACAGTCATTCCCGCTTTGGTTCTGTGACAGACCTTCATAATACACATACTTC
>CM071863.1:23186686-23242865 GCA_036759665.1 Gynandropsis gynandra | reverse complement strand
CGAGTCACTTATTTCCTGCGACCTAATTAATGACCCGACACAAGACACGAGAAGGACGCATCCCCATCCCCATGTGCAACAAGGAAATTATCTGCTTGTTTGAAGAAACCAAGGCATTGATTAGGGCTTTTGCATGAAGACCTAGCATTTAATGTACTTTTTTTAATTTCCTTGTTTTTATCTACTTATGCCCCCCCCATGAAGAACATGAATCAAACTTTTGAAATTTTACCTTTGAATCAATCTTGATTTCATCTTGAATTCCTTTGTGAGTTCTTTGGTTGTTGGTGTGTAATATCCAGCTTCCTATTCGTTGGTGTGTCATATCCAACGATCCGTTCGTTCTTCCTTGGTGCGTCATATCCATTGAAGAAGAACTCGGTAAATCGAGAGCCTTCCGCAACTCTCGTGTGACCACTCGCTCCACACACCCTTGTGCAATCCGTTGCAGCAAGGCATTTCCATCACTAACCAAGTCTAGAGCGTCGATTCAGTTGGGATCGCTTCAGATGGTATCTAAGCTTAAGTATTTTGTAACATTACCAGGAAGTTGTGATAATAGGAAATTATTAATTTCATCGACGTATTCATTCCTTGGTGTAAGACTTGCCTTTTCTGTTAGATATCCACGCTATTGAAAAATTCACTAAATCATGGATATGCCGCATTCGATAGTGTTTACATGGGATCTTTTGTAACTTGAAGAATAAAGTTTTTGTTGATAAGGATTTTGTCACCATCAGTGTACGTATCAGACCTCATAATCTTTTGACGCAGCGTTCCATTTCCAACACCCAATAACAATTGCGAAAACTAAAGTTCCTGTGGGCGTAGTCGAATGTTCTGTGTTAATGTATATACATGAGATGATTGCCAAAGATGGGAGCGAATAATTGATGCTAACACGGTATCGATTCGTCCTCCCGCGAGTAACTGGAAGGATTTGTCGGAAGTCGCCACCTAAGATAACAGTCTTACCACCAATGGGCTTATCAGCTGCGTCTTCATCACCCGTAGCCATAATATCCTTCAACGTTTGATCCAACACTTCAAACGTATGTCGGTGTGCCATTGGAGCTTCATCCCATATAATTAAATCTAATTTTTTAAGTAAATCAGCTAACATGCTCCCTTACTTGATGTCACACGTTGACCCTTCATGGATATTAAGGGGAATTTTGAAGCGAGAATGTGTAGTTCTACCTCCCGGAATAAGTAAAGTTGCTATACCCGATGATGCAACTGGTATTACAATGCGACCTTCTGGCCGGAGCTTAGAAATAATTATCCTATACAAGTAAGTTTTCCTCATCCCTCATGGTCCATAAATAAAAAATAAGTTTCCTTCATTTTGTTCCACTGATTTCATAATTGATGCATATATCAACTATTGTTCTTCATTTATCGTTGCAAATAATTTCTGATGCTCTTCCTTTTCTGATTCCTGATTAAAATGAATTTCTTGCCTTAAAACATTATTAACGATTTCATCGAGAATGCTTTTATCTGGTGTTGTCATGCTCGGGAAATCAGACAACGACTTTTCATTTTCCCTCAGTTGTTTCTCAATCTCTATAAGAGTATATTGCTCAACTTGATTGTCAAACAAATGTAGTGTTGAATCTAAACTCCTTCATTTTCATATATAGTATGTCATCTGCCAGATATCTCCAATAGTCGTTCCAAAGTTCAAATGGATTGCTAACCTCACAATATACCAATAGAATAACAAACAATCGTCGTAACTGTGTTGTCATTGTCCATTTAGCAGCTTCACTCATCTCTTGTCTCCACTTATTATCTCCATCCAACAGGCCCCTTGCAATGCACCCCTCTTTATAGCTTTTATATTTCACATTTTCAACCGTCTTTAAATCATGATAACTAGTTGGTCCTTTTACAATGTTATGCAATATTCTGAGATAGTACAATTCCCCTGACGCTGGATGGATGTTGACAATTCTACCAAGTGAGAATCCTTTCTTTCTGCGAGACCAAAACTTATCTGAAGTATGCCAAACAAACATGGATGGAAACTCAACGTAGGTCAATTCCCTTGCATCATTTGATATTTTATTCATCTTCATCCACTCGGTAAACATTGTAGCGTCAAGACCTAGTCTTGTGATGACTCTATCTAGATATGTTGAGTCTTCAAAAGTTAAAAGCTGTTCATTTTCCAAATGCAATGATAACCTTATGACCGAGGGCTTTTGGTGGTGTATATGGAAAGCTAAGATACACCAAACTACTTCACACGATGATATATACCGATATTTGAGGTCATTTGTGATTTCATTTATCTCCGTGATGGGTACCTATTCCATCCTTGAAGTGCTGACAACATTAGTCCCTCTTTCAATCAATAAAGATGCTTTATCCACTCCTCTTGTGATGTATTTGAAAAGATATTTTATTACGTTTGACCTGCTGCACCATTCAACATTGATATGAGCCCTATATTTCTTCAAAATTTGTAGATTATGGGGAACAACGTAACAATTGTCCAATTTTGTATCACCCTTCATTGCAAAATTTGATTGGTCTTCCCTCCGTTTGTATACTACATAACCTGAATTATCCATATTCGCTGCAACGATAGGTAGCCTAGGATACTTCTTCGTGCAAACATGATTTTCCATACATGGCGAACGTGGTCTGTCTAAACCACATGAACCATGCATCATATGTTGTGCAACCAGGTTGAATACTTCAGGGTCTAATACTTTATCAGGCAACTCGGCCTGAATTAACTTATCAATGTCTTCAGGTGTAGAATTCTTGAACATAGGTTTTAGCCATATCAGTATATGAGCATGTGGCAATCCACGTTTTTGAAACTTTATAGTGTATAGAATTGGAGAAAAAGTATAATAAGATATGTGTTAGTTGGTATAATTTGTAGTAAAGTATTAAATATGAATATTCCAAAGACATCCCAATTTCGTACCTGATATAGGTTTAGGGAAGAAAACACCAGCGTTGAAATCTTCCAAAAGGCCATCCAATTTAATCTTAAACACTTGACAATCTATATCAGGCCGGTCAGATGCGAGTCCTTCACCGTACATTTTGAGATGCTTAGCAACCTCTGGCCAATTTGGATTCGCAGTCATTGTCACAAATAGATCCGGGTTAACATACCATCTACAAATAGCCATTGCGTTGTGGTAATTTTCAACCATATATCGTAAATGAAGGTGGCAGTATAATCCTCTTACCTACAACTTTACCGCAATTATTACCCGTTCCAACTGCATCAAAAACATTGTTGTACATATCACATCTTAATTTCTTTTGGTTATTTCTAGCCCAACGGATCTGTTCTTGCTCAATGACAGTGTATGCATCAACAACATACTATTTGAATAGACGAACGCCTTTGATGATTGTTTTGCCTTCAGATAGTCGTGTTTGGAGTTGATAAGCATAAAATTCTCGCTTTGTTACATTAGAGCGTCTCGTTTTGTTTCGAGAGTTGCAATATGGTATCTCCTCGTGAAACCCGCTCTAACCATAAGAAAACAACAACGGATACTGCAAGCTCATAAACAATGGATGAAGATCAGTAACTCTATAAATCTCGCTTGATGGCTTCAATTGTAAAATGAAATCTCTTTCATCGATTGTTGTTGATAGATCTTCAACAATCAAACCTGCAACTTCACCTCCTCCAGGTAGCTCGTATTGTTTTCCTTTCTTACGTGGCTCCACCAATCGTAATGTAAAATCAGCAAAATCACCTCTTTCATATCGGTCACATGCCTTTCAGAAAATATGTGCTAGATGGTTATGATTATCAACCATTTGTATCAGATCAGCAACGATGTGTTCCTCATGATTTCCAGCGGATGCATTACAACTAATCGTATTGATACGATTATGAACCTTATTAGTTGTATCATATATATAGTTGTGCAAACTTGGACTTCTCTCCTTGAATTGGTAGAAGCGATCCTATATGAAGATGATTTTGCCCATGGATTCTAAAGGTGAATGGCCCACTTCCCGATGTAACAGAATTTTCTATCTTAGCACCAATGGATGTGAATGCTAGGATTGAATTATAAGCTCTAATGTTTGTTCGGAATAAAAGCGAATTCTTGTAGAGCTCTTCTAGTAAAGGTGGAGGTTCAGGTACCTTTCTTAAACAAATGCGTCCTTACATGCAACATAAGCTAAATAGAAAATCAGACTTAGTTGAATCTTGCCTAACACTTTCGGATCGCCAAACTAATGCATCACAATGTTTGCAATGAAGAATATCTTCGTCAATATGAAGCTATGTGGTGGTCACACCAAATTATTGAAAGGGTTACTCCATAAATTAGAATATACAATATGTGATAAATAAGTTGCAATTAGAGGCTAAAACAAACCTCTATGTTGCATCGTTGAAACTCTCACAGAAGATGATCCAGTAGTATCTGTATTGCAGGTTAAATCATACGTATTAAAACACAAGATTGATTAAAACTAATGTGCACGATCATGCAACACTTTCACAATATATAATTGTATGTAGTGTTTGAAAATTGAATTATCCTGAAGATATCTTATGAATGTTACATATGTTGAACATACCTCTAACTCGATTACGCAATTTCTTTTCCAACGTAACATCTTTTTGTATGGTCCGAGCGGATTTATATTTTTCTAACATATCAAAAACACCACCACATGTCAAATTAAGAAGATTAATGCATTAGGGAAAAACATTAATTAATATATTGGAAGGTTATAACATATAAATCGATCATCAAAAGTGGAAACCTTTTGTCTTCAAGTCAGCTATCGAATTCGTTTGTATTGGCTTTGCATGTGACATATATTTGTACAAAAACCACGGTCTACTTTCTAGAGATAAATATTATTAATTGAAATTATTAAAAATATTAAAAATGAGTAAATTTCATTAAATATGAGTATAAATTAAAATTACATCTCTATACACTTACCGTTTATTAAATCATGTGAATTATCTCCAAATTCAATTTTTTTCCAAACTCAAGACGTCTAGGTTTTCTCATGATGACGCTATTTTGACTTGCACTTTTTTTATCAATGAAATCCCAAATATTAACCAACCGTTAGTAAAAATAATATATATAATGTGACGGTGTAGAATATTTTTATCTTTGTAAATCTAATAACATGTTCTATATATTATAGAGAAAAGACTAAATAAATGTAAACCGTTGTTTATATTATAAATTATAAAGACAACCCTAATTAATCATCAAACGAAAGAGTAAAGGTTCCCTTTAACCCATCCATGGCTGATGAAAATTTTAGGTAAAAGAAACCCTAAAATCAGGTTAAGAAACTTGAATGGATCGGATGAAACCAGACGGCGGCAGAACACTGTGAGAGGAAGATTCACCGATGGAAACTGACCGATTATCACTGTGAGAGGAAGATTCACCTCCGAAACATTGACCGATTGTCGGTGTGAGAGGAAGATTCACGAACGGTTTCATAGAAGATTGTCGCTATGAGAGGAAGATTCACCGACGAAAAACAGACCGATTGTCGCTGGCAGTATACCTTTTGACCGGCGAAAAGGAAAACAGGACAGCGGGCTACACAATGACTGACGGGCGGGCTACCTTTTAACAGGCGAAACGAAGCAGACGACGGCGGCCTACACAACGATTGGCGGGCGGGATACCATTTAAGCGGCAGAACGAAGCACACGATAACGAGCTACAATACGACGACGGGGGAAAGGCATATGGCAGATTTCAAAGAGGTAAGCTCTTTTGATTCAGATTGGGCATTCTCGGCGTCGAGGTAATTGAAAATTTTGGTGGTTCTGTCTAGTTTTTCTTTGGTCTACAGCACAAGTAATATAAAGAGTTCTTAGGATTCCTTGTTTGTGTCAAGTGTTTTGTCGTGTATACTATAATAGAAAGTTTCCTTTTATGCAAAAATTTATAGCCAAACAGTTTTCTTTCTTACCATAGTTTGCTCTGTAATCATAATTCGTATATTATTTTTTTGCTTAATTTTTCACCATTGCTATTATTCAAGTTTCTTCCCTAGTTGCTATATCTCGTTTCTAGCAGCTCATGTCGGATATGTTTTTCCTACAGCCTTGCTCATTGGGATTTGCAACTGGTGGGAAAACATTCTTTGTATGGGGAGGATGCATGATGGTATGTGGATAATTTGATTATTACAATCAAACGTTATTTTCGTCAAATTAAAGTAGTCCAACAAACATAAAACTATAAAAGAAAGTTTAAATGAAAATTTCAACATACTAAAACAACCCAAAAAATTCATAAGAAATGCAAACATAATATTCAAATGCCATAAAAATATTTAGTAGACATAATACTCAAACGTCAATCCTTATTGTATTTGTATCCTCTTGCCACGATTTCCTGTATCCTCTACTGCATTAGTATCCAAAACATCATTCTTGCAACTTAATGTGTTGTCACCAAAAGTAGGAACCTATAGAAAATTGTTGGTCAATTTTAAATTAATTAAGTCACACAATGATACCAATAATGTGAATTTATGGATAATATCTCGCCAACATCTTTGCCTTTTAGGTTTGTTGGTTTATCCGCGATAATCCATGAAACTGTGAACGGTTGATGGTTAGGGGTAAAATTGTAAGAGGTTACTTTTATTTCAAACGTAAAACTCTTTCCAACAATGTCCATTAGACATTGAGGGACAACAACAACACCTCGTTCATCCTGTAGAATATTGATGTGCGAATTATCAAGCAATAAAACGCCTAATATTCACTTACCGCTAGAGTACGGATTAGTGTAATACAAGGGTCGAACTCTGACGACTAATGCAACCTAAGCTAAGAATACAACTAAACTAAGACGGATTGAATTGATAGTGATGTGAAAGAAATTTCTAAACCACTAAAATGAATTATGAAAGCGATGGGAAGACGTGAAAAATTTGATAATTAAAACACTATGGGTTTCGGGTTAGCGGGATTGGCAAGGGTGTAACGAACAAAGGATCATGAACCTATCGAATTATCTTGATAACGGGGAATTCATGCTCATAAATAGGGAATGGTTCTCTCGACACCTAAACCCCCTAACCACAACAACGTGCAATCGTACCTCCCGACAGCGATTAACTCGTGATTACGGTAGCATTAAGCGTACAATCCTAATTCTTAAGTTGATTAACTAACCGGCCAAATTCTCATTAATCGAACTTAATCAATAATCAACGATTCTGGGTTCATAATATAACCTCCCGGTTAGACACGAATTCCTAAGTTACTGAGCGGCCAACACAAGTATAAAACTTTTACGATGTTAATTATAAAACCGAAATACAATAAAACTTCAAAAGGTCTAAGCATTAACGTATAATTACAAGCATCCCTTACAAAACCAGCATCCCTAACCCATTGTTGGAGGCTTACTCACTCATGGTTTCTACTGTAAAACAAGAGAAATTAACCATAGCCATGATAAAGAGTAAGAAATATGATTCATCGGTCTTCCCTATCTCGTTACCAAAGTTCGGATTGTTGTTTCTCTCCTTCCCCAGCTTCTTCTAAGTTTCTCCTTGTGATTTTCAATCTCTTTTCTGGGCTGAGCCATTGTCTAAACTCATCAACGACCTCCCTTTCTTTTTATTTTTTGTTCTAAACCTAAAACGGTTAGTGTCCTGAAAAGGGGACCTACGCGGGCGAAGTGCACAGCCCGCACGGGCTCATTGTCTTCCGTGCAATCCAAGTGGGTTCGTTGCAAGCCAGAGTCGGGCAAAAATCTCTGGAGTTGCAGCCCGCGTGGGCTAATGTGATAGCACGCACGGGTTCATGTAGTCTCATGGGGCATGAGCGGATTAATGGTCAGCACGAGTCGGGCTCAAACTTCTGCCGGATGTAGCCCGAGCGGGGGCTTCTTCCAAGCCTAAGTGGGCTGAGTTAACTTCGTGTTTTTGCTCCTTTTTCTCGATGCTCGGGTGTTCCATTTGGTTTCGTGGACTGAATTTGCTCCGAGTGGTTTGTAGCTTCCAGTATGTGCAGTTGAATCAAGGAATCAACATTCTAAAGCCCGTTTAGGCATTATCGCTTTAAAACCTGAAAATCAACAAAAAAGAGTGCATAGAGAACGTTCATGTCGGTTTTGTAACTTGTGCTATGCAAACTATGCAGAAATGATCTAAATGCTTAGCCTAAAACTAACACACATTATGTGTTATCAAACTCCCCCAGACTTAAACCTTTGTTTGTCCTCAAACAAAACTAAGCCTAAGCACAAGAACACTTCAACAACAACCGGATACTAGCATAAATTTTCCGAAAAATCAGTCATCATGCACAACAATGCGTCACACGAACATAGACTTAGGTGAACCTAGTTCAGACTTCTATCGACTGAAATCCACGAGCCATGCAATCCAACACATCGCCAAATTTCATTTCACTACTCCCTTGACAACATCCAAGAAATCTCCATACCAAAGTAGTCATGCATATGTGAGATATTATTCCTAAAGATATTTTTCATCTTCTGTTTTTTTCTTTTTTTTGCGCTCGGTTTCTAGGACGTTGGTGTCGAAGAGGATGACTTTCTACTTAGACCCAGGTTTCCAATTTGCATACTCATAAGGTCTTATAACCTTAACGAAGTGAAAAGGTTGCGTATCATCTCAAACCCTTAGGACGTAGAAAAGCACCTCAACCCACCACTTAGACCCGAACCATCGAGATCGATGCACTCATGTCAAGATAAGACGAAAATAGCTAAAAGTTTATTCTATTTATTGACACTTGGGACTGAAACCTAAGGGACGAAATACAACTATGAGCCAATGATTTATGCATACTAGGTATCCAGTAGAAATCCTAAGAATTAAGAAAAAGAAGAAATAAACATCTAATCCTAATCGCAAGCATATCACTCAAAGAGTACTAAACTCAAAGAGTACCCCCCAGACTTGAACGGAACACAGTCCTGGTGTTCAAAATCTATGAGAGTAACTCGCGTGCCAAAACTCAAGAGAAGATAAGGAAAGTGAGAACGAGTACACCTAGTGTATTTTACTATACAGTTGGATGTTATACACATCTACTCTATTATGGGTATTATCGTTTAAGAGCGTGTGATAAGAGTCATGTAACCCAAAATAGAAAAGAAAGTAATATATCATAATAACTGATAGAGTGTAAACAAATGCGAAAAAGAAAAAGAGTTAAGTCCCATAAAGCAATAAAAATAGAAAAAAAAGAAGAAGAGAAAAAGGAAAGAAAAATAGACTAGTCCTCTTCCTCTCCACAGGAGGTGGCCTGAGGGTCTGCTAGCTGTGAGGATGTCCCTTTCTCAGGAGGATAATAGAACGGTTGAAGCTCGTATGGGAAGTGTGGATGGTAGGGAATGCCCCCGTGTGAGAGTCTTGAGGGATTGGGACATACGGTTCCGAGAAAAGTTGCATGCTCAGCTGCTGGAATCGCTGAACAGACTCTGTGTTGTAGTATGAGTGTTGAATGGATTGCTCATGGAACTGCTGTTACTCTGCATACCTTGCTGCCTCGAGATCCCATCGCTGATCTGCCATGAAGGAATGATACCGGCTCTCGTCTGAGAACATCAGAAATGCCTTCCGTAGAAGGGAAGTTAGAACGCGGTCCATGGTATTCAGGTCGGGCACTTGGTTGAGGAGGAGTGCGTCGGCTGCGCTGTCGAGATATCCCTGGTCTTGGTGCAGCTGCTAGAGCTTGGTTTACCTCGTTCGATCGTGGACCAAGGTGGCCTATGGCTGCATCGATCATGAATCGCATGCCCTCCTCGTCAAGCCCGAGCATCCGAATCTGCTCAAGGTCGACCTCCAAGGTTTGACCATGCTCATCCCAGTTTCTCCAGATGATCCTCCTTGGATCGTTGGATATGGCCCGTCGGTCTCTGAGGTTCTGGAGGCTCAGCTCAGGCACCTCATCTATCTTATCTTCTGTCAGAATATCGAGGTTGATCTCGAGCCTCCGAGCAATCATCGTGACCACTCCGCCACAATTGATCTTCGAGTCTTTGCTGCCCTTATCGGTAGCGATGTCTAAGAAGTGCTACATGATCATGGAGGCCAAGTCGACATCACCTATTTCCCAATCGTCACCATCAATATCTAAATGAACCGCGTGCTTTAGGTACGCCAACTCTGTATGGTTGACTCCACTCTATGCTCCCTTACCGAAGATGGAGGAGACTAGGAAGTAATGGAAATACCTAAAGACGGGATAGCGTATGTGGCTGGCTTTAGACTTTGTGCTAGAATAGATCCCATACGCCATCTGGCTCCAGAACTCTATTTGTTACTGCTTATCAAATCCTGGCAGTTTGGCATTCGCGCTAAACGAGACGTCTTGTACAAAAGCAAACTGCGCCGTTTGGGGCTATGCTGCATTCAGAAAAAAAAAATTCACAAGGAAAAACAGACAACACATAATCATGAAAACCACTAAATCCTAGAAAAATGTACATGTCCTAAAAGAGTTAGAGAGCAGAAATTAAAAGGAAAAGAGATACGAAGGAAGAGAGACAAGATACAAAGCTCGGGTTGTCTCCCGAGAAGCGCTTGTTTACGGTCTTTAGCTTAACCCTTACGCTTTAGACGTGTGTGGGATTGGAAAAAAGGAGTATGCATGTTTCGTCCTCTACGCGATCAGCATAGTATGGCTTCAATCTTTGCGCATTAGCAATGAATGATCCCCCATTTCCTTTTGTCAAATTCTACGGTTCCATCTGGTGAGCACCTTTTATAGTGAAGGGCCCCGACCATCGAGACTTGAGTTTCCCTGGAAACAATCTCAAGTGGAAATTAAAGAGAAGTACCCGATCACCTACTTTGAATGAGCGTGGGAAGATGTGCTTGTCATGCCATTTCTTTGTGTGATCTTTGTAGATCTTTGCATTCTCGTAGGCGTCATTGCAATCTCCTCTAGATGGTGAAGCTGGAGAACCCGCTTCTCCTCAGCTATCTTGAGGTCATAGCTTAGCGTCTTTACAGCCCAATATACCTTGTGCTCTAGCTCAATCGGAAGGTGACATGCTTTCCAATAGACCAGCTGAAACGGTGTCATGCCTATCGGGGTCTTGAAAGTTGTTCTGAAGACCAAACTGCATCGTCTAGCTTCAATGCCTAGTCTCGTCGAGATTTTGAGACTGTTTTCTCAAGGATGGACTTGATTTCTCAGTTGGAGACCTCCACTTGGCCACTTGTCTGCGGGTGATGCGGTGTGGCGATCTTGTGCCTCACTCCATACTTCTTCAGTAGTGTTTTAATCACTCGATTGATGAAGTGCTTTTCCCCATCACTGATCATGACTCTTAGGACGCCAAATCTAGGGAAGATGATGTGTTTGAAGAGTTTGATCACTACCTTGGAGTCATTGGTCAGACATGCTTGCGCTTCCACCCATTTTGTCACATAATCCACAGCGACTAAGATGTATAGATTGCCGCAGGAGGAGGGAAATGGTCCCATGAAGTCGATGCTCCAAATGTCAAATGGCTCGACTTCCAGGATGTAGCGCTGAGTTCTTCATGCCTTCTAGAGATGTTTCATGTCCTTTGACATGTCACAAGTTGAGACATACTTGTGAGCGTCCTT
This sequence comes from Gynandropsis gynandra, assembly GCA_036759665.1. Classification (NCBI taxonomy): domain Eukaryota; kingdom Viridiplantae; phylum Streptophyta; class Magnoliopsida; order Brassicales; family Cleomaceae; genus Gynandropsis; species Gynandropsis gynandra. Next base: position 23,231,264 of record CM071863.1, on the reverse strand, counting down.
GAAGAGCGTAGGCCAATAGAATCCGGCTTGGAGAACTCTTGCTGCTGTTTTAGAGGCGGCAAAATGCCCTGCATAGTTGGAAGAATGACAGTGGAAAAGCACATCAGCTACCTCTTCTTTCAGGATACAATGCCAGAATAAACCGTCGGTCCCTCGCTTGAATAGATAAGGCTCCTCCCAAAAGTAGGCCTTGACATCGTGTAGGAACTTCTACCTCACAGACGAGGTAGTTCACGAAACCTGCGTTCCACGGTGCAGGCGTTTCGTCTATGGCCATGACAACATCATCTCTAAGAGAGTCGTCGATAGGGATACCATCTAAAATCTCAAGGCGGGACAAGTGGTCAGCAACACTATTTTCTGTTCCTTTCCTATCTCGTATCTCCAAGTCGAATTCTTGAAGGACTAATATCCATCGTATTAGCCTTGGTTTCGCGTCCTTCTTGGTGAACACATATTTCAGCGTTGCATGATTGGAGTAAACAATTACCTTGGATTCGACAAGGTAAGAGCAAACTTCTTGAAAGCAAACACGATGGCCATCAGCTATTTCTCCATAGTGGAGTAATTGCACTGAACGTCGTCTAAGGTCCGGCTGGCATAATAAATAGCATGCATCACCTTGTATCTTCGCTGTCCCAATACTACCCCCACAAAGTAGTCACTAGCGTCGCACATGAGCTCAAAAGGGAGCTTCCAGTCCGGAGGCTGAATGATGGGAGGTGAAATCAGTACTTTCTTGAGTTTCTTAAAGGCAATATGGCAGTCTTGATTCAACTCGAACACAACATCCTTGCTCAAGAGGTCGGTGAGCGGTTTGGCGATCTTGGAGAAGTCTTTGATAAACCTCGATAAAACCCCGCATGCCCCAGAAAACTACGGATTGCTTGACATTCCTAGGAAGGGGTAGCTTCTCAATAACCTCAATCTTAGCCTTGTCATCCTCGATCCCATTTTCTGAAATCCTGTGGCCTAAAACAATTCCTTCCCGGGACATGAAGTTACATTTCTCCCAATTGAGCATGAGATTCGCTTGTAAGCACCTGTCTAACACTCTACAGAGATTGGTCAGATACAAATTAAAGGAGGAGCAATGAACTGAAAAGTCATTCGTGAACATCTCCATAATATCGCCATTAACATCAGAAAAACTAGAAGTCATGCATCTTTGAAACGTAGCGGGTACGTTACATAAACCGAATGGCATCCAACGATAGGCGAATGTCTCGAACGGACAAGTGAATGTTGACTTTTCTTGGTCGTTTGGGTGGATTTGGATCTGGAATAATCCTGAATAGCCATCAAGAAAACAAAAATAGGAATGAAGCGCTAACCTTTCAAGCATTTGGTCGATAAAGGGCAATGGGAAGTGGTCCTTCCTAGTGTTCGTGATGAGCTTGCGGTAGTCTATGCATATGCACCATCCCCTCACTGTCTATGTAGGAATAAGCTCGTTGTTCTGGTTTGGGATGACGGTGATGCCTCCTTTCATTGGTACCACTTGTACCGGACTAACCCAAACGCTGTCGGAGATAGGGTATATGATACCAGCATCTAGAAGCTTCAGTACTTCTTTCTTGACTACCTCTATCATCTTGGGATTTAGTCGGCATTAATATTCTATGGATGACTTTGACACATCTTCCAAGTGGATGCGGTGCATGCAAAGCTCGGGGCCAATACCCCTAATGTCCTCTAGTGTATAACTGGTGGCGGCTCGGTATCGCTTGAGTGCACCGAGCAGTTTATCGACTTGTGGCATATCAAGTACGTCACTGATAATCACAGGGTATGTAGATTCGAGACCAAGGAACTCATACCTAAGCCCCTACAAAAGGGGTTTGAGATCGACCTTGGGTGCTTTCTCGGCGCTCCTGTCGGGATCCATGCGTAAGTGGACAATCGAGGGTGTAGGAAATGAGGTGCAAGGCTGAAGTAACATAGCTCATGCGGGCTTTACACCATGCCCGCGCAGGTCTTCTACTGTCGAAGATGTTGCCCGTGTCGGGGTTCTTACTAACCCGCTCGGATTCGTGCTCATGTGATTTGCCTGCGCGGGCTCATCTTACACCCCGTGCGGGCTTTTAAATGCATCATCTACCCCCGAGAGACCTGCCCGAGGCGGGGCGTGATCTACCCCGCACGGATTCGTGCTCATGTGATCTACCCGAGTGAGCTTGTCTTCCAACCCTGCGGGCTTTGAAATGCATCATTTACCCCCAAGAGACCCGCTTGAGGTGGGGCGTGATTTACCTCGTGCGGGTTCTTCTATATTAGTTCAGCCCACACGGGTCAATGCTAGATTCAAGTGTGATCAACTCCTCCATGAGTTGTTTGCATTCCTCGATGTCTCGGGGTGACTAAAATAGGCTCCCGTTGCATGGTGACAGTGCTATCTACACAAGATGGATAGCTCGATGCTCATGTTTAACTTCCTCAACTTGTTCATCCACCGTATCAATGTGGATCACGGGTTCAGTTATGTACGGCTTCTTGAGCGTCTCATCGAGCTCTAACTCAATGGACTCATCTCTGAACTTCATGACCAGTATGCCCTCGGCACAATATATAATCATGTTTACCGTGTTGAGGAATGGTCTTCCCAAAATGATGGGAATATTCGGGTTTATCTCCATTTCCACTACTACAAAGTCTATGGGGAACCAAAACTTTCCCACTTGTACCGCGACAGTCATCAAGATGCCTTCGGGATTTCGTATGGACTGATCGGCTAAGGTGATTAGCATACACGTGGGCTGTAGATCTCCTACTCGATTGAGTTTCTAACAAGTGACAATGGTAGCAAGCTTACACTCGCTCTGATGTCAATTAGTGCATGTTCAATCTCATAATCGTAGATCTTACAAGGGATGACAAAATTATCTAGATCGGGCATCTTCTTAGCCATGGTAGGTGGTTGCATGAGCGAATTGGTACCATCACTACCTCATTGTCTACAGTCCTCTTCCTCGTTATTATGTCCTTGAGGAATTTGGCGTAAGATGGCATCTTCGTTAGTGCGTTGTAGAATGGGATGGTGACTTGCAGCTTCCTTAGGAGTTCCACGAATTTGGCGAATTGAACATCGTCGTTCTGCTTCCTTTGGCGCTGCGGGAAGGGTAAGGGTGGTGCCTCGGGGCTGATGGCACGTAGAGCAGCCCCCTCTCCTCTTCCTTGTCGATTTTCTCCTCTTCCACGCCTTAAGTATTGGGTTGTTCATTTGTATTGCTCATAGGCTCTCCTCTCGTGGCTGTGGAAGGCATGGGTTGCTCCTCCGTATTACCACTCCTCAGATGGATGGCATTGATCTGCTCTTGGGGGTTCGTCTCGGGTTTCCCGGGGAGCTGTCTTGGCTGTCGGTTAGACCTTTTGGCTAGCTGTGCCACTTGTGTTTCCAGGTGCTTTAAGTGTGTTTAGAAGATCTCCATCTACTTCCTTTGGTCATCTTGCTCAACCTTTATCCCTCCGAGCACGTAGCTATGATTCTTTTGTTCTTGCAACAACAATTGCAACATAGAAAGAACTTTGGAATCACCTGAGGGTTGTGCACGTTGCTAATAGCCTTGGTTCTGGCCACTCCCTCTCGGCTGGAAACCTTGGTTTTGGTTTCTTGTCATCATTCACGGTTGAAAATCCTGCAGGTTTGCCACATTATTTGTATTGCCATAGGAAAGGTTGGGATGGCTCTTGATGTAGTTATGTTGGTAGGTCCGACTGTTGACATAGTTGACTTTCTCAATCCCCTGACCGATAGATACATCTTGTCGCTCGACATGGAAGCCTGCCATCATTGTGTATATCTCCCCAACTTGTTGCTTTATGTCTGTTAAATCCGGGTTGGCAATACCTAACTCATTTATCTCAGCTTTGGATGAGAAATATCACGGTTGTAATCTCTGACCTTCTTGCCTTCCTCCCTTGCCATGTTCTCGATCAGATTCTCGAGTTGTTGGAAAGTGAGGTTGCTAAGGGAACCACCACCCGCTGCTACAATCATGAAGGGTGTGGTCTCTTGGAGACCTTGCATGAAGCTGGTGATGAGGTACCTCTTGTCCATTCCATGATGCAGACAAATGCGTTGATATTTCTTGAAGCGCTCCCATGCATCATGTAAACTCTCACCTCTTTCTTGCAGGAATGAGTTGAGTCGGCTCTTGGCGAGCAGCGTCCTATGGTCTGGGAAGAACTGCTACATGAATCGCTGCTCTAACTCGTCCCATGAGGTAATAGATGCAGTAGGCAAGTTGAACAACAAACTTTAAGCTGTATCGTTGAGCGAGAATGGGAATGCGGATAGGTATAGATCTTCCCGTGTGACTCCTGTGCCAATTCTAGTAGTGTTGTAGAGCATCTTGAAGTCAGTAAGGTGTGCATTTGGATCCTCATTCTCCATTTCTCTGAAAGCGGAATTGTTGAGCATCAGAATGAGAGCCGGTTGCAGCTCAACTTGGTTTTCTATCGGACGGGCCATGCATGAAAGCAGTTGGGTGTGCTTTGGAGCAGTATAAGCTCCATAGGTTTCTTCGACGGCGTCCATTTTTCATTTTGTTGTGTTGTTTTCTCCGGTGCTTGCACTGGGGCTTCCATTGTCAGTTCCTTCGTCTTTGGAACCATGTGTTTCTAGTATGCTCTCTTTATCTACTTCGGGTTCAAAATCTACAGGTCTGATTCTCCTCTTTTTGCGCAAGTTCCGTATTTTTCCTTCAACCTCGGGATCGTATATGAGTAGCTTTTGTGTGGAGCTTCTCATGCAATGGTACCTGCACAACAATAAACGAGCAACCAAACTGCAATTCTGATGTAGATAGACAAGACTCGATAAAGGGAAAAGAAAAATGCACAAAAATGACTAAGACTCCGGAAAGGATTAAATCTTAATCTAGCAAATTCTTAATCTAGGTCGTAATTAGTCCCTGGCAACGGCGCCAAAAACTTGATGTGTGAACTATCAAGAAATAAAATGCCTAATATTCACTTACCACAAGAGTACGGATCGATGTAATACAAGGGTCGAACTCTAGGGACTAATGCAATCTAAGCTAAGAATACGACTAAACTAAGACAGATTGAATTGACGGACATGTGAGACAAATTTCTAAAACACTAAAATGAATTATGACAGCGATGCGGAGACGTGAAAAAATTGATAATTAAGAACACTACAGGTTTCGGATTACCGGGATTTGTAAGGGTGCAACGAACAAAGGATCATGAACCTATCGAATTATCTTGATAACAGGGAATTCATGCTCATAAATAGGGAATGGTTCTCTCGACACCGAAACCCCCTAAGCACAACAATGTGCAATCCTACCTCCCGACAGCGATTAACTCGTGATTACGGTAGCATTACGCGTGCCATCCTAATTCCTAAGTCGATTAACCGACCGACCAGATTCTCATTAATCGAACTTAATCTACAATCAACGATTCCGGGTTCATAATCTTACCCCTGGTTAAACACGAAATCCTAAGTTACCGAGCAGCCAACACAAGTATAAAACGTTTACGATGTTGATTGCAAAACCGAAATACAAGAAAACTTCGAAAGGTCTAAGCATTAACGCATAATTACAAGCATCCCTTACAAATCCGGCATCCCTAACCCATAGCTGGAGGCTTATTCACTCATGGTTTCTACTGTAAAACAAGAGAAATTAACCATAGACATGATACAGAGTAAGAAATACGATTCCTCGGTCTTCCCTATCTCGTTACCGAAGTTCGAATTGTTGTTTCTCTCCTTCTCCAGCTTCTCTTGAGTTTCTCCTTGTGTTTTTCACTCTCTTTTCTAGTCTGAGACACTGTCTGAACTCATCAGCGCCTCCCTTTCTTACAATTTTTTGTTCTAAACCTAAAACGGTTAGTGTCTTGAAAAGGGGACCCGCACGGGCGAAGTTCACTACCCACGTGGGCTCATTGCCTTTCGTCCAATTCGAGCAGGTTCATTGCAAGCCTGAGTCGTGCAAGAATTTTTGGAGTTGCAGCCCGCGCGGGCTAATGTGACAGCACGCACGGGTTCATGTAGTCTCATGGGGCATGAGCGGGTTTATGATCAACACGAGTCGGGTTCAAACTTCTGCCGGATGCAGTCCGAGCGGGGGCCTCTTCCAAGCCTGAGTAAGCTGAGTTAACTTCGTGTTTTTGCTTCTTTTGCTCGATTCTCGGGTATTCCATTTGGTTCTGTGGCCTGAATTTTCTCTGAGTGGTTTGTAGCTTCTAGTATGTGCAGTTGAATCCATGAATCAACATTCTAAAGCTCGTTTGGGTCTTGTCGCCTTAAAACCTAAAAATCAACAAAAAGGAGTACATAGAAAACGTTCGTGTCGGTTTTGTAACTCGTGCTATGCAAACTATGCAGAAATGATCTAAATGCTTAGCCTAAAACTAGCACACATTATGTGTTATCAAATATTAAAATGTATTAAAATTCCAACAAAGTGCATCTCAAAAATTGTGTAAGTAATAAATCGTACCAGATTTACTGTCAAATCAGAAGCCTTTGTATTGGTCAACTTTGTGATTTCACGGTCAAAAGCAACAAAACGTGCAATTTTTGCACCATCATCAACAATCAAATCAACTCGGAATCTGAATAAAATGTATGGAAGAAAGGTTAAATGTAGAGTAAAACTAATACTTTATGAGAGAAAAACCGTTTTTAACTTTAATTCGGATATTTAACAAAAACCTCGTCACTCCAACAGTATTTGTGTCTTGGCAAAAGTTGCAAAATAGTGAAGTTTCGGTTTTTGTCAACTTCCGTGCACACTTCACACATCCAATGTTGCTCCAACCTTTGTTGGTTAGCACATCAACACCTCGTGCTTCACAAAAAAATGGTGTTTCCTATAATGTAGATAAACAAATTACACAATGTAGGAAATTTATTGAAAGGTTGATAATGGTGATAGTTGATAATTTTATTATCGGGCTTTGTTACATATTCGTGCAACTCCAAAAATGATATGGTCTCGATCTTAACAACATTGTTGATTTTTTCAATGTTGTTACTGTCATCAAACCCATCTTCAATGCTATTCATTATGATTTTGGAAAAAGTCAGTTTATATAAACTAAATTAAACATATTTCTATATATATACTAATAAAAGAAATGTAAACTTTTATCTATGAATGAATTCAACAATAGCATTACAATCCCTATTGAAATAGAAGCGACTTGCAGATGTAGTATTCAAATAGAGGTTACCTAGAAAAGATAATAAAATTAGTGAGGTAAATATTTTTTTCCAAATTGGCATAGGGTGAAATATATCATATATAACGCGAAATAATATGCGGTAATGAATCTGCAACGAATTTCGGATTAACTAAAATAACATATGGGTGGGAACTATAAGACTCTAATTTTGCGCGCAACTCAACGGCATTTTGGTCCTAAGCTGTGATGGTCACATCCATTCCCCTTATATAATAAATCATAATGAGTTTAGTAAGCATGCAATGGTTTCATTAGATACAATATCACAGAAAGTATTTTGTGGGTATATAACTTACCCAAAAAGTTGTAGTCGTAAAGTAGACGGTTTCTCACAGAGACATCGTCGGCATACGGATCTTTGATTGAACTTACACGTCCAATAACATCTGAAATTTTTCATATAATGTTACTAAGTAAAAATCAAAATGATGGTTCAATCAAGGAAAACCATTGCAGGCATCGATTTTACTCTTAATTTCTTATTAAAAAATAGAACCTGGAAGCGAAATATTTGTGTTTGCTAGGGATGCTATCTCATCATAGTTAAGGTGTTGTTTCAACATAGCTGGGTTTGGAATTTTCAACTGATCCATTAAACAATAGAATAGGTATGTTTGATAGAATGTATGGAGATTTGTGAGAATTCTGATATGTGATTTTGAACGTGAATAAGATAGTATTTATCCTGTAGAATTTTTAATTATGTGTTTAATTTATTTTTTGAGCGTTTAATGTTGTAGTAAAATAGATTAATAGTGAGGTTAATGCTGATCCATTTGGACGTTTTGATGCAGAAAAAAACTTGTAAAGGAACGCCCAAAAACATAATAGAAGCAATAAAGACAAAGAGATACAGGTTAGTGGCTTAAAAAATGGTAATGCATATTTTGACAGTTAAAGTTTAGATTAGTGGCTGGATAAAATATGTTTTCATTCTTGAATAAAATATATTAACGATGATGCTAATGGGGATCTATTTTGGCGTTTTGATGCAGGAGGTTAGTGGTTGTATTAAAGTTGGGTTAGTGGTTGTATTCTTGTTTTAATGTGAGTTAGGTTAGTGATTCTGATATCCGCGTACAATTCATTCTACATGTTGTATTACAGTTAATGGTGATGTTAATAAAATTAAAAAAAAAATAGGTTAATGGTAAAAATAGTGGTGATGTTAATAGGGATCTATTTTGACTATTAATGTTTAGTTAGTGGCTGGATAAAATCTGTTTTAATGCATGAATAAAATATATTAATGGTAATGTTAATGGTGACTGGATTTTGACTATATTAAAGTTTAGGTTAGGGGTTGTATTAAAGTTTAGTTTAGTGGTTGTACAACTCTTTTTAATGTGTAAAGAAAAAATAAATTAATGGTGAGCTGGATGGGGGTCTGTTTTGACTGTTAAAGTTTATGTTAGTGGCTGGATAAAATCAGTTTTAATGTTTGAATAAAATGTATTAATGGTGTTGTTATTAGGGTTCTATTTTGACGTTTTGATGCAGGAAAACTCTTTTAGAGTAATGTTGAGGTTCTTAAAGACTAAGAGATGAAGGTTAGTGGGTTAAAAAAAGTAATGGTTATGGATATTAAAGTTTAGGTTAGTGTCTGGTTTTAATTAACTCATTCTACATGTTGAATGGTTTATATAAATCAGTAACTATATAAATCTCAAAATCTAATTGATATATGACTGGATAAATTTGTTTTGAAATACAACATAAAATCTATTTTAATGTATTAATAAAATAGATTAATAGTGAGGTTAATGGTGATCCATTTTCATGTTCTTGTTCTAGCATAGGCCTCTTGCATTTAACATGGCCTCAATTAGAGCTTAGGAGCTAACTGAGGTAAGGAGGTATGGTGATGTAGTAGGCCTATGGATGATGTTTCTTCAAGGTTCAATGAGATATGAAAATAAGTTGAAACTATAATAGATAGAAACTCGAAGCCTTCTTAGTAGAATAATTTCAATCCATGACTGCACTATGAAGTTACAAGGGTTATACACGTGAGCAAGCCCTGAAGTGAAATAAGCACTTGGAGCAATAAATCATAACATGCCAACCCATTAAATGATGGTCCATTTATAATCAGTCATCCATGATGGCATAGATAAATCTGTTTTGTTGTCCATTTATAATCACTGCTTAAGATCGGAAGGTGGTGTTCCATGATGAAAAAAGTGCTACAAAGACTACACTACACCTTCCATAATGCATATCCAAATAATAGATATGTACAGGAAGCACCTCGACCTTATGTTTCTATTATCAGCAATGCATCAGAGAAATATCATTTTATTCTTTCGTTGAATAATCACGGAGTCATAATTATAAAGGAATGCGAAAGACAACTGATGCTTCTGTCTAAAATGCAGCTCTTTCTTGAAGCAACACAACAATGATGAAGCAATGTGCTGCCATCACATTGTCATGCTTGTTCTTATCTGGTCCAAGTGTTGCAATTGTTAGCTACAGTGGATTGGTGTTCATGGTCCTGAAAAGATAAAGAGAGGGAGTGAAACTGATGCGGACAATTAAAGGTTAAAATGCATGAAAGCCAATCTGTGGAGTATATCGATAACATAGAAGATGTGTTGGTCCAAAAATTGTGTGCGAATGAGATTTGCATAAAAAACACAGAAGTTGAAGCTAAGCTTGGTGAGGTAAATATTCAAGAGGCAGAATCTTCTTCGAGAAAGGGACTTGCTCTCAATTTTGAGGTAAGTGATTCTTGTGTTGTTCGTTCTCTAATATCTGTTTTGATGCAAATTTGCCACCGTCGATGATTTATGCGGGTCTTTTTCTTCATACACTATCTCTTCTTCATTATGCATACTGTATTAAAGTTAATGGTGATGTTAATAAAAATTAAAATTTAGGTTAATGGTAAAAATAATGGTGATTCAAGGTGATGTTAATGGGGATCTATTTGGACTGTTAAAGTTTAGATTACTGGCTAGATAAAATCTGTTTTAATGCTTGAATAAAATATATTAATGGTGATGTTAATGGGGATCTATTTCGGCGTTTTGATGCAGGAGGTTAGTGGATGTATTAAAGTTTAGGTTAGTGGTTGTATTTCTCTATTTTAATGTGATTTAGGTTAGTGATTGATCGTTTCATTTTCATATGCATTTCTTGCACGATTTTAGAGATGTATACGACATAGATGCGATGTTTACGTATGATTTTGTATCTTTTTTACTCGTTTTCCTGTTTTCGTGTTTTTACAGGTTTTAATGTGTATTCGGTTCATTTTGGAGATAAAGGACGTACACGGGACAAAGTATTAACATTGAGGATCATAATGGAGCAAACGGGACGAGTATCGGCAAGGACTAATACAACCCACGCGGGGCATTCACCTAGCCCGCGCGGGCTACAACCTCCAGCAGGTTCAGCCCGAGTCGGGCTCCTCACCAGCCCGTGCGGGCTCCCCTCTCCAAGCCAGCCCACGCGGATCATGTTCGTCACCTGTATAAACCAGAAAAAAGAAACTTCGCAAAATAAGAAAAGAAACGTGCTGGCTATTTAAACCAAAAGGAAGGGGAGCTACATGCTAGAAAATAAAGAGGAAACATTGAAAATTACACAAGAATGGAAAAACAAGAGATGGAAAAGCTCGGAAAAGGAAAACGACAGTTGCTATAAGAAAGAGGAAATATCAGCCGCTGGAGAGGAAAAAGAGATGACGATCAAAGAGAAAAGAATAGAGGAAAGGAAAGAGGAGAAAGAGGGAAAAAGGAGAGGGCTTCAGCAGCCTAATTCAGAAAGAAAAGGAGAGAAAAAACAGAACACACACGTTAGCGAGAGTTGCAGAAAGAGTTACAGAGAGGGGATCTGTTCGTGAGAGACTTGCAGGAGAGAATCAAGCGCGTTGAAGATCGACCAGGGACTTCGGTTTCGTTTGTTTTTCTATGTTCCTTAAACGATCTATTTCTATTATGTTTTCTTTCGAACGCATGAGCGAGTAGTCGTTTTGTTCTAGACGAAGGGATTAGCCCATGGCTATCCCGGAACCACTTTGATTTATCTTTGAATGTAATTTCCCGTTTTTGTTTATCTATTCTTTGTCTGAGTGCTTGAATGACTTGTATTTATGAAGGCCAAGTAGATGCATGTGTTAGGGATTAGGAGAAGGACAGAAAGCAGAATTCTAGTCCTAGAAGATCAGGTTTTGAAAAATCGAGGTTAGGCCACGAAAGTAGGGTAGAAACAGTTGAGCGTAAAACGGAGGAATCACAAAAGTAGGGGATAACTTGACTAGATCACGTGTCTATGCCTTGAGAGAGGGTAGATATCATATTAGGATCGTCTGTCTTAGATAATTTGATCGGGATTTCATGAGTAAATAGGGTGATTGTTGGTTTCGGTAGTCTTGTGGTGAAACCGGATTCCTAGAACGTTTGTCTCACTGTTAAGAACTCGTTAGTTTATTGTTTTTAGTATTTCAATCTTAAAACAATATTTGTTCATTTGCAAGTTTGATTCGTAGTTTGAGTTTAGGTTGTGTTGCGTAGTCCTTGTGGGATCGACACCTAGAGTACTACACACGTGTCGTGCACTTGCGGGTAGTTGAGGTTAATATTTGTTTAACTTTGAATCGCATCAGTGATTCTGATATCCGTGTACGATTCATTTTGCATGTTGTATTACAGTTAATAGTTATGTTAATAAAATTAAAAAATTAGGTAAATGGTAAAAATAATGGTGATTAATGGTGTTGTTAATAGGGATCTATTTTGACTATTAAAGTTTAGTCAGTGACTGGATAAAATCTGTTTTAATGCTTGAATAAAATATATTAATGGTAATGTTAATGGTGTCTGGATTTTGACTGTATTAAAGTTTAGGTTAGTGGTTGTATTAATGTTTAGCTTAGTGGCTGGACAACTCTTTATAATGTATTAATAAAAATAGATTAATGGTGAGGTTAATGGTGATCCATTTTGACTGTTAAAGTTTAGGTTAGTGGTTGGATAATGATGATCACATTCGAAATATGATCTTCTAGACTCTAAATGTAGAGTAAGATATCGTCAAAATAGACAACGAAAATCTTACTTATAAATTTTCTATTTATATGTTCATTAATCATATGAATGCTTTAGGTGTGTTGTTTAGTGCAAATGGCATAGCAATCCATTAAAATAAGTCATTCTTAGTTTTAAGTAATTTTCCATTCATCATCCTAGTTCATATGTATTTGATGATAATCATTTTTTAAGTCAATTTTTTAGAAAATCTTAGAAACATAAAGTTCATTAAGTATATCATCAAGGTGTAGAATATGGTAACAATGTTTTACCGTGATTTACTTTACCGCACGAAAGTCCACACATATTTACCATGTGCCATTTTGGTACGAGAACTACCAGCACATTGCACAACAATAAATTTTCCCAAACATATATTTGCTCATCAGTTCTGCATTTTGACATTGCAACTCCTTTGTCTCCTCGAGATTTAATCGATAGGTCGGTTTGCTCAAAGTTGTCACACTGGGAACAAAATAGATTTGATGTTCCATTCAAAAAATTGGAAGTAATCCATATGTAATTTCTTCGAACAATACATCATCTTAATCTTGCAAAAAGTAAGCACTCAAAAAATAACTTGTTAGGTCATCCATCTCTTCATAGCCTCTATCAAAGGCACTGTCATTTTGTTCGCTCTTGTCGTCAATTTCAATAATTCTGTCATTCTACAAGATCATCGAACTCTTGATGGAACACTCGTTAGCATAACGATCTAAGTCTTGACATTTGAAGTATCTAATATCATGAGTACGCGTATTATAGTTTTGGGTTTTAGGAGGCTTGCGTGTATGCGAGGTGTCAAGCTTTCCTTCGGGCTTCAATGGAGGATTTGTTTTGAAAACCCGTCAATCATATTTTTTGAAATGAGGTTGAGCACCAGAGAATTCATGGCTGAATTTTTGGAATGTCTTGCCCTTTTTTTAAGTTGTTTCTCAAATTTTAAAGTGAGATGCAACAACTTTTGGAGATCCTCATAACGTTGAGCTTCCACCTCATCTTGGATATATTGGTTTAGGCCACCTAGAAATTGATATGTAGTTGATTCAACATGATAATATAAGTTGGTTCATTGAAAAGGATTTTTATCTCCTTGTATTATTTTCCTAGCTTTGGTTGCTTTGTTCCAATTTTACCGAGCTTTCAGAGAGTTTCTCAGCGATAGTCTTGAGGCACAAAACACTTTCTCATGATCGGCTTCATCTCACGTCATGTAGTTATACACATGTCTCCATTCCTTTTCCTTGTTGCAAAGGTTTGGTCCCACCATGCTAAGACATAGTCGGTGAAATGGGTGGTACCTAATTTCATTTTCTTCCTTTTCGAGTAGTAATGTATCTTGAAGACCATATTCGTCTTGTGTTCCCATTCAAGGTAAACATGGACTTCATTTTTTTAAAAAAATGATGGAATTTTAAGACCAATGTCACTGATGTCATCATCTATTTGGCCTCTTCCTCGACGGTCATTTTGCGGTCTCCATGGATGTTATATTTCTTCTTCATAATTTGATTCTAGTTGGCTATCGTCGCTCGAATTTTCTAATGGTTTTTTTATGCTGCTGAATTTTTTTCGTCTTCAACCCAAAGCAGGTCACTCCTCCTATCTTGGTTTAAACCGTATAGTAATGACCCAATCCTATTTAGTACAAGACATTTGATGTGAGTCGTTAAGGCTTGCATCTGAAGTTTGTTCAAACATTTCATTGATTTGACGGATTTTGTCACGATTGTGAATTCGCTCTTCGACCATTGCTGTATTTTTTTAACACAAAAACCAAATTGTTAGGTAAAAAAAGGAATTAGACAAGGAAAAGAAGATAACAAACCTCATAACACTCATTGAAGTGTTTCCTTCAGTTTACACTCATTTATTTTATTTTCTCATTTGAGTTCCTCATGCAAACTATTAAAAAAACTAAGCCAAAGAGGCGTCAAATCTCGAATTTTTTTGTTAAACAAAAGATCAATTCTACAATAGCGGTGCAATTTCAATCTGAGTTACTTATACAATTTTTTTATTTTTATTTTATTTTTTAAAATAAAACTTTACAACAAAGACGATTGTATTTTCCCACAGTTCTGACTTCGGACCATACATATATATATATATATATATCGGTTCCTTAAAAATTGTATACACATAAAGTGAGAAACAATTCATCGAAACAACAAAATAAATACGAAAAACATACGATAAAAATATAAGATAATGATGATAATCGTCCTAACTACGGAGCGGATTATGATACCACTTGATATGATCTTGGATCAAAAATTCATATTAGACTATAGAAGTTCTTTCACCCCTAATCAACTAAAAACGACCAACTAAACACTTACAGTCAACGAAAATGATGATCGATCCCAATCTCTTGAATAACTCATATGAAATCTGTCCTTGATAAGGCAAAAATTAACTCTGCAATCACTTACAGGACTCTAATACTAGTTTTAAAAATAACAAAAAAAAAAAGAAGATCACTCAAATTAATAATCTGGTTGTGTATTACAAAATGCAAAAAATGAATAATTTAAAATCTAGAACTAAAAAATAAACAAATTTACAAAGTTTGATAATATATAATAGAAAACTAGGTTGACTTGTGAGATTTCTGTAATTGTGTTTCTTCACATGTGATTGTGTAGTTTTCATGTGATTTTAGATTTTCATGTTAAAATTGATACAACTTTTAAGTCATTTTGATTGATCGATCTATAATAATTCTCCATCATTTTGAATTTGAATTAAATGCACCGTTTTGAGGTTTCGTCTTTGTTTTGACCCGTCTTTTATCTCTTGCACGAAACATTTACTTCTCGACCAAGTATCCTTCAAATTGCTTGGCCTAAGCTCCCGTGATTGGTTCTCTCAATGCACATCGTCTGATAAATTGTTAACAAGATTAGCATAATTAATTCCCGTTGTAATGTGTTACATGTATAAATAAATTTCCAAGATTATAACCCGCGCAATACACATATTGATTTTTATTTTGAGAATCGATTTATTGTATTGAGAGAGTTTATTTATATTTTTTGTATAAAATTATCTTAGTGATTTTAACAATAAACATAGTTATTGTATTTGTTTGTTTAAAAACACAATAGTTGAATATAATTTTTGGTTTCTATTGCGATTGATAATAAAAGCAACACATTTTTGTTGATAGTGTTTTTTAATACAATTATTGATAAGATAAATTAATAAAAGTTATACACAATCTGCAAGAACGACATTACACAAAATTATTTCTGAATCTGTTCCGAAAATTGAAATATCAATTGATTCAAATTAGAGTACTAAAATCAATATTTATGCAAATTCAGATTGAAATTTGGTTTTCTTTAAATTTAAATATGTATCTAAAAAATTATTAAATTATAATATCTTTTCATCTAAATATTGAAATAAACTTCAACATAATAAAATTACAAAATAACTCTTGAAAACAAAATATAAAAAAACTTAAAAATGTAAAAATATTAAATAACGAAATTATCCTGTAGGAAATATTAAAAACCATTTTTCACCAATCAAATCGATCTTCTCCGTCACTCAAACCCCTAAATAACAAAAATTACAAAATTATCCTTAGAAAACTTACTAAATCCTTATTTTCTAATGATTATTTGTCGTTTAATCCTTCTCTATCGGAACGACGAGATTGACTAGCGCGTTTGCTTCTCTCCTTAAAACTGGGATCATCCCAATTGGTGTACATCTGTTCCTAGACATGATCTGCCCAAACGGATTTTCCTTTTTTCTCCCGATCACTTTTGCAATCGTTTACGAGAGCTTTGAGTCGAACTCCCGTAACTCGTTCAAATTCGAACTTAATCTAGTGTAACCAAACCAAATTTTACCTTCTGGTGACGGTGATGGTGACTAGAGGCGGACTAGCGGCAGACAGACGGATTGACTGGCCGGCAACGGTTTTCGGATCATGTTTTTCCTCTACGCGTTGTAGAAGACAACTGTCGCAGGAACCTCCAGAAACAGATAGTTCACAGACGGAACGGACGGTCAAGGAATGACGGATGGCTATCGTAGGAGACGGACGGACGACGGCTCACAATGGACGGACGGTGGCTCTCAAGGGCAGCAACTCATGGTAGGAAAACAATGGTTGGGCGAGGAGAAGGAGTCCCACCGAGACGTTTATAGAAGTTTGCAAACAGAACGAGACTTTCGTCCGTAAACCATCTGTAATCACGGATGGACTCGTGACGCATCTTCAAACCGTCTACAATCACGGACGGAATCAGGAGGCACGTTCATGATTGCGGACGACATTCCCGATCCGTCCATAAATTACGAACGGACATAGGTTGCATCTCGATTCTGTCCATTATTGCGTACGATGTACGGACGATTTTCTACGGCCGTCCGTATTTTGAG
This sequence comes from Gynandropsis gynandra, assembly GCA_036759665.1. NCBI lineage: Eukaryota > Viridiplantae > Streptophyta > Magnoliopsida > Brassicales > Cleomaceae > Gynandropsis > Gynandropsis gynandra. The sequence continues at coordinate 23,214,600 of CM071863.1, read as the reverse complement.
TTTCATCCGCAATCCGAGGGACGAGCCCGAGGGATGGGACGGAATGGAATTGAGAGACGGGATGTAACCGAGGGACGGGAACCGACCGAGGGATGAGAATCGACCAAGGGACGGGAATAGAACCGAGGAATGGGAAGAAAACTGAGGGACAGTAACCGACCGAGGCACGGGACGGGAAAAATTAATAAAAACGTATATATTCTGTCGATTTAATATGAAGTTAACAATAACAATTCTTTTATTATTTTAAACATCTGATAACAAGTTAATATGAATAATCTTTGAAGTCACATAATTTTTACGATGATTCTTGTGTTTCTGTATTTGATTCAAATTCTTCTTCTTCATCATTTTCTTATATTTCTTCATCTTCAATGTCTTTGAGTTCACCATGCGACAGTGCTTCAACAGTAACATCATCAGTAGCAACAATCTCGATTGTTTGTTGTTGCATGACAAATTTTTGTTCTTCTGGTTTGTTGATAAATTTATATCTTGGAAGTATCTTCATTACGAAACGCCAACCAGAAGATCGTCTCATATGTGAATAGGAAACATAACAAACTTGATCAGCTTGTGACGCAAGAATAAAAGGCTCGTATTTTACATATCTTCCTGTAGAATTAACTTCTATGACGCCTACTTTGTTTATTCTTGTTCTGCGACCGCTTATTGTATCGAACCAATTACATCGAAATAACATCGTTCTTAGGCCGACGTAACCTACAAAAAATGGCAAATATAAGTCAATATATTCCAAAATATCATACGTGGTATCGATTAGAAATTTTTTGGATTAGTAATGATACATGGATATTGTAATTGCAAAATTTCTTTCAAAATCCCATAAAAATATGGTTCGTCGGTCGATTCACAATAGCTTTCACCTTTTACACATACACCATAGTTTATAGTTGACTTCAATTTTCTGTGCTCATAAGTATGAAAGTGGTAACCACGTGTAAAATACATTGGTAAAATCATAACTTTTACAATTGGTCCTTTAACAAGATCTCGTAGCCACAATGGATGATTACCGATCTCAATCTACATTACAGAGAAAACAATCATCGACAAAGCGTCAGAATATTATATATAAAAGTAATTTATTAATATTTAATATATCATTTACTTACATATTGTCTTATCCATGTGAAGAAATCTCTTTCTTTAAGTTTGTGGAGTTGAGATTCATCAATATTCACATATGTATTCTTCAATACATCATCAAACATCCTGTAAAATGTTAGAAAAATTCTATAAATATTACAAATAAAATACGCATATGCAAGTATATTACCTTTCAAAAGGCCGTAGATATTCACAGTTGAGTAAAACATACATATATGCGATGTGTAGATCTTGTTGTGATAGCCATTGATCTTTCATCTTACCAGTAGTTCGACCAATTCCACAAAATATATATGGTACATTTGGTATTGGATATGAAAATGTCACACCACCATCAAAACATCTGTTTGGATTTCTAGTTCGCGTTTGAACATGTGGCTCGAAGTAGTAAGAAGTGGAGAACGATATCTCCTCATTCACGTATTGTTCCACAATTGAACCCTCTGGATGAGATTTTTGTTTGGCTTTTTTCTTCAGATGAAACATAAATCTCTCGAATGGATACATCCAACAAAATTGAACTAGACCTCCTAATACGGCTTCATGTGGTAGATGAACTGTCAGATGCTCCATAACATCGAAGAATGATGGTGGAAAATCTTCTCTAAGTTACATAATACAATAACTATGTTACTTTTAAGTTAATCATTAATTATACTATATAAATAATATTACCTCCAATTGCTTCGTGTGCATGTTTGACCCTCAATTCAAAAAACATATGGGAAGTAGTCTTTGAATGAATACATGATAATCGTGACTTTCATCCCTGATAACTTTCCTCCATGAATATCGACGCACCTTCCGATGTTAGATGCATAACAATTAGAAAATTTCACGTCTTCCTTCAACCATTTCAACAATTTATATTTCTCATCATTCGAAATTCTGAATATCAGAACTGTAGCTTTACCGTCTTTCTATGATTTAATGTTATCCTTCATTTTTCCTGTGATATTCATTATTGTGTTGATGATATTATCGAAAAAAAAGTTATCTCTATATGACATCAAGATTGTGTCGAAGCTTCAAGTTTTTTCAATATGGCAGATTTCAAAATATGTTCTTCTTGTGCCAATTATGGGTAATTCCATAATCATCAATTCTCGAATGATTGTTTCCTCCGCAATTTACACTCCTAGGAATACCTAAAGCAAGAAGCCGTTCGTACAAAATCTCTTAGCCGGTCAAACTCGAGAAGGAGATTTCCGCACAACTATATTCCTTTTGAAATTCCTCTTGTTGCGTTGTAATGTGTCATCAGTAGGAAGAAAACGATGATGACAATCAAACTAACTCGTCTTTCATCTATATTTCAATTGAAAAGCATCTATTTTCCCCATGCAATATGGATGAGCCAATCGACCATGTGTTGTCCACTAGATAGCAGACCATAAGCTAGAAAATTACTTATTGTCCACATAAGACCACTTCGTAATATAAAATTCTATCGTCTCAAAACGTCGTACGCTAGAACTCCCTTCCACAATTCTTTCAATTCTTCAATCAGTGGCTGAAAAAATATATCCAAACTTCTTTTTGAATGATTAGGCAGGAAATTAATATTGTTAAGAACAAAAACCCACGCTTCATGCACATATCTAGTGGTAAATTGTACGATATCATAATAACTGGTCACAACGAATAATTTCTCTCAGACATCTCGAATGGATAAAAACCATCAGTGCAAAGACCTCAGTTGAAAAATCAGGATATACCTTGTTAAAGTGTTTCCACACCTCACCATCTGATGGATAACACATTTCTCCGTCACGACTTGAATGCTCACATGACATCTCATGTCGCTGGCGGTCTTCTCATATTGATACAATTTTTTTGCTGTTTGTAATTGGTAAATACCACACACGATGAAATGGAACCGATTTTCCATTCCTTATCAAATAAAATCGATCTTTTCCATAAAATCGACAATTGCTCAAATCCGAAATTTCTTCCCAAAAAATCATACAGGTGTCTTGGCAAACATCAATCTTTTGATATGGAAATAAACCCAATGATCTCATCTTCTTTTTTGTTTCATAATATGACTCAACTAAATTATTATCTTTCGGCAAATAATCTCATAACAATTGCGATATAGAATCCGTGCAATTCTCGAAAAATTTATTTTCAATCTTCAAATTCATCAAACGTGCTGATAGAGACAACCGTGAAAGACCACTTCTACAACCATCATAAAGTGGATTCCTAGCACTTTCTAACATTTATAAAAAAAACTTTTTGTTTCTTCATTCAGATCTTCTTCAATATTTCCATCTTCGTTTCTTTCAATGAATATATTTTGCACCATTTCTACATAAGGATTCATTTCTACATCTTGAGAAGTCTCAAACATTCATGATGTACAATACTCCTACTAAAACTTTCCACAACATTACTAGGTTATAGTGCAAAATTCTCTCCATGAGATAACCAAATGAAATAATTTGGAGTAAACCCTCTTAAATAAAGATGATTCCAAATGGTTCTCTCATTAACGAATTTTTCATTTTTTTCATTTAACGCATGGATAAACCAACTTACTAGTTTCTCTATAAAGTTGTTGATTTGTCGCCATCGTCATAAACTGTGCAACGCCTTCTATAAACTCCTTCGATACACCTTGAGTTTTCGGATCAATTCTTCTATACATCTACTGTCTAGAAATGAAAAATATTCCACCTTGACGATGATGTCATTATAATCAGAAATGATAACAAGATATGTGGAGAAATATATGAGAATTGTGTGTGAAAAATACATGGAAGGATGAGAGGTTAAATAGATAATTTTTTGGACTGATTAAGGATAGATTACGGACTAAGACAAATATTTACCGACGAATCGTCCGGAATACGTCCCTAAATCCTTTATAATTTACGGACGAAAGCTGTTGTCATCTATTACGGACGGACGCTGTTTTCATCTGTAAATTACAGACGTCCTTGGACGCGGTCTCCAATCTGCAACGTATCCTAAATGCATCCCAAATCCATCCGCAATCACGGACGACTTAGAGACTATTTTTTGCTCCGCAAATTTGCGGACAGATTAAGGACGAATTTATTTTTCTTTCCTTAATCCATCCCTAATCTGTTCTGAAATTTAGGGACGGCACATTCAGTCCGGTAATTCCATCCGCAAATAATAATTTTCTTGTAATGAACGGAAAATCACCACCTTGCGACTTTGGCACATCTCTCGGTCTAGTCTACAAGTTTAGATAACTCTCTAAAAGTACTCTTTTTTATCAAATATAGTTTGTGGTTTCTGAACATGCTCCAAAAGGTGAAGGATACTTGTGAATCCATTGTGCTTTCCTTTACCCCTTCCCTATATCCGTCTTTGAGGTGAAAGTGTTCTGAATAAAGGATCACCTTTAGCAACATGTAAAGGTAATGGAATGTAAATGAAAAAGTACACAACAAATGAACCATTGAGAAAAGTTGTAGTTTACTTATTAGATCGAAATCAAGCATGTGAATGAAACAGTATGATGCGGATGGCATGCGACAACAAACATAATGATGAGGTTAATCTCAAGTAATAATGACATAGACTAACGTTTCCGCAAGAATACGTATCGTGTAGTAGCAGGGTCGAACACTAGGAAATCGATGCAACTCTAAAGCTAGTAAATCAATGAATAGGACGGTTAACAAAATAAGTGATTGGAATGCAAGTAAAAATAAACTAACTAATTAACGGATTAAACTCAGTAAACTAAACACTACAGGTTTTGAGAGATGCAAGATAATACAATGAAGGGCTCACAAGATCATGGTTATAGATATCATCACGTGTTCGGGGAATTCAAGCTCTTTCCTAGGGAATGACTTTCCTGATGCCTAAACCCACTATCTAGCATGCATACTACCAATCTCCCAATTGTATAATCTCACCTACTAGATGCATTAAAACCGCTATTCTAATTTCTAAGTCCAAGTAACCGAGCGACCAAGGTTCTAAATCAATTGAGACTTCAAATCATGACTACGTTCCAAAATCTAATCCAACTCCTAATGCAATCAGATTTTTATAATCTTTCATTCAAATGGCCAACAAAAATAAAAGCATTAAGAACAACCAATCAATCCAAAAACAATCAAATATTATAACCAAACATTAAGCACAAGACTTCACTATATATCGACAATGCTATCTAACCCGTAGCTACTAAAATACTCAGACATGGACGTAGAAAACAAAACAAAAAAGAAATCTATATTCAACATAAATAAGGAATGATATCCCTTCCTATTCTATTACCGATGTCTTCAACAGCTCCTCCGTGTTCCGAGTTTGTCGCCTCGTCTCCAACCTCCGGCGTGATGCTCTCTCTCTTGCTCTCTCGTGTGTGTTATGTGGTGTGTGTTCTATCCAAATTCCTTCTGCCCTCTTGACCCCTACGTCCTCTTTCCTTTCTTTCATTTTCACCTTATTTTCCTCTTTCGCCGAATCTAAGCTCTCCAGCCCATTCCTTTTTGTCCTCCTTTCCTCTTTGGCTAGTTTCCATTTTCTCGGTTTTCATTTTCTTCAGTATATTGTGTTTCCTTTTCCTCTTGTGCAACAATAGTTTCCTTTTCTTTTTTCCTTCTTTGTTTGGCTGCCTTCTTTCTTGTTCTTGTGTTTCCATTAATTGTTCCAGCAACCATTTCCATTTTCTATATCCGACGGCTGTAGTTTTCAATTCTCGTGTAGGCGGCTCTCTTTCCATTTTTGGGTTGGCGGTAGGAAGTTTACATTTTATTCCAGTTATGTAAACCATGTTTCCTTTTCATGTTCTAACCGTGCTCTTCTTAATTTTGTTCCAGCAACCGAAAGTTTTCAAATTTGTTACAGTCACCGAAAGTTTCCATTTTTATAAGTTGCCATTGTTTCCATTTTTTGTAAGCGGTCATTACTTCAATTTCCCTTCTCCGGTTTATGATTCTTTAGATGCTGACCGTGTATAGTTGATAGGAGAGTGGTTTTGCTTAGTTTTGCTTCATTTACTCGTGTTGGTACCCGATATTTCATTTCCTCCAATAACACGAGAAAACACTAGGAGATGACTAAATGATGCTTAATGCTCGATAAAGTCTAAATGAATGATTAAACTAAGTATGAAAATGAACTAAAATACTATAACAAAATAGACGTTATCATATAACATGCACCGTTCATTTCCAAGCAATAAAAGTTAGTAAAGAAAAGGTAATGCAATAAAAGTTAGTAAAAAAAAGTAAAGCAATCAACCCCTAATGTATATATTAGTAAATCGAATTAAGGACGTATACAAAGCACATAATTGCACGCTTTTATATCTTAGTTATTTTTTAATCCATTTTTTTAACGATTAATCGTCCATGAATAAAGTGATATGAACTCAACTATAAAAAGTAAACAATGAAACCGATTTTTCACTGGAACCTTAGACGGTCTGGGTTAAAATTGTATAAACAATTTATAAAATAAAACAGATGAAAATGAAATACTTGCGACAGTTTTTCATCGCCGATGAAGACTTTCCAAAAGAATAATCCTTAAGAAGGTGTAGAAAAACTGTACATTACATTCCAGACAAAAAGAAAACAAAAATTTATAACATTAAGACCGTAATAAATAACTACCATAAGGTACAAAACAATTTAAAAAAAAATTAGTTAGGTGCTTACCTCTGAAGAGTCGGTCTACATCATTTCTTTAAAGCTCTCAAATCAACATGCGTATGCTTCTTTCTACAATTGTCTTCATTTTGGAAATTATACCTTTAGCTAAAGATAAAATGCCAAGTGTCATTGATTAAAAAAATCCATTAGACATTAAAACTCAGCGTGGCAAAGTTCATGAGGTGAAAATTTCAGTGATGAAGCTAATTGTGTCGTTTTTGGAATCAACCCATGAATGGTAATACACTTTTATATTCTTGTGTTTCCAAGTTTTGAAATCCTTTAATATGTAACAATGATTTGTCCATTTTTTCTCAGCTTTAGGTGACAAATCCTATCCATGAGAAAGGGTTTAAAGTAATGAATACATGTCCTACTGCAATGGGATTCGCCAATGTTGCTGGAACAACGACGCATAGGGGTGTGGTGTAGCTCTACTGCATTACCTCATCTGGATCTGGGATTTCACGGGTGGTTCCATGAGAATTTTTTATGGCTATCAAGGTTTCATTTTAATATGTGAAACAAAGTGCATCATATTTCAATAACATCAAACCTATGATAAAACATGGAACGTATGCATTCTCAAATCTAGATTTTGATTTGGAAACTGAATAAGCCTTTGATGTCATCTCTGGTGATGAAAAACCACCTAGTGACGTAAAATGATAATCCAATCAAAGATAATAGAATTTGAGTAATACAGATGAAATGAATCTATATCCAATACAAAATCGTTTGCCAACTACGAAATCTGTAATCGTTAAAAAAATGGATTAAAAAATAACTAAGATATAAAAGCGTGCAATTATGTGCACTAGAATACGAAAGCAAAGGAAGCATAAAGAAAGCTTGGTTACCTGCTAGGCCGAACGTGACCAGATTTCAATTCGGTTGAGTCGAGAGGCACCTCTACCACTACTAATATCGTCTCACCCATCGCAGCCTCGCTCAATAGCCACGCCGTTACGTTGCCTAGCCACCATTGCCTCCATCATTTTTACAAAGCAGTGCTGCAAGAGACCAAAAAGCCAAACGAAAGAGGATACAATATCAACACTATACATCTTACCTCGCGGCCCATCTCTTCAACCAAATTACTTTTGCCATTGCGACCAACAAATTCATACCATTTGGGTTTGTTTCCAAGTTGTAGTCTTCGCATTTCCCTTCCACTTGTTTCGTATGTGCTTGTGACCCGTCTCTTAAACTGGATCGTTGTAGCTATTGCGCCCCATGAATTCCTTGCGACCAATCTCTAGAAACGGATCATTGTCGTAATTCGAATGATTTGGGTTCGACTCGTAGCCATCGACATTGTTCCCTTCCTTTTTTCTTGGATGTGCTCGCGACCCTCCCCTCAGCATCATTCGCAACCCCTCAACATCGCTCGCCCCCGATTTCCCTTTCAGCCACCATTTTCATCCCTCCTACAACTCGGCACCCGCTCGATATTGTCACTATCTCCGTAAAGGTTTAGAAAAATTGAGGAGATCTCTCCCCACCTCATCTTAGATTCTCCATCAAATATTGTTTTCACTAATCGTAATTCCAGGGACGATTTAAAAACCTTAGGTCGACACAAAGCAGGAGAGAAATCGGTGGCATAGTGGGAAGATGGGATAAGGCGAGGAGACGAAACGACGCAATCGGCAAACTAATATGGTTAGATAGGATCGTGGGGAAGAAAAAAGTAAGGAAATTTGGGGTTGACAAAACGATGAGTACAAAATGATGAAAAAAATTTACTTAAATAAATATATATTAAATTTAGATGATTACTCTTATCTCTACTTTTCTCTCTTTATCTCATTCCAGAAGTCGGGTTCCACTAAATAAATAATATTAGATGACAAAGGTCGCATATATCTTATAAATCGTATATGTAGTAGATATCATATGAATCGTATCAATATCACGAAGGATAAGTCTAATAAATGAATTATTTTTTATGCAGATGTTGTTGTTGGTGTTTCTGACGAGGTTCATACCGAAGATACTCCAGTGGATCCTATCGAAGAGGTCACCGCTGATGTTAGTGTTGAGGGAACTCCAAAAGTTCCAGTCAAAGAGGTCGAAGTTCCACAAAGTAAGTGATATTGGCTTACAAAAGGTCGCATGGATCACAAAGGTTGCAAGGGTCGCATATGTCCCATGGGTCGTATATGTAGCAGATGTCGCATGGACCGCATCAATGTCACGAAAGATGAGTCTAATGAATGAAGTAATTTTTTTGAAGATCTTGCCATTGGCGTTCCTGACGAGTTTCCTGTCGAGGATACTGTAGTGGTTCTTGAGGTCGTCGCTGATGTTGGTGCTGAGAGAATTCTAGAAGTTCCAGTCAAAAGAGATCGGAGTACCACCAAATAAGTAATATTGAGTCATAAAGGTCGCATGGGTTACAAAAAGTCGCATGGATGGCATTGGTCAATAAATTCGCAAGGGTCGTAGGGTCGCATGGGTCACATGGGTTGCATGGGTCGCAGGGTCGCAAGGGTCACGTTCGTTTATTGACGTTAGTGGTCTGAAATTGACTAATATATATAGATTTATGATGAAACCTCACCAAGAGTGTTGGTGGATATCTGACCTAGATTGTCCCCGGGGACTGGAATTTTGGGAGATCATATTAAAGGCTGACGTATGACTTGAAGATGATGTAGGTTTTTTAACCTTTAGTCACGAAAGTAACAAAGGTCACAGAGGTCATTTTGGGTAATATGTAATCATGTGTGTTAATTTTTTACAATAGTTGGATGAGGCGTTGTTTGAGTTGTATGATCACATCAGGAGATATCCAACACGATATCGGAATTATTACATTTGTCATATTGCTTTCATGTAGACGCTCATGATGTGGATGTACGAGGATATGGAAGAATTGTGAAAACTCTTATGGACATTATTCTCACCATCACCATCCTTCTGCTCTGTTGGCAAATCAGGTTCAACTTTATTACAATCACAAACAACTTCATCAACTATCACATTCATAGCACAACAACCATCTTTTCTTAACTTGTGATATGTTCACTATCGGAATTATCCGAATCCAAAATATTTATTGTTTCTGTTGGATTACTCTCAACTCTATTTTTATTATTTGAACCTACAATAACACAATCATCATAATCCACAATACCTCCATCCTCACCTTCTCTAGCAATGTTTCCAAAAGCAGGAATTAGAGGTTCAACTTCCATCTCAATTTCCATTTTATACTTCACACTTGCCGATTTTATCTCCACATACGACAATGGTTGAATTCCTCTAATGTGATCGAATATATAACAAATAAGATATTTGTCATACATTATATATGTCGGCTTCCTATTTTCAAAAATATTAGGCAAATAGCTTAACTTCAACTTTGTTATATTTTTTTCACCATCATTTCTGCGCATAATTCATCAATAAGTTGCTTGTATGTCCTAATAATTGGAGGACAATAGAAAATACTCCCTTGTTTTTCCAGAACTCTACCAACTCATTCAGATTCTCCATTTATGTTTTTTCTCATTTACCATTATACAAAAAATAAATCAGTATGATTTTCTCATCCACTGAATCCATTACCCCTATAATAAAATTATAAAAAGAGGGTAAATTTTGTGACCCACTGCGATCATATGTTTCAAGTTCAAAATGACTCTGTGACCTAGTGCGACCGTGCAACTCGATGAGACTTTGTGATCCAGTGCGACCATGTGACTCGATGAGACTCTGTGTCCCACTGCGACCATGTATTTCTCCATGAGACTCTATGACCCAGTACGACCGTGAGACTCGATGAGACTCTCCCAGTGTGATCGTATGACTCGATGAGACTCTGTGAGCCCGTATGACTCGATGAGACTTTGATACCTAGTCCGACCGTACGACTCAATGACAATCTCTGACCCAGTGTGACTATACGACTCGATGAGGCTCTGTGACCCAGTGCGATGGGCGACTCGATGAGACTCTATGACTCAGTGCGACCGTGCGACTTGATGAGATTCTATGACCTAGTGCGACCATGCGACTCGATGAGACTCTGTGATCCAGTGCGACCATGCGACTCGATGAGACTCTGTGACCCAATGCTTGTGCGACTCTATGACAATCTGTAACCCAGTGTGACCATGTGCTTCAATATGACTTTATGACCCAGTGCGACCGTACGACTCGATGAGACTCTATGACCCAATGTGACCGTGCGTCTCAATGAGACTTTGTAACCTAGTGTGACCGTGAAACTCGACGAGACTCTAGAACCCAGTGCGACCGTACGATTTTATGAGACTCTATGACCATGACCATGTGTTTCAATATGACTCTATGATACAGTGCGACCGTGCGACTCGAAGATACTCTCCTTGTGATCATTTGATATTTAAATAATTATGACTAGTTTTGACTACATCAATATAAGACACGTTTTGAAAAGGGAGAATCGAATCTATACATATTACTCACTCGGGTTATCCAATTCACAAAAGAAACACGAAATATACAAGAGAAACGCGAAAAAATCCCTTACATACTTGATTTTTCTGCGGAACGTGCTTAATTGCAAGCTTCTTTGTTTGACAACAAACGATTTTAACCTATTCACGACAAATTTGATGTTGATTTCAAGCTACTAACGACGAATTTGATGTCGATTTCAAGCTACTCACGCCGAATCTGATGTAGTGTGGGAGAACAGTAATTTTTGCACCATAGGAGATATGGAAATCGAGGTGCTTTAGAGGAGATAGAAAAATTATCGAATAAAGAACAAGGGTAATATGGAATTTTATCAATATTTTAAGGGTATATTTGCAGTTGAAACCTTTTTATGAAGGGTAGGATTGAATCCTAATAGCAGTTGAATGGTATTTTTGAAGTTACCCCTAATTAATTCCCTCAGAAATTTTTAATTATGATATTTTGAGCAAAATAGGTAATTTGTTAAAACTATACTAAAAAAATCTTGTGTTGCGTGAATTCATGATATTTAAATGATAGAATTGAAATAAATTTATCAAAACTACACCATATCATATTTTGTATATCATTTAAGAAAAAAATGGTCAAAACTTTTATTATAAACATGACGAACAATGTATGATAATGTGCTATGATATGTTAATGAATAATGGTGCATATGTTATAGTAGACGTCGGCTCAAGCTTTTGAAAAGATTTTAAGAAAATCAATTAAGGCTCGTGTGAACTACCACTTGTAGAAAAAACGATTGTTGAAAAAATCGAAGAGTTCCTTAACACCATTGCATTAAGAGAGATGGGAGAATAGTGGAGAGTGAATATTGAATTTCAATTGTAACATTACATCATGTTTATAACATAAAATTTTAGTTTTTTCAATGATAATTTCAATTTATATATATTAAAATAAAGCACGTGCAATGCACCGACTATTACTAAATGAAAATAAGGTAAATTGCGATATAATTTTGAAGTTTAACTTATACATACATAAAAATCAAGTTTTTTAAAATTTGTTTTCTATGTCGTTCTTTGTTGTCTATATATTTACATATCATTATAGATTTTAATAACACGTTGCAATCTAAATACATATGTAATTTTACATTCTTTTGAAATGTGATATTCGGTAATTATTATTGATTTTGTTGTATCACCACCATATAATATAAAAATAAAAGTAAAAATATATATGAAAGATATATAATAGCATCCACAGTTTTTCTATCAAATTTTACTTATAAAGGTCAATGTTATCAACTAACACTAAACAGTAAGAAAACAAATTTCCAATTGTCTCATTCTAAGGTTCAATGTTTTCATACCCTAAATTCACTTAGTTGAGATCATAATAGGATCTTACCATTGCTCTAAGTCTTAGCTATACAAAATCCAAACCATCATAATCTTACAAATCTGAAGTCAAATTTATTGTCAACATCTTGACATGGATTATAACCTTTAGAGATTTTACCCTGAGTTGCAGATGGAGAGAATGTTAGAAGATTTAATTCGATAAAAAATGCATCCAATAAAAACCTGACCAAACCACTTTAAATGAAAGCAGTATATAGAAGAAAAATCACTCCTGTGATCTTCCTTGTAACTCAGGGTTTACTATTTGGATAGAAAATGTATCAGAATAGATCCTCTATCATCAAGAGAGGAACAAAAAATGCTCAATCATGCACTTCCTAGTTGGAACATCCAAACCGACACCAACAGTGCTTGCACTTTAACTCACAGGACTACCAAGAAAACAAAAATAGAGATCCTAACTCTCGTGCTAAAAGATCACTATCAATGTAGCATGACAATATTATAATAAATTTGGAGAACAAAATGGAAACATAATCGGTTTCAATCACCATAACAATTACATAGCCATAAGTAGCTACATTATCATAACCATCAGACATAGATATGCATTACATAGCTACATATTGCAACAAATAGATAAACACTTTGCCTACAAAATACCCATAAGCAACGAAGGACTCCCAAAAAAATGTTTATTACCCTCACACTTTTTGAGCTTATCGATAGATGCTCCCCATACATGCTCTCCCATGAAATGAAGTTGTGCGGCCTGAAATATTCAAGTTCAACAAATGATAGGTATCAAAAAGTATATAAAACTGTTAAAATATTTTGGAGATTAAAAGAATATTAAATAAATTAAATCTAAAAGTGGGAAGAATAGAAACGTGAAAAGGATACTCGGAGTTCATTATCAAAGAAGCTAGAAGGTTCTCTCACCAATCTCATGTCATGTTTTCTCATAAAAGAACCAATGCAAATAAACAAACACATTCTTTGTACATATTGGAATAGAGAATATGCATATAAAGTAAAAAAGCATTACATCGTAACATTTCACATTCTATTTACATATTGGAATGGATAATATGCATATCAAATGGAGAAGCACTATATGAACTGGATTTTTTGTGAGATGCAGTGAAACTCTTTTTTGTATTCAAAAGAGAAAATAATGTAAATTTTGCAGTAGGTAAACAAAATGGGGAAGCTTAATCAAACAACTATCGTTCGTGTTTCGCAAGTTACCAACATGATTCTACCTCTCATGGTGATGAGGACATCACAAAGAAAGCAAGCCTCGAATGGACCAGAACGGATGGGTCGAACGGGCAAGTCAATGGCCGTGGAGAGGAAGAAAATCACGCAGATGCACGGGACACTGACGAGGACACGAATATGCGGGACACTAACGAGGATGCATTGGCCGATAGACTGATCACGTCCCAGACTCGCCGGCAACCGGTCGCGACCGAGATTCGCGGGCCACCAAATTCAAATTTTACCAAGAACTACTGTCATTTATGGCTTATTTCGTGCATAGTCTTTAGGACTAGAATCTAGGAAAATCAGGATCAATAAGAAACTTAGGCGTTTGAATAGGAGTGTAATGTGGGTATTTTGTTTTAGCCTTTTTCCTTTTTAAAAAGGGCACGCATGAATAACAGATCAACAAGTAATTTCGAACAAAATACAGATTAAACAAGCTTAGCTCATTGTTCTCGAGATTGAGAGATTCATCTCACATAAATTGATCAAGTCCGGGACTTGCTCGACTCGACTTATCAAGTAACGAACCACGATTGCTTATGGCGTCTTCTATCATCCATAGAGTTCTAGAGGTGCATATGTTCAAGGGTTTTGGACGGTCTCTCTGAGATTTGGGCCAACGTTCTTCAGCACATATCCATCTACGAGTTCAACGACATTCATCCGCACAACCGAGTGAAACGCAAGATCAAGCCTCGCATCACATGGAAATTCGTCCCCAAACTAGAAGCCTTCAAAGCACGATGCGTAACAAAAAAAATTTCTCCAATAGCTTAATTTAGTGAGACATGTGAACTTTGCCACAATACTTTCTCAAAATTAAAAAACATCAACTTAAAACTATGCAAAATAACATATAGAACACAATAAATTTTATAGAGTAAGAACATGGTACCTTTCCATCATACTTTCTTACTCTTCACAGTGAAACCTTGTAGACAAAAAGAAAAGATCCTATGATGTCTTCAATACCTTCCATATATTAGTAAATTACCATTTCGTTAAACTTGTGAAGAACATCTTCTGCGAAGGCTTATCAACAAAACAATACCAAGTCAGTACATAACGAATACAAAGAGTTGTCATGAGGAGAAAAAATTTGATGATCAAATACAAAACAAACACTAAAGTAGTTCATGTTTAGCAAACTTATATTTTCAATAAAAGACATAATCTAGCATTGGAAAATTTAAGTACATGGTTGATAATAAAAATTAGATGCACTCGGGATGCACATGTTTTGTCAAACCCATTAAAATGATATTCAACCACCATACAAGCAATGCCATATCTCCATATTTCGAGGTCTGCAAAAAAGCCTTAAAGCATTTTTGTATATGAAAAAATAGAAATTTATGAAAGGTAAGTAATTTTCCTTGTCTACTTGGTTGTTTGGATTTGCAACATGACCATAATGTAGAAGAACACTACAATAGTTTAACAACATGGATATCCTAAACCAGAGAATTTGCGACTTTAATCTGATATATCCACCAAACTCACCGACTGCAAAACAGATCCCAAGGCGAGCAAAAAGGTTGCAATACAAAACCTTTTTTCACAAAACAACAAAATTTAACAGCAGAAAACACAAAAGAAGGAAATTTCAGATGTTAGAATTTATCCAAATAAATAGCTCAAATAAAAAGACAATGATCCTTTTCCATACAAAGGAAAGTGTCAACATCGAGGGACAATATAATATTGTGGGATCTAAAGACTATACATTCGATATGAATAAAAGTTCATTATGTCGAGATGATTGTGAATTGATAGATTGAATGAAACCCCGGGACAATGAAAAATACCTTGAGTTGTTACCTTTAAGGTGATGTACAGTTGCATTTAGCTGTTTGAAATCCACATCCTTGTCTAGTCCGGGAAGCGATAAGAAATTACAATTGTATTATTTTTTGTGATCATGATACTTCAGACTAAAAATAATCCAAACTTAAGTGAAAAGATTTATGTACCAGAAGCAGATAAAACATCAGCTGGTAAGTATACGTTTCAATTATAACTATCCATAAGATATAAAAAGTGCAATTGAACCAAGAGTTTTCGAGCATTTTTCCAAAGAATCCACTAAAACTTTTATCTTGCTTTTTTTTTCATCGATTCAATTTGATATTGAAAGATAGGTTACCGAACTTCTCGACCCCAACAAAACCCCCAAAGTTGAGGGAGGAGCTTGGAAAAAAGTAAATGAAAGCAGATATTAAATTCATGAATAAAGCATGTTCTAAGAAAGTTAAGATATTACCAATAAAGTAATCTCTCTGCTTAGACTAAGGAGAGGTCATCGATCATCATGTTGCTTGCCCTTATACCATATCCAAAAGCCATAGAACAATAATTGTCTTATGATTTTTCTCTCCTCTGCTACAGTTATAACAAACGCAATGTTGATTGTCTTATGATTTTCTTCTCCTCTTTAACCCGTCTTAATAGGTCCTGAAGTTGAAATCCTAGAGGAATTATCTTACAATAGAAGGATTATTTCATAAACATCTGGTATAAAAAAGGATTTATGCGGAATTAGTGCTCTTAATGGAGCAGGTGGACTCAACTACACTTATCAGCATGGGTGACAATACTAGGGGAATAGGAAGGGTCCGAAAAAGGTATAAATGCTAAGTTCCTCCTTGGATCCTTAGGAAAAGAGAAGAAGAACTTGAGATACTTGTGGTAATGAATCTCAAACAACCCTTGTTCAGAAGCAGCAAACAAATTTCTTTTTTCTTCTGAAGCATTCAAGAAATTTTTGCCTTAGATGAGAGTGCATCACACCAACCAGTATCTCACTCTTATCATTTTTCCTTGTAAAAACTTTAATTCAAAAATAGCCTCCTTCACACAGTTCAAATCTTAAGTGCAATTTTTCCATACTGATTGTATCTGCGTGATTCCAACCATCTCCATGCAAACTGAGCAATCACAACAAACAAATTATCACGTTAAATACATCTTCAGTGTAATCCTACATCATAATCCAATACAACCAAGTATAGAAAAAATTAATTACAAGAGACTGTAGGAAATAAACCACAATCAAACGTGAGAGAAAGTAAAAACCTTAGGAACCACAATCAAAACCGAATTAATTGACATGGAACATGTGTTTTACCCTTCATGGAGTTGTATGCTCTTTTAATTCTCCTTTTCTCTCTTCTCATGCTCAAACACTAAATAGACAATATTTTTCTTCATTCTTAGGAAAAAGTAAATAAATAAATAAATTGACACACACAAACACAATAACATTCACAAAATTTGAAGAGAACTGTGAATCAAGACTGAGCAAGAAGCATCATAATTTTACCAGTGAAGAAGGCGATTGGATAATTGAGAGAGGAGTTGAGACAAAGCTAGAGAGACGACTGATACATGAAGGCATTTAGTGCGTACTCCACTATAGAGTACCAGATGAGAACACCATTTACGACGAACCACAATTTCTTTTTATCTCGTACAATCACAGAGTGATTTAATAGGGCAGACATTTGAACATTCGTCAATATGGAGTCACATTGGAAATAGAATAAATGCCTAAATTGTGACTCCTTTTTGAAGTAATGCAACTCATATTCATCTAAGATTCCTAGTAACTTCTTTATTGTCTCGTGAGGATAACACTTAGTGGTGATCTTTGGCATTCTGTCCATGTGTTTGAATTTATAAAAAACTTCAGCTTTGGCTACACCTGCAAAATGACCAATTATACATTAGACTTCTACCGATTCAAGCGACGCTTGCGACTCAATTGACCCTTGCGACTCAATCGACCCATGTGACTCAAGCGACCCATGAGACTCAAGCGACTTTTGCGACTCAAGCGGCCATTGTGACTCAATCGACCATTGTGAATTAATTGACACATACGACTCAAGCGACCCTTGCGACTCAATGAGACTCTAGCAACCCATGCGTCTCAAGCGACCTTGAGACCCAATAAGTCGCTTGAGTCGAAAAGGGTCATGAGTCTCAAGTGACTCACTGAGGCTCCTGGCCCTCTTCGACTCAAACGACTCAATGAGACTCAAACGACCCTTACGACTCAAACAATCCTTGAGATCCAATGAGTCGCTTGAGTCGAAGAGGGCCATGAGTCTCAAGCGACTCAGTGAGACTCCTGACCATCTTTGACTCAAACGACTCATTGAGACTCAATCGATTCATTAAGACTCAAACGACTTACTGAGATACCACACCTATTTCAAATCAACAAATAATTTCGCTTTTAATAGCCCGATCACTAATATATTTTATCTGCAACATAAAAACGTAGAAATCGATCCACGTACAGATATCATTAAAAATTGATTCGTATTTTCTTCTTCACTACCGATCATTATCATTTCTTTCTCATTTCAAAATTTTTTTGGTCTCAATTTGAATTTTACTTCTCGTTTACTTTGACTCGATCCTTACAAATTTGGCTAAAAAGTTAAAAGGCAGATAGGAAGGCCTGAAAAGCTAGGAGAAATCTTGATATTCTCCAAGTTAACCAAAACACTTTTTAGATTTGTTCTCAAAGGTTTTTGTTGTTGAGGAAAAGGTTAAGACAGCCAAGCCGAAGAACAGTTGCTCAGATAGAAATACGAGTCGTCTTCCTCTCTTTTGTTCCCCTAAGAGGGAAGCTGCACTCTCTCTCTCTCTCTCCCTCCCCCTCTCTCTCTCTCTTCGGGCATTCCACCAAAGAAAGAAAGAAAGAAACTTGCAGTCTTCTTCATCGACCCTTCTCTGGATTTTTAGATTTTCTTGTCTCATTTCGAGGGTTTTGATTCAGACAGAAGCCGTCGGAAGAGGTGTGAATTTTGTTTGTCTGTTTATGTGTGTTGGTGTATATATTTATTGTGTTCTTGATATATTTAGCATTTTCCTATATAATCCCTGCAGAAGATATTTCCTCCTGTTCATCTTCCATGGCTGTTTCTGTAGGTATTTCTTCTGTTTCAGACCAACCCTGATTATGTTTTGTTCTTCCTTTTACAAAATCACACAAAGATGTTGTAACTATTGGGTTTTGCTGTTTTTTTGTTTAGAAAAAATTTCCTGTTATATTGGACATGGTGCGAAAAAGCCATGGATTGGAGCTATTTGGGGATTGAGATACTTGTATGAGCGCCTCATTGTTTCTAGGATCATATTCAATTGCCGCTGTTCCTTTTTAATCTGGGTCTTCAAAATTGCTGAAAATGATGTGTTTTGGGGAAAAAAGATGTTTTCTTGTTGCTATCGGATTGGATCTAATTTCAGCTTCTAGAGCCTGTTTTATGCTCATTGATTCCAAAATGTTAGCCTCTAATTGTGATTCGGTTTTAAGATTGTGGATTTCTTTTATTCAACAGTTGTGAGGTAATAAGGCGCTTCCTTCTCTCTGGTTCTCCTTTTGATTATTGTTTCCTGTAGATTGGACTTTGATTCGTTTCTTCCTCCAATGCTTACGTTGGTAATACAAAGTATGTCTGATTTTCTTCCTTGTGCTTATGGATCTATTCTGGTTGACATATTTTATGTGAATGTTTGAATGTGTTATCACCTGCAGATAAGTTAGTCGATTTGATCGCTTATTTTGGGAAGGAAAAGATGCCTGGGATTGCTTCTGAGGAAATAATGGAGGAAGAATTAAATGGAAATTCGCCGGTTGTCAAGAATAATTCTGATTATCCAATTGACGGGGTGTTCTTCGATACAACGATAGAGGAGCTCTGTGAGAATCTGTGTGAGATGCGGAGTTCTGATCAGTCTCCATCGAGGGCAAGCCTTGGATCTTATGGTGATGAATCGAGGATTGATTCTGACTTGCAGCATCTTGCTGAAGGAGAGATGAAAGAAATAGATGTAATGGAAGAGGAAGGAGAGGAGGACGTCGTAGAGAAACCAGAGAGCAATATGGAGGAGATTGATATGAGGAAATTGGAAAGTACCAAGTTGAAAGTTTCGGAAAAAATGGAGATCACATCAACATATGCTCCTAAAGAAAATAGTCCGATGGGGCAACAACTCAGTAGGAAGGATTTGAACAAACCGACTTTGCGGATTGGTGGGATGAGGAGGAAGAATGCAGGGTCAAAATCACACAATGGAAAGGAAGATTCTTCAGAGAACTCAGAACTTGGACGTTTTTTACTTAAGCAAGCTCAAAACTTGGTTTATTCTGGTGATAATCCCAATAAAGCTCTCGAGTTATCCCTTCGAGCCGCTAAGTTGTTTGAAGCTACTGCAAGTAATGAGAGGCCGTGCATAGAATGGTTCACGTGTTTGCATATTACAGCAGCAATACATTGTAAATTAGAACAGTACAAAGAGGCAATCCCAATTCTTCAACAATCAGTTGAGATTCCAATTATTGAGGAGGGTGAAGAATATGCCCTTGCTAAATTTGCCGGTTATATGCAGTTAGGTGATACTTATGCGCTGCTTGGTCATCTAGACGAATCGATATCATGTTATACTGAGGGTTTGGAAATTCAAAAGAAGATTTTGGGAGAAAATGACCCAAGAACTGGTGATACTTGCAGATATCTGGCTGAGGCTCTTGTACAGGCATTGCGGTTTGATGAGGCTGAGAAAGCATGTAAAAGGGCTCTTGATATTCACAGAGAAAATGGATCGCCGGCTTCCATTGAAGAGGCTGCAGATAGAAGACTCATGGGGCTTATATGTGAAACAAAGGGAGATCATGAAAAGGCTCTTGAGCATTTGGTTTTAGCTGGTATGGCCATGGCCGCAAATGGACAAGAATCTGAGGTGGCTCTGGTTGACTCTAACATTGGCGACTCGTACCTGTCTTTGTCTCGATTCGATGAAGCAGTTTTCGCGTACCAAAAATCTCTGATGGCTCTGAAGACTGCAACAGGAGAGAACCATCCAGCAGTTGGGTCAGTTTTCATTCGCTTGGCTGACCTCTGTAATCGAACAGGGAAACTACGAGAAGCAAAGTCATATCGTGAAAGTGCCCTTCACATTTACGAGTCCCCAAACCTTGGAATTCCTCCAGAGGAACTCGCAGGTGGTCTTACAGATCTCTCTGCGATCTACGAGTCTATGAATGAACCGGAACAGGCAATTCAATTGCTTCAAAAGGCACTGAAGATATACTACAATTCTCCCACTCAGCAAAACATGATAGGTGAAATTGAAGCTCAAGTGGGAGTGTTGTACTATATGTTAGGGAAGTACTCAGAATCTTACAACTCATTCAAGAGTGCCATCTCCAAGCTACGTGCAACAGGGAAGAAGAAGTCAACCTTTTTCGGCATTGTGGTTAACCAAATGGGGATAGCTTGCGTTCAGCGTTATGCCATTAACGAAGCCGTGGAGTTGTTTGAAGAAGCAATGGGCATTTTTGAACAAGAGCGTGGTCCATATCACCCGGATACACTTGGAGTGTATAGCAACCTCGCAGGCGCTTATGACGCCATTGGCAGGTACATATCTTTTTCCTTACTACGTGCCATTTTTCGTTCTCGCAAAAGAGGGTACCGCTTGTAAATTTCGGTAGGTAAAAAATAATAAGAAGGTTATGATTCAACATCTTCAGCATCCTTGAACTTTCCAAGTCTAGAACTTGTAAGAAGTTATAAAGTAATCATCAAGCTTGCACATCAACTTCCTTATTTACCACTCTTTGAACAAATCTATATGTCCAAAATTAATCTTAGTTCTTCAAACCCGTCTAACGTTTTGTTTGTCACCTTATGTTCCTGGTGACCCTATTAACAGGTCCGAGGATGCGATTGAGCTGTTGGAGCGTGTGATCGAGATAAGGGAGGAGAAGCTCGGGACGGCAAATCCTGATGTGGAGGACGAGAGGAAGAGATTGGCTGAGCTTTTGAGAGAAGAAGGCAGAAACAGAAGAAGAAAAGGTAAGTCGCTTGAGACCCTTCTTGATTCCAATCTTAATCCTTCACCAGTTACACTTTGAGCTTATTAATTTTACAACATATAGAAATGTGAATATATATATATATATATATTCAAAGGAGAGTTGGAGTTATAGTTTCTTTACAGGATTCATTCTGAGTGACATTTTGTGTGAGAGAGAGTGTATGTTCAATTGTATTTACATGACAATTTATCAATCGGAACTCAGAAACCATTTGTTAGATTTCAATTTCTTATGACCCATTTATCCAAACATTTGGAGCTATAAAAGTGTTGTTACTCTGTATTGATTTTTGGGCAATCAGTTTTAAATTACAAGTCTATAAATAATTTCATAATTGTAATAGTTCGATAAACTCCATTGGAATATATTATCGACTTTAAAAAATGAGATTCGGTTCAAAATATATGTATAAAAATCATTTTTCTGGTTTTGATTTAGGAACCACAAAGCATACCTGGATTTTCAATGAGACTCTCATTCAGGTAGAGTCTTCAAGCCAGATATACGAACCTACACATATATATATATATATAATATTTAAGACATCAAGATAAGATCGATAAAGTTACAAAATAATTAAAAATTAAGGTAAACAACAAAACTCGGTGAAGTCCCTTCAGCATTTGTGAGAAAAATCTTGTCACACACACAGCACCAGACCATCATCAATGGCGACGGCTCATCCATGGGTCGGCGGAAGAACAATCCCTGTCCCCCAATTCCACATCTCCTTTTGTCCGAACCCTTCAAATCTGGATTTCTCTTTCAATAGATCCTCGAGTTTCTGCGTATCTCTCGGCCCATCACCTTTGTTCGCTTCTCCAAGCTCACTCCGGAGCCCGAGGAATTCATCTCTGAGTTGCCGGTGCAGTAGCAGCGTCAATGGAGCGAATTCGAGCTCCTGCGGGGATGAGTGGGATTGGAATCGATGGAGCCGCCATTTCTCCGAGGTTGAAGATGCTGAGAGCTTAGCTTCTCTTATCAAGGTGTTCCATCTTTCCTTTTTTTGTTCCTTTATGGTGTGTTTTCGATGTCGGCTGCTCTTATAATGCCTTGGCAGTTTCCAATTTTGTAACTTTGGGGCTATGTTCAAGTGGTTATCTCAGACCCTTTTCGAGTCTTTAGGGTTTTCAATTTTCAGATAAGACAATTCAATCAACTAGTGATGTTGTAGTTTTAGGGTTTGAGGATGTTACATATAGTTAGCTATTCTCTGATTGTGTTCTGTTTGGTTGGTAAGAAACTCTTTTTGGAAAAAAAAGGACTAAACTTTTTCCTCGGTTTTGTTGCTTATTAACTGAGCAGAAGCAAGTTTTTTAGAAATGAAGACAAAATCATTATGGAAGATGATTATTTGGATTCGTTTTTCCTTAATGGATGCTATGGTCGTGCAGTTTCAACTTGAAGAGGCTATTGAGAAGGAAGACTTTCAGGAAGCAGCTAAGTTAAAAACAGCTATCGCAGAAGCTACATCGGTGGACACTGTTTCTGAGATAATGTCACAGTTACAGGTAAATATGTTCTGAAGTTTCGGAGATATCTTTTATCTGTTTTGTGTGAATTTGGCTCTTAAATTCGACAGCTTATTTGCAGACTGCAATACGTGAGGAGCGTTACCATGAGGCTTCGAGGTTATGTAGAGAGACGGGAAGTGGACTGGTAATCTTCACCATCTTGTTTGTCATTTATCCCTTTTTGTTTGTTGTTTCATAGACTGAACAAGAGAGTGTCTTTAACGGTAATGGAAAGACGTTATGTTTTCTACATTTCAGTTCTGCTTTAAGAAATTTTCTTTCTTCCACATAAATTCTGGGGAATTGGTGTTCGAATTCAGATATGTTTTATGAAATATCATCCGTTTACCCACACTGAGCATTAGTTATCTTTTTTCTCGCAAAACTTGTTAAGCTGAGGTGGGATCGTTAATGTGACTTCAAATCATTTTTAAATTTTAAAGACCAACCAAACATTTGAAATGACACCCGTTTATCCCAATTTTTTACCTAGTCAAATTGTCATGTATATCCTTAATACGGTGTTGGTAACACCTACAACCGAAAATGGAAACAAAGAGTTTCTTGGTTCAAACATTCCAGCTCTCGTCCCTTTCTATGACAACTTTCAAAACTTGTCCTTTATTTTTGGGCAATATTTTTCGTTTTCTTTTTAGTAATTGCTTGCTTTAATCTGGCATTGAACAACTTCCAGTGTTTACAAAGCTTTTATAATTTTATGTAGGTAGGTTGGTGGGTGGGTTTCTCTCCAGATTCCGAGGACCCATTCGGCAGAATTGTACACATAACACCAGGTGTTGGCAGGTTTATTGGCAAGAGTTACAGCCCAAGGTCATTTTAATTTTGGCTAAAATTTGATTTATTTCCTACTTGTGGAAAAGTTGTCTGTCTCACAATTGTTTCATACAGACAGTTGGTGACTGCAGCACCTGGGACTCCTCTGTTTGAAATTTTCGTTGTCAAAGGTGCTGATGAAGAATATGTTATGAAGGTATGTTAAAGAGAGAGCTGTTTGGGACCGATTATAGTTTTAGATGTTACCCTTTTTATATGTTCTCTGAAGATTCTCGGATGTGTCTGCATATTTCTGCTCTTTCTTCCAAAAGTAGCATTTGTGTCTACATAGTTAATGTGGTGAAGTATTGCAAGTAGTTCTGTCTGAACTTTGTGTATATTTGTATATCTGTTTATGTATTCTGTCTGAACTTTTATATGCCGGAAGCAGTGTTAGTATATTTGTCTAAACTTTATGTTTTCAGGTGGTTTATTTGCAACGGGCGAAGCAAAATTCTCTCATTTCGAAGACTTCATCTTTAAGGGCACAACAAAGTTCTTCCGATGCCTCAACCGACAAACCATCCATGCTTGATATGCCAGGGAGTGAAGGGAAAGTAGAAAAAGATGAAGATAGGATAGAGGGTATTAAAAGTGTTATAAATTTTCTAAAAGACAAAATCCCTGGGCTCAAACTGAAAGTAATGAATGTTAAAGTCACTGAAGAAGATATCTTAGGTGATGATGATACAGTTGACCAATTGGCAGAAGATGATGCTGAGGAGACAAGTTCTTCTGATGAATCAGAAGAAACGGATAATGCAGATGTTAAGGATTTAGACTCAAAGCTTTTTCTTGGGGGGGTTCTACATAATACCGACGACATTACTACAAAGGATGACTTCGTGCGTGTTTCAGCAGCAATTAGGGATATCGAAAAGGATTCCTTTGTGTTGCATATTCCCGAGGGAATTACTGGAGATGACGAAATAAGAACAAATAAAATGTCCAAGGTACAAGTAACAGCTGTAGCCGCACATGGGCTCTCAGAGCTTATGCCACCCGAGGTTGCTAAGGCGTTTTGGGGTTCTGAAAAGGCTTCTTCAAAGGTAAAATTTCTCGAGTCTAAATGTCACTGTAAAGTTTCCAACTCTTGTTTCAGATTAGGGAGTATGTTACACTCGAAACCAAATTACTATGTCCCATAAAATTTCTGAGGATTCTTAAACACAATCATGATTATAACACAGATCTAAAGGCCATTCATATACTCTGGTATTGCATTTACATTAAAATTCTAGACATCAAGGATCATTCTACCTTTTATTCCAGCTTTGTATGCTCATAGTTGAGAAGAAAATGGTTTGGTCATTGTTGTAGGTTTCTAGAAATGTACGGGACATTGTCAAGCTTGCTATTAATCAGGCACAGAAGCGGAACCAGCTTTCTGAAGTTACATCATTTAACAGAATTATTACTTCTGAAGGCAACTTAGACCCGTTTGATGGTAAACATGTTTTACATTTGTATCATTCCCTTCTTTGGATAAGTGCTGAATAAGTATTTTTGTATACATATCAATTTGTTATTATGTCCTGATCAGGCTTATACGTTGGTGCATTTGGACCTTATGGCACTGAGATAGTGCAACTTAGGCGTAAATATGGTCAATGGAACGATGCAGAGGGTGATAATTCCTCAGATGTAGAGTTCTTTGAATACGTTGAGGCTGTGAAATTGACAGGAGATCCAAACGTCCCGGCTGGCCAGGTTTTTATTCTTTTTATTCTTTAAATAGTTTTACATGGTATTCAAATTTTTACATCTTTGTAATCTACAGAAGGGGACTAGGTAGGTGATTACGGCTTGCTTTTCAGGTGACCTTCCGCGCGAAGATCGGGAGGGGAAATCGCCTCAGCAGTCGTGGAATGTATCCGGAGGAACTGGGAGTGGTAATGATACTTTTCTTCATCTCATTGAAACCCAACATGACTAAACATGTCACCAAAACTCTCCATTGAATCTTGTTATGTCATTTAATAGATGGTTGTGAGTCCCATAAAGTAATAATCTTTTTCCTGCAAACATTCTCTGGAGGCTATTTGTTGGTTTTTAAAGTAGTAAACATATGGATCTTGTCACAATTACAGTTCAATCAAGATGTGATCATTTTTTCTTCTCCGTCAATCGTAAAGTTTATCTTAAACATTTGTGCATATACACAGGTTGCAGGTTACAAGGGACAAGGACGAATAGCAGACTTCGGGTTTAAGAACCCGAAATGGGTCGAAGGCGAGCTTCTACAACTCAATGGCAAGGTACTTCATCTGAAAATCAAGCTTACACTTGTAAAACAAAAAGAAAAGCTCATCATTCTTCGATTTTTATGGTTTTCTTAATAGGGAATGGGATCATATGTCAAAGGTGCAGATCTCGGGCTTCTATATGTAGTCCCAGAGCAAAGTTTCTTGGTACTTTTCAACCGATTGAGATTGCCCGAGTGAAGAAAGTAACGAAGATCTCGTGAATAGCGGAAAACGGGTCGTATGTTGTAATGTTTACACGTCCTTGCTATAGACACAATGTGTAGGACAAGAAGAGTGTTATGTCTAGTGATAATGGACAAAGTGAACTCAATTTTCCCAATTCTCGTTACAGTTGTGAAAATTTTGACTAAATAACTGACGTGAAAAGAAGAATGGATGAGTGGTAAGGTTTTGCTGAGATCTATTGTGATGAAAGTCCTATGTTTCTATATTACACTCTGTACAATTTTGGTTATTTGTCATTCGAAAGTAATATCATTGTCTCTTTTGATTGATATTTCAAAATTTTAGAAATTTTCGTTCGTGCACTAAAGATTGTTAAATTTTATTAAATTTTAGAAATTCAGTTTTAATTTTGAACATCATCTGATTAATATATTGTGAGGTTAGAAGTCAATACATAATTTTTCAAACCCGTTCAATCCCATTTTGGTTGAGACATGTCAAAATGGTCACCTTATCATCTCGGGTGGCTGCATAATCCATTTTTAAGCTGTTGATGTTGGAAAATAGCTACCCCAGCAAAAGAAAAACATCTGTTTTACAATTTACTTTTTAAAAAACAGTTGAATATAACAAATGAATTTGGATAAAATATTAATCAAGCCTTTACCCTCCGATAAGAGTTTTATTTGGTTTACATTTTTGAACCATTCATCGTTTTCTTTTTTACCTTTAATTTAAAGTTTTTTACTAATCATAAACTTTTGAATAATATTTTTTATAAAATGTAAAACTTATAAATAAAAATGGAAAACACAAAAAAAGGAAGTTAGCCAAAGTATAGACAATCATAAATTTTTAAGTAATTCTCAGCGATTTGGTGAAATCACATGATGATCTCGATTTTAATTTTTGAGGTTATTAATATAAAACAAAAGGGTATTCCATCAATTTTGCAGAAAAACAAAGGGCGGAATATTAGAAATACCTTTATAGGGCTAAACCACTTCAAAAATACCCTTCCCCAAAATAATTATTAAATCCGAAAAAAAACTGAAGAAAAGACAAATTTGCCCTTAATGTTCGAACGTGGCAAAATGGAAGTTCGGCAGTTTTCGACGTGAAAAACTGCCGAAAACGAGAAAGCCGAACAGTTTTTCGCCGTGAAACCTGTCTAAAAGTTGATAGCAGGAAAGAAATAAGTGATGTCGAACTTGAGAGAGAACAATTTGAAGTTGGCGAGAAGGAAAATGGCTAGAATCAGCAGCATCACTGGCGAAGAAAGCACGAGTCAATCTTCAATGGCGTCAATAAGTGTAAGTAGTTTCATGACCATCTTCGACTCAGTTTATTGATTTGAAACGGGTGAGTGTCAGTGTCAGTGAGTCGGTTAGGTCGCA